>OX421468.1:3080000-3667572 GCA_949126895.1 Eilema caniola
TAAATAAACATGCAAAATCGACCAAAAACATGAAGTGAGATAAACATTAAATATTAAACATATCAAAATTGAATAAATAATAAATAGTCATTTAGCCTTCCTTAAATTATCAATGTCTTGCTCGGAGGATATTCGAATTTGTGTAGACTCAGTAGTCTTTTTAATGTATACGATTCCATTAGCCGTCCAACAAAACAAATATCCATTACTCCTTTGGAATGATCTTGCCAGGTAGTACAGTCTGTTAGCCTTTTGGGTAAGACATTCTGAAATAAATACTGGTTTGTGTGGGTATCGGGGGTTTATATGAGTGGAGTTTAGCTTTTCTGTTTTATTTTTGTTTTTGTTAAATCTTTTTATGCCCCTAATAAAATTTTCCTTCATCAGGGTGGTAGAAAAATCCACAATTATTGGATTTGAATTATCTTTAGAACTTATTCTATAGATGTCCCGTATTCCCAATTTATCAATATTGATGTCTAGCGCTTTACCCACGCCCGCGACTATGCCACACAACTCGTCCTTTGTTTCGCCGCTGGACCTAGGGATGTTGCGAATTTCAATCCCCGAAGAGCGGGATTTACGCTCTAGTGCTTCGATCCTGTCTTCAAGCTGCCCGATCACCTTCCTGTCGCTTTTACGATCAGATTCCAGTGCACTGATTTTTTGCAGGAAGTCCTCATATTTGTTGGACATCATAATGACGCTGTTTTTTAGTTCGTTATTCTGGTCGGAAAGTTTATTAATAGTGCACTGAAGCTCATGAAACCGATTTTCCTGATCACGGGAAAATGTTGAGAACATTTCTTGAATCATGTCCGAAATATCAATATCTTCGACGTCACATTTCCTCTTTTTGCGCTCCATGCTCGTAATATTAGATGTTACATTATTAAAATGAGGTGCCAAGTCGCTATGTTGCACATTAGAAAAATTTGTTGCTGTATATTGAAGCGCTTCATATTGGCCCCTTTCGAGCGCAAGCGCTGTCTCTGACATAAGCTGAGCAGGTGATATAGGAGGTGTTCTCTTTAGAGGCATGATGATATTGTTTTATTACCTCAAAACCTCTGTAATGCAGCACAGCAGAAGTTAAAGTTCACTATTTTTTTGAATTAATTACCAAAACTTCAAAAAGTAAAAAGAACAAAAAGTACGACCCCCACTAAGACTCGATCCGGCAAACAAAAATACAACAGGCGGCCTCTTAACCAGCCGTGCCAGTTAGACGATGAAGTGTGTAGTCAGAATAGCGGTATGCTATTTTCTTGGCAGTTTGTAAATGAAAGTACATACCAAACACTCACGTTCAAGGTCAACTTTTGTTAGACACATCCACTTAATAATGACTTATTTGATTAATAACAGGTAGATTGAAACTTTACTGGTAAAACAAATTGCAAATGTTTTCGTTAAAACACGAATAATCCCTTGTTTTGCACAACAAACTTTGCACTAATAGTTGCTTTATCACTTTTCACTTTTATTTGACCCTTAGAAACAACAATACAATGATTTAAATTACTATAATTAATTTAAACTATTGAAGCGCTTTGAAACACGACCGTTCGCTATAACAGTAGCGGGGGGGGGGGGGATTTCTATGTATATTATGTAAGTATTTACAAAAAAAAGTATCTATGTTTGTTAACACAAGCTAGTTAAGCTATGCTTACATGGGTCTAGATAGCGTTGTGTGAAATGTTGTGGAGTATTTATTTATTGATTTTATTTATAATCTGGTAAGTGTGAAGAAGTCAGTTAATATTGCAGTTCAGGCAAAACTTATCGCCGTGCAGCTTCTATAAATCCACGTTTACTCATCAGTTAAACTTTCTGACCAGCAGATGAGGTAGTCAAATTAGTTAAACCGTTGAGTTATGTTACTTAAACAAAAAAACGCTAATTCGCAGTTATAGAAAACTTTGTTAAGCGATGATACATACATACATACACAAACTCACGCCTTTATCCCCGAAGAGGTAGGCAAAGGTGCTAGCACCCACATTTCGCCGGTTTATGTTTTGGTCCCAATGTAATAGGTGTCGAGCCCTATTGCCATTAACTGGGCACTTATAAACCTGCGATAAATACACACATAACTTTGAAAAGCATCGAAACGTCATTGGTGTGTGCCATGGAAAACCTGGGATCGAACCCGAGACCTCGTCTCAGTAGTCCATTACCCATACCACTAGGCTACGATAGTATAATAAGAAGGTACCTTGTAGAACATATATTGATCAACTAACTTTTCAACTCTCACGTTCCATGGTAAATATACTAAAGAGAACGGGAATTAACGCGATCATGGTATACGTGCTTACATACCTTTGATTGCCTGACCTTTCGACCAGGTTACACCGGCCGTGGTCACAAACGTCAGGTAATCTAAGCTATGTAAGTACCTATACCATGATCGCGATAAATTCTCGTTCTCTTATATAATATTGATCAAATTCAGTATGTATAGAAAAAACACTTGGTCAAAAACACTCGAAAAGAGCTTATTATGAAAAATTTAATGACAATAGATCGTGAATATTTAAGAATAGAAGCAGATGACGAGCCTACCCCAAGGCAAATTTTTGTGTGTTAGAGATTTTAGTGTAATTAACCTGTCTTTTCGTTTTGATGTATTCGTTTCTTTCTTTCGTTTGGATGTATAAGAAAGCAGTACACTAAATTAAACTCCGAATTTCTCGCTAATCATCCCGTCTGTGTGTCAGAAATAAATGAAGTAATAAAACAAATTTAAACACGCTCGCGGTACAATATAAGGCGCTTAATGATAATTTTAGTCAGATTAATAATAGCTCTGCAACACTGTGCGGTCCCACACATAATTATTAGAACATGGTTCCTAGCTTTCCTCATTAGAATAAAATGTTATAAGTGGGTTTGGCATGTGACTTTCATACTTTGCTATGACTAAAGTTTTCAGGACTTAAATAACAGTGTTGATATTGCGTTGTTGGTTACTAAAATTTGAATTTACATTCGGGTCACAGATAGAGCCGCCTCTTACCCTAGAAAAAGCCGGCCGAGACGGCGGTGCGATACGCCCCTCCTCCCGAGCCCCTCCTTCTGGGGTTAGATGAGGATACCGTAGTCCCATACCCGAGGGGCCTTCGACGACCCTCGGTCAGCCATAGTGTGTGAGGCATATGCTTGGAAACTAATGGCTCAAGACGGCCATGCAGTTATATAAAGCCAGTTCGAATCCTATATTACCACCCTCGCTGGCAACCGCGGGGATCAATTGCTTCGCAAAAAGCTACCCACTGACGTCCAATATCGACAATCAGAGCTACTGTTAAAAAGCAACGTAAACCACCGTACCACAAATTAGATGTGTAAGCTACTTCTGTCGGTGACTGTACTTACACTATAAACCAGCTACTACTTAAGCCTCAAATCCCATTTTGCCCATCCTCTTCCTAAGCCAAATAACTCATTTATAAAAAATGCCATTTTCCCATTATGCTCAGCCATGACTTCATTAAAATTTATATTTTTTGTTTTACCTCTTCGGGTTTCAAAATAAAAATGAAAGGCTAAAGATTTCTTCACCTCGAAATTTAATAAACTCCCGTGTTGGCAAAGCCTAAACCAACATAAAACACTGACGTAGCCACAGATTCTATAGTAATGAACACGACATTCAATTTTGCACCTTGCTGTTTTAAAAATAAGAGTGATGATGAAATTGATGGTACAATTTGACGCCAAACTAAACCAGACTTCCTTACGTGTACGGTCCATTTCAATTTTCGCTTCGTTACCTCCACAGGCAGCTTCTTGTTTCCTTTTTTTTACATTGGAGCTTAAATTCTATTTGAGAGCGATACTGTTTTTTTAACGTATCTTTTTTGATCCAGCTGTGATTGGACAAATGTCAAGATCGTATGAACTAGAGATGTTATTTTTCTTTTGGGGTTTAATGGATTTAGAGCTTTAGCATCTATTGCAAGAGGGCTAGTATGATTTCAAGCAGTGTTAATTTATTCTTACTTTGTGACAAACTGGATATTTCCTATCATAGTGCATATATTCTTTTATGGTGTTACAGTTTACAATCGCCGTAAAAATATCGACGAGCGAAAAAGGGCTCATTTTTTTTTACGTACTGGAAATCCCCACGGATACCCACCCCTCCGGAGCCGGACGGGGAGGTTATGTCGGACTCGAACCGACTAAACCGCACGCCGTCTCTGGGTCGTAGTGCTAGGCCGAAGGTGAGGTTGTCAGCGAAAACGGTCCCAGTCCGATTCACGCTATGAAAGTAAAGTAAGATTAAAATTATATTATTTTTAAGAGATGGTGGTAAGACCAAAATAGTGATGATGAAGAGGTTTTCGATGTACTGCCCTAGATGTGTGAGTCCTACTACAGAAATAGTAAAAAAAATGTCTAAAGAATACCGGGTATAAGGGGCACGCTCCCGAAGTCGAAGGTCCCTGGTAGTACTCCAGGTACACTATATATTAGCATAATCTCTTTGCTGGTATGGTAAAAATTTTTTTTTTCATTCTCAACGTTCAATTAGCATTATTTATTCTCCATCGTATTAGGAAAGCACAATGAAACGAAAATGTCATAAAAAAACAGCACTATAGAAAAAAACAAATGGCGAAAAGCGCGTGCTTTTTTTTTAGTGATGTTTTGTTTATGAAATTAATGTTTCATTGAGCATTACTAATACGATCGAGAATAAATAATGCTAATGAAACAGAAGAAATTGAAAAAAAGATTTAAAAAAAATTCACCTTATCGAAAAAAATATGCCAATATGTAGGGTACCCGGAATACTTCCAGGGGCCATCGGCTTCGGGAGCGTTCTTGGTACACCTGGTACATTGGAATACTAGCTAATTATTATTATTTTTATGTTGAAGGTAGAAATATCTGTAATTTAAAGCAGCGATGGGTATTCGTGTGTTAGTGTGGATAATGACATTTAATTTTTAATTTAATTTAATACAATATTAAGTTAAAATCCCAATAGGACCTAATGTCAAGCTAACATTTAAGAACAATTTTGTGAAAATTCTAAGATTAATTACTTCTCTGATCATCCCTTTAATGAAAAGAGTACGGGGTGGCATTAAGAGATTAATTCGTGATAGATTCTCGAGGGACTTTTTGTATAGAAAATGTTATTTACTTCAACTGTGCTCTAAGAGAGCTATAAGTCATGAGCGACAAGCGTGACCGTTGTACAATTGGATATTTGACAGACTAGTCATATTAGTTACTTTAACGTTACTTTAACAGTCAAATCATTTACTATGTTGGGTGGATGATTAAAAATAAATAAAAACGATAAAATAAGAACCGACGCAACTGTTATCACTGTTTTCACATTCTTAGTATAACAAGTTCCGCAAAATATTTTTTTTAACCACAGGAAACTACCCAATTGCCGGTAAAGGATAGGTTTATACGTTTAAATATTGCTGAACATATAGAAAACGAGCAGATAATATTAGTGAAAGAATAGAATCAGATAATGGGCCTTTGTCTCTGCCAACCGCGGAAGGAAAAGGGCGCGAGCATATTAATGTATTTTTTTTATACGACTGAGGTGGCAGACTAGTACGCGGCCCACCTAATGGAAAGTGGATACCGTGGCCTATGAACGTGTGCAACACCATGGAAGTCACACTTGTGCTGCCTACCCTGTAAGCACAGAGAGTTTCTACGCCGTCAGTGTAATAGACAAAGCAGGAATAGCCTTTGGCATAGGCTTTTGGTATTCCCACTGACAGGACAAAATTCGAGTGAGCTCTGGCTACATACTCACCACCGGGAACAAAACACGAGGTTATCATGGTCGCGGTATTCTGTAGGGCGGAGGTACTTTCCCAGTCGGACTGCTCAATTCGACGTAAATACCGCCGTATCTGTGCAACATTGCACAACGTATCAGTACCAAATGCATAAAAGGTTTAATGAAAGCAGAAAAAGCTCGTGAGGCCCCCTCCCATCCAGAGCCGGGAGGTTATGTCAGACTCGAACCGACTAAACCGCACGCCGTCTGTGGGTCGTTATGCTAGGTCGAGGGTGAGGTTGTCTTCGACATATCCCTCGCACCCCGGCTGACCCAGGGCCATCCCTCTCGCTCTGTCCTCGGGAGTAAATGTATATTTTCTTATAGATGTTTGTATATTTTTGGAGCCCACTAAATTATTCAGAGTCAAGCTAACTTCCTTCTTCAGGTAGGTACACCTATTGCTTGATGTATGGGACACTGCCACTAACCATCCTCTAACCATCCTCTTGGCTGGCCATATGCAAAGCGGCCAGTGAGGCCCTCAAGCGAGGTGCGGCCACATTCGGCGTTTTCAGCGACAGCAGAGCCGCACTCATGACGGTTACGAACCGTCACGCCCTCCACCCACTGGCAATTGAGGCCAGATCGACCATCAGGCGGGGATTGACCCAGGGCAAGGAAATATCCTTGTTCTGGGTCAAGGCCCACGCAGGGTTGGAGGGCAACGAACGAGCCGACCAGCTCGCCAAAGAGGCGGCTCTGCGGTCGAAGATAGCGCCACACTACAGCCTGTGCCCAGTCTCATTCGTGAAGCGGGGCCTGCGTCAGACCTCGCTTCACAAATGGAACGAAAGGTACAGGCTGGGTCACACGGCTTCTGGTACCAAGCTTTTCTTCCCTTGCGCTCTGGATGCATATAGGATCGTCCGAAAGATGGAGATCGCCGGCACCACGACCCAGCTCCTTACAGGGCATGGTGGGTTCTCCGAATACTTGTATCGTTTCAAGTGTAAGGCGGACCCATCATGCGCCTGCGAGCCGAGCGTCGACGAGACGGTCGTCCACCTGGTCGTTCACTGCCCGATCCACGCCAGGGATCGACACGACCTGGAAGGGAAAATAAATATTAGTGTAAATGTTAGAAATTTACCAGTTCTTTTGTCAAAAGAATACAGGCAGTTTTTCCTGGAATATTGGGACAAAATTATCAGTATAGTGTTAAGAAGAAACCGCACATAAAAATCTCGTCTAGGTATTTAGTATAAATACCTAGTTGTAGATTACTCCAGTAATATATAAACAGGGAATATTGTACAAAATAATTATATGTTAGAAAATTAAGTAAATAATTAATAAAGTTGCAGAAATCCCCCCCCCCCCCCCCCTCCCCGCAATCCTATGGTATGAAAGGTAGCGTGAAAGTACGAGAAGTATAAATGCGAGAACTTGTATGTTACTAGGGGACGGAATGAATGCGAGAAACATTTAAAGTAGACTTTAATTATTAGTTAAAATATGTGAACCCTGAGAGGGTTACGTAAATACCTTAGACTAGGGAATTTTGTTTGTGAACTATAGGGCTTCGACGTGGGTCGAAGGCGCTAGATTAAAAAAAAAAAAAAAAAAAAAAAAATTTAAAGAAAAAAAAAAAAAAACCATCCTCTTGGTATGGGAGATCACTCCTTTAATAAACCAAAAAAAGTAAAGTAGCTTTATTTACGATGATTTTTTATCAGTGAACATTATTAACTCTCCCAGAGTTTGTAAGTTGGACAGATATCTTAAATCATACAAAAGGTATGAAACTACTCTTAATATTATATCCAATATTATGGGCCCTATAAATATCGTCTTGTTGTTAAAATACTGTTCTTTTTTGTCGTGATTTTTTGCAGACAATAAAAGCACGATAAAAGGTTTATGATCTGGAGGTCCTTACCATTAGGCAGCTCTATGTGCTCAAAACAGTCCTACGCAAGCACGGCCCAGCATCGCACTCTCTAAACATGAGAACTGATCGGCGCAGGAGACTAAATGTTTTTACTTCCGACAGGCACAAAACCGCAACTGCCGAAAGACAATTTTGGATATTGGGTGCCAGACTTTACAATAAGGCGAATCAATACTTAAATATTGCCGCACTCACCCGGCACGGCTGCGAACGAGTAGTTGATGGTTGGCTCAAAACTCTTACATATGACGAGACTGAAACACTTTTACTCATACCTGAATAGACAACACGCATACACGCACTCACACACACGCACTCACATACCCACACACCCACCTACACACATCCCACACACACACACACACACACACACACACACACACACACACACACACACACACACACACACACACACACACACACACACACACACACACACACACACACACACACACACACACACACACACACACACACACACACACACACACACACACACACACACACACACACACACACACACACACACACACACACACACACACACACACACACACACACACACACACACACACACACACACACACACACACACACACACACACACACACACACACACACACACACACACACACACACACACACACACACACACACACACACACACACACACACACACACACACACACACACACACACACACACACACACACACACACACACACACACACACACACACACACACACACACACACACACACACACACACACACACACACACACACACACACACACACACACACACACACACACACACACACACACACACACACACACACACACACACACACACACACACACACACACACACACACACACACACACACACACACACACACACACACACACACACACACACACACACACACACACACACACACACACACACACACACACACACACACACACACACACACACACACACACACACACACACACACACACACACACACACACACACACACACACACACACACACACACACACACACACACACACACACACACACACACACACACACACACACACACAACCACACACACACACACACACACACACACACACACACACACACACACACACACACACACACACACACACACACACACACACACACACACACACACACACACACACACACACACACACACACACACACACACACACACACACACACACACACACACACACACACACACACACACACACACACACACACACACACACACACACACACACACACACACACACACACACACACACACACACACACACACACACACACACACACACACACACACACACACACACACACACACACACACACACACACACACACACACACACACACACACACACACACACACACACACACACACACACACACACACACACACACACACACACACACACACACACACACACACACACACACACACACACACACACACACACACACACACACACACACACACACACACACACACACACACACACACACACACACACACACACACACACACACACACACACACACACACACACACACACACACACACACACACACACACACACACACACACACACACACACACACACACACACACACACACACACACACACACACACACACACACACACACACACACACATTATTTTTGTTCCAATTATTTCATTGTATTTTGAATAGTAGAAATCTAAATATTATCACATGTGTAATTACTCATACAGTCTATGCCACTCTGAACGGATCTGTTGAAAGGTGTGGGCATTCGTGATACAGGGTTCACCAAGTACGAATGCCTGAGTACTCCTTGTAATTTAATTTGAATCCTACAACTATAATTTTTACCTGTAATGTAACACTCTTATAAGGAGAAATCTGTAATCAGCTTATGGAAATAAATTATTATCTTATCTTATCTTATCTTAGCGTCCCCGCCAAGTCAAGCAAAAAAACGCGGTACAGCACGGCCGCGCCATTTTCGAACCCCTATAACTGTTTATACTGGAGATTGATGGCACTTGGTGGAATCTACTACACATATTGAATAATGTAATCACTTGTACTGTTTCCACACTTTATTTGGTTTTTATTTTTAACCTGACCGGTTTCACCTCACGGCGTTATCAATGGTATGTAAGTAGTAAGTAAACCTTTGATAATGCCGCGAGGTGAAACCGGTCAGGTTAAAAATAAAAACCAAATAAAGTGTGGAAACAGTACAAGTGATTACATTATTCAATATGTGAACCCCTATAACTTCGTTGGGGATAAAACTACAAGCATGAATTTTCAGTAACCAAACAGGCATTGTATAAACATGCTATATTTCAAACATCATCCAATTTGAACCAGCATTTTAAGAATTATAACGTGTTAAAGTTTCTTGATTTTGTCACTGACTGACCGATCATCAAAATTCTAAGGCACATCTAGCAGACATAGGAGCTTCAAATTTAAAATATAATAATTGGTGTTTAGTATAAAAATCAAGAACAAACTAAAATATTTTTCAATTTCGGTCCAGTTTTCTAGATGCATGAACTGCATAAATAATTTTGTAATCCTATATAAATAAACAGAATTACAAAGAAGAATTATTATATTTGCAGTTAATTAATCAGCGTACCTGTCTATCAAAGGTAAACTAACTTTTAAACTCTCGCGTTCCATGATTTATATAATTAAGAGAACGGTAATTAACGCGATCATGGTATAGGTACTTACATACCTTTGATTGCCTGACGACCAGGTTACACCGGCCGTGGTCACATATTTCCCGTTCTCTAAATTATGCATAAAGGTAACTTGTAATAAAAAAGCAAGAATTGGAGTATTATATAGTCTATGCTTAATACTCCCAGTATCAAGTAGAATAAATTGCCCAAAATTCCATAATTACTTACTTATACAAGAAGTAATATATACAAAAATTAGAAGGTACCGCTAAGGAAAATATTCTAGAATGATTTAAATAAATATATTGACTTGGCCATCGCATGATAACACAATATATCTAATTAGATAGGATAAGTCATTATATTTATTTAAAACGTTAAAGATTTTTAATATTGATATGGCCACTATAAGATTTAGGTTAGATGATTATGTAACAACCTAAGACAGAAAGTCCCTTAGGTAGGGACTGAATAAATTAATAACCGACTTGGTATTACATGGATCTCACAACTTTTTACGGTAGAACATCGAGACTTGGTTTTAAGGGAAGGAGTTGGGTTCATTGACCACCATCTTATTGTGTTTTTTTAGCGTGTGAAAATTCCCATGGTTACCGACCCTCTTCCTCCGCCAAAATTAGCATGCCAGACTCGCGCCAGGTTATGCCAGACTCGCACCGACCAAAAGTGGGACTATAAGCACGCATTGCCTAGCGCATAAAAGTAGTTGGTTTGAAAACCTAACAGAATTTCTAAATATATTTTTTCACGACATTTCACTCAAAGGTCTTATTGTTTAGTTAGATTATGATTATGGGTGCATACGCTCACGACTATTTCCCTCGGGGGTACACAGAGACAACAGCCTGACATTTGAATCTATCCTTACATGCTACACGACCTTCCTGTACTGTCGTCAATCATTTCATTACATTAGATGTAGGAGGTAGGACACGACGGTATTTCCGTCCAATTGAGCAGTCCGACTGGGGAAGTACCTACGCCCTAGAGAAAACCACGGTCATAATAACCTCGTGTTGTGTTCCCGGCGGTGAATAGGGTAGCCAGAGCTCACTGGATAGTGTTTGTGCTGTCAGTGGGAAGACCTAACGCTTGTCCTGCTTTATCTTCTACACTCACGGCACAGAAACTCTCTAATTGAACAAGGTCGGCAGCGCGAGTGTGACGCTCCTGGTGTTGCACATGTCCATAGGCCACGGAAACCGCTTTCCATCAGGTGGTAAGGGGTATAAAAAATCTGATGATTGAAATAAAAGAACCTGTTATCACAACTACATTATGATAAAGTATGAGGTCAACAATTTTGTAGTCACGGATTTGAATAATATCCACGAATGCTGCAGTGATATGGACTTCATACAAGTAAACTGTATTCAGTATAGACAGGACACTCGCCATGCCACACCAGTTTTAGAAAGAGCCGCTGTAAACTAAGTCACTTTGATATGAACATTGTCAGAAGTGTCCAAGCAACTCCCAGATGTTTAGAATGGTCCGTAGATACACGGTAGGCCTTTAGGTCTAGGTCCATGCAATCAAATAAGAAAATATATATGGTAAGTTAAATATCTCTTTCAAAAATTCTAGCAATAAATTTTAATAATCCCTCAAGCAGTTAGTAAGATTGCAAGTTAAAAATAATGACCTAGAATAACTGTAAAGTCAATGAATTATATACTAGACGTTAATTTCGAGAAACTTAGAACTTTGTACTTTAATAGCTTAGACATGAAAATTCGAGAATTTGTATGTTCTGTCCAATAATCCTTTGTATCCTGTGAGCCTCTGGTAAGCAAATTTTTTGGCTCTTTGGTGCTCCGTTCAGTTTCGTCGCTGCGCCTGGATGCTCTGCTCATGAATAAGGACTCCGTTCGGGTCCGAAACTAGTTAGAGTTATCGAATTCGTCCCCGATGTTGCAGTTGATATTTATTTCTGAACTGCTTCAGAATTAAACATGAAAAGTAAAAATGTAAAAGTAGTAAACACTTTTATACTCAGATATATAGTATCTGTAGACACTTAAATAAAAATCTAATTTTTAACGTTTCAAATGAAATCAAACTAAAGGGATGTCTACCTAGTACTCACTATTATTCTATACAATGTAAATGATAATATCGCTTGATTTTTTGGCTTGCAGTTGTAACGTGGCAACATTAGTGATTAATGTTTTGTTTCATTTTTAATCAATATTTGCGAACAAACTAGTTTTGGGGGCCAAAAGGACTCTGTGCCATACCACTGACAGGATGTCCGTATCCTTCGTAATGACAGCGATGACATTTTGTCGATGGGGTCATTTCCTCTGTGGCTGCCCACGAAATACGCTCACTGGGGTGTTGTAATAAAAAAACTCTCAACGAATTGCTGGAGCTTCGAGCTCATGGTCATCCAGTGACCTCAGCATGATCCAGTCATGATGAAATAAATAAAACATGTTCATGTATGTATTTCGCCTCAGTTCCGATCACTTGGAATCCTTGTTCGCCACGTGCATATTTTCTCACCCGATATTCGTTCCCAGGTCCAATTCATAACACAATGTTTTAACGGGATTTTGGCGGGTTGAATCATCGGCTTAGGGCGAAACTCGCCTCTGGCCCGCGGCCCACATTACACGGAGTAGGAACAGTAGTGGAAAAGTCGGCCGAATGTGTGGGCCAGAATACTATGGGACAAAAGTATTGTAGTTAAATCGACCCATTGTGATTTTATTTCTGTGAAATTAAAAAAGAAGTGCAAAATAAAACAAGTATGTATCAATATATACATATTAATGGACTTATACTATTGTTTATCTTATTGTACCTATATTACGTAGATTCTTACTTAATTGTATTTTTAAGGAAAATCATCATGATTGTTACAAACACCACATTATTGATTCTCTAATCAATAATGTGGCGTTTGTCGGTCTGAAAAGCGATTAACAGTTTGTCAATTTTTTAATACAATCAAGAAGACTAGAGTAAAACTGGACCTTCATAGTTAATTCATTTAATACTATTGTTGGTAATTTATGAACTTTTTTTAAAGTATAAAATAAATTAATTGTAACTGAAATGCGATAAATTAATACTTTAATTGATAACATTGAAGTATTAATATTATTAGTGTTTCCATCAGGCAGAATCAGTAATATATGGTATTATAAAAAAAGTGTTGGTGTTGTTGATGAATGTTCGAGGATAGATCTAAAGTCGTATAATATTTGTGACATGGAAGCAAATTTATGTTATTACAAATTAAGTTATTCTGAATTACCATCTTAATATTTTCTACGAGACATATGAAAGACGTTACAAGGTAAGCTTTTAATAACTTAACTTAAATAGTTACGTACGAAATACTGGTCATACAAACATAATGCAATTATTTGTTATAACAATATGTGATGTTTTGTTTTTAGAAATGAGAGATTTACCTTCGACCAGTAAGAAAGTACATTATACCGTCGCAGAGAGGTGGCAGTATACTGATGAGGAATGGACACATATATACCATAAGACGTATATACTTAAATGGACATAAGGTTTGGCGTTGTCTCAATAGGAAAATCAGAAGTGCTACTCTAGTTACTAATAATGCAATAATTATCAAGGAGGAAAACCATAAATGCCAACATAATGAAATAGGGAATGAAATTAAATTATGAACCCACGAATGCATAGATAAAGCAAAAAAAGAAATGACACCAATACCCTCAATTTATGCAGAAGTAATAGAAGATTACAACAATGCTGGGCTTGATTTAATAGCTAAAATACCGAAATATGTCAATATAAAAAAAAACTTTATACGAGTATAAGCAGACCTCTAAAACACGTTTCTCAAAATTAAAAAGTGTAATTGTGCCGGGAAGTTTAAGCAGTTTCTATTGGCAGATTTTTTAGACAAAAAATTTCGAATACTGCTGTTTGCAACACCTGAAGCCAAAGATATTTTAAGACAAGCCAAATATTTCTATTGTGACGGTATATTTAAGTGTGCAACTTCTCCTTTTCTTAATTTTAATTTTATTTTTATTTAATTTATTAAGAGTCAAATTCTAGAATTTTCGCCGCAGACATTTACTACCGATTACGAAGTAAGCGCTATGACTGCTATCAAAAATGTCTTTCCCGATGTTACCCTACTTGAATGTTTATTTCATTTTATAAGAGCTTTATGGAGGCAAGCAGATCAGTTGGGAATAAAAAAATCTAATATTATACCTTCACATGTAAAGCGTTGCATTGTATTGGCTTTTTTACCTAAAGAGTATGTACATATGGACGAATAGCTTTATGTCCGCGGAGAATGCGTCGAAGAACAGGGTACCTATACTCAAATTTATCGACTATTTTATAGATCCTGGATAAAATAAACTTTTTATTCTTCGAATAAATGGTGCTTTTTCAATGTTCAACATAGAAAAAACAATGCACATTAGTCGTGGAATGGTCGATTTACTCAATAAAAATCAGTCCGAGCTTCTTTTTTAATTTCACAGAAATAAAATCACAATGGGTCGATTTAACTACAATACTTTTGTCCTATAGTATTCTGGCCCACACATTCGGCCGACTTTTCCACTACTGTTCCTACTCCGTGTAATATGGGCCGCGGGCCAGAGGCGAGTTTCCCCCTAAGCCGAATCATCGTGTCCACAAGAACAGGGTTCGCGATATTCACGTAAGTAACTAATTCATGGCCACGACACACACTTAGGTTAACATCTGGAAAAAATGCTCATATGTATTTTCCTCTTTTTTTACAGATGGGTTAATTAATTATATTTCTTTCTTATTATCGTTGTTTCCTATTCTTTAACGGAATGATACTCGCATCTTAAGATTGCGTAGTTTGGAAATGATGTGTTCAGAGGTTAGTGACCTTCACGACAGCATGCATCACATCTCTTGATATAGTGACACTACTACTGGACCCTCACAAGTTGGGGCCGCGAAGCTGTGTACAGGCCGAGACCGTTGTGGATGGAGTCCCCTATAGCCTGGTAGCTGCGCAAGACCCTCATCCCCGGCTCGCAGGAGGAAGGTACCTCCGGGATCCTTAGTCGCTTGTATCCGACTACTCCCGTTATTCACATTTAGCTGTAGCATTCAATAGATAGCTGGACTGTCAATGTTATAGTGTATGTGATGAGCGATACCAATCTGAACCCACTACCAACGGCCCTGTGTTTCAGTCTGTGTTTAGACTGATGTTTAGTCATAGATAATTAAGTTTAGCACCTAATTAGCCGTGCCGGCTTGTTGTGTCTGACCTGCACAATTTGTATTGTATAGGTTTACAATAAACCAATATTTTCACCATTATTTGTGTAATTATTTCCTATCACCCCATTAATACTAAAGGTTGGTCATCTGACCGGCATCACCCTGAGGCTGGTAAATCCCCCCCCCAGAGGAAAAACTACGTTTCACAGTACTTGGAAGTAACTTTGATCTAGCTACCGAGTCAAACGTTTTGCAGTTGATTTTATTGAAACAAGAATCGAGAGTGTTATTCCCTTCCCTTTACGTGTGAGTGGTAACAATTGGGGAAAAGTTCATTTTCACTTATTTTCCCTCTTATGCTTAACCAATAAGAGCGTCTTCGATATGGTAATCAAAAGGCGTGTTTCATTTCAATAGGCAAACACTAAAAGATGTAATTCTCCTAGTAAAATAATGTTCAAGGTTCAGTTTTGATGTTATGTCAATATACTTAATGTCTAAAACGGTATTACGTAACACAATTTTTTATAGAAATCGAAATACTTTATAGCATTTTGGGTATTTGGCTGTGAATTTTGAACAGACTTATAACAAGAATAGGCCTTTTCATCGGATTTAAGTAATATATTAAGGTTTGTCTGTATACTTCTTAAACAACGTACGAGGTGATCGTGTCAACTTTCCTCACAGTGCCGGTGGTTAAGACATTGGCCAAGCTCAGTCATATTATGTGGGTACTTCAAAGCGTAAACATTTGATGTGTTCACTCAAAACAAGCCTAGCTCGCTTTGGGAGTGATGCTCAATTTAAAATTTGCGTAACATAAAAAAAAATAACGATTTAAAAGAATATTCTTAGAGCGTTTTCACACTCATCCGATATCTGTTATTCGACATCCGATATCCGACATCCGATATCCGATATCCGATATCCGATATCCGGCATCCGATATCGGAGCCAAAACAGTGGTGTTGGCTCCGATAACCGATATCGGGCCGGACAATGTGAAAGAAAGATACATATCTCATACATTAGACTTCCTCCGATATCGGATGTCGGATATCGGATATCGGATATTGGATATCGGATGTCGGATATCGGATGTCGGATATCGGATGAGTGTGAAAACGCTCGTCTTCTTGAAATAAGGCCCATATTCTAGAATGTCACTTAGCTGAATCTCGATTTATCTGAGAAAAAATTGTATAGACAATCTGTCACACATCATCATTGACAATAGCCAGATAACCTGTCAAATTTGATAATATGTGTATACAAATTACAATCTTTCTTCAGAATAATTGAGGTTCAGCTGAATGGCATTCTAGAATTCGGGCTTGAAAATCAAATTTTTTAGATAACATTTTCATTAAAAGTTACATAGAGTATAATTTCTGGAACATATTTACTGTAATAGCCAACTATTTAAATTAAAAGCCTTGAACAGATTTATATAAGAAAATTGTTCTTAAAGTTTAAAAGTTGTGGGAATTCGGCCTGGACGATGAATAAACTTGAGAATTTTGATTATTTGGAACATCGCGTTGGTTTTTTGCGTCTCGGTTTGATTAGAAATATAACGAGTGCCGAAAATATAAAATGATTTTGTATAATGATTTTTGTTTGTGAATATCATTTTCTTGATTCTTATTAAAAAGAATAGGTTAGAATAAAAAAAAAATGCTATTAGAATAAGATTATGTTACAATATAAGACTGTTCCACTGAATTTCGAAGTTCTAAATAGGTAGTGGTAGTCCGAAAGTTCGGAAATGCGACGAACGTTAGTGCGAACGTACTTCATATCGAAACATACATTGTCAAATGTTTGTCACTGCAATGTACGTTACCGCGAAAATGCGCCAAATCGATACACATTTCATCAAATGTTTATCACCGCAATGCACGTTACCGTGAAAGTACGTCACATCGATACATACATTGTCGAATGTATTGCAGCGCGAAACATGTTACTGCGAATATTCAGTAAAAGCGACCGCATGCTTTTGCTCGATGAAATTAAATCGAATAAAAATATGAATTATCCGGTAAAAAATGACATGGATGTAAAACTAGACTAAACCTATAGACGTCAATATTTACGGTTTACCTTAGCGGTGGGCGATTTCGAGATATACTTGAGATATCACTCGAAATTATTTTATCTCGAGATATTATGAGAGAGTTTATCTCGAGTCGTTAGTACTCGGCACTCAGCAGTCGACACAGAGGAGAGCTAGACATTTCACTCGCGTATAGTCAACTCTGTTAGCTTCCGATTACATGCTATAGCACAAGGTCGCGGCATTGTCAATAGACGCACTTCAATATTATTTAAAGTGATCGAATTTTAAATACAATTAACTACTATGTATTTCTTGTTTCGGAAACTGAATGGAAAAGACGATAAATACATTTTCAAGATCATTAAATTATTACGTATTTATAATCGTACTTATACTCCACTTGGTTAACAAACTTAACTAAATGTAAAAGTCTCTATTTCCTTTTAGGTAACAGCTGAACAGAATTAATCTTCACTATTGGGCGGTCAAATCGAATATACCATGAGTGAACTATGCGATTGACACTAGCCGAACCAAACGTTGTGTGGTAATTGCTGTGTGGGTAGACACTATGACAAATATACAGCTGTATCAAATATATGCATAGCGACCCTCACCTGACACGTATATTTGGAATTGCGAACCGAAATTTCGTACAATCGATGTTCATGAATTGTATTTATCTCACAATCGGGTCCGATGGTACGTGACACCCCGTTCAGGCTAAATGCCATTGAAAGTAGCTTCATTATTTAGGTATGAATGTTACATCTTTCATTCGTGTTTTGTGTGAGTCCGAAGTATCGAATGTGAATTTTAAGGCTGTTGGTTTGGCCATTCCGTTGTCAAATGACTGCCATACCACACTGTCCGTTTAATTTATTGTTAGACGCAAGCATAATGTATGTATGATCTATACTATATGTTTATATATTTAGGTTTATGTTTCATAATTTAATTGTACAATACGTACCACTTAACGATCTGAAGACTGGGTTCGAATCCTGGTCATAACACTACCGACGTGAATCTAAACTTACTACGTTTATTGTAGGAGGTAGGACGCGACGGTATTTCCGTTCAATTGAGCAGTCCGACTGGGGAAGTACCTCCGCCCTACAGAATACCGCGGCCATAATAACCTCATGTTGTGATCTCGGCGGTGAGTAGGGTAGCCAGAGCTCACTGGATAGCTTATGTGCTGTCAGTGGGAAGACCTAAGGCTATTCCTGCTTTGTATCCTACACTGACGGCACAGACAACTCTCTGTGTTTACAGGGTCGGCACCACGAGTGTGACTCTCCTGGTGTTGCACACGTCCATAGGCCACAGTAGCCACTTTCCATCAGGTGGGCCGCGTGCTTGTCTGCCAACTTAATGGTATAAATAAACGTTTTTACTGGGTGTGCGTTGTTTTATAGACAATTGTTTAATATAATTTCGTATTACAGAAAATGTTTCGCATAATTTCGTTTCATATAATAATCAATATACAGAATACTTACTTTAAAGAATTTAAAATCATTGAATTTTGTTTCCTATAAAGTTAAACATTAGAATAATCATTTCATAGAATATCAAATCAAATATTCTTAATCATAATATTGTTTATTTAATAGAAAACTTATTACAAAGAAACATATTATCAAAGTGACAGTTTCTAAACGTTTCAATTCATAAAATGCATACCCTCATTTAAATGGGACAATTTTTTTATAAACTAAACAATTGATGCGTCTACAAGGTCGACGGAGCCCCGCTATGCGGGGCTCCTACTTCTGGGTGGTTTATAAAAAAATAACCACGAAGGCCTAATGCGGGAGCTTCGCTACGCTCCGCTCCCGCATTAGCCTTCTAACCTAACCTATCCGAGTCGGGGTAATCTGAGTCGGGGTGTTAAATATAATGACGTTTTATTAATTATTTAATAACAAAATGATTTTATTATATTTTACAGAAGAATTCAAAGAAACAGTTAAAAATAAATGTGATTTGGAACATTATAAAGATGGTTTAATATTCTTTAAAAAATAATTCTACAGTTTGATAAGTTTGTTAAACAAAAAAATGTGATTAAAAATTCGTTCAATTGTGTTTCTGTGAAATATGTTTCATTGTAGTAAATTGTTTTTGAAACAATAATATTCGAAATAAAAATATAAGAACCAAATATTATATGAAACATTTTCTGTGAAACGAAATTCTATGAAATTTCTTTCTACGAAATAAGGGGCTCCCGTTTTTACTGCTACTACTACTGGGGATGCTGTTGATCTGACGGGTGATCATTTTATCCATTCCCCTATTTAACGACTGCCTAGAAGTGCATAGAAGTTCGCATGGACACCGGGACCAAAGGCTCAACGTGCTCTCCGAGGCACGGAAATACCCAGACCTATGCAAATAGACTTATCCATGCATACAAGTATTTTCACTAAGCGGGAATCGAACCCATGCCCCCTACGTAGCAGTCAAATGCGTTATTATATTAGGAACAATAATAATTCTTGCTGCTAAAGTTCTTAAAAATCTCAAAATAAAATTTGCATTATCTGAAAAATAAATTTACATAACGAAAGTAGCTCTGCGATACAATCAACATAAAAACATTCAGTCGGTGAATTTCTTCTAATATTCAATACATTGCTCACTCTCCCCCACCCCAAAACTAATACCGAACACTTTCCGTACCTTCCAAACAATAATGTAAGATATGAAAATAAATAAAACGGAGTTCGGATTTAATGAAAAAATAAAACCGACTGATATTAATAACGCAAGATATGGTTTCCATCGAGAAGTGAACGTGCTGTGAATAGGAATGGTTTTATCTTGTGCGTACGTATTACGGGAACAATCGGATATCGACATGAAGAACTCGATCGTGAACAATCGTTTATTGCTGTTGAGTTGTCTAGAAACTGTTGAATTAGGATTTTCAATAGATCTTTTGTAAAAAGTGGTATAACTGTAGAAAAGCCGATTAGTGTAATTACAGAACTTTGATATCGACTAGTGGTTATGTTCCTAGGTCAAATAGCAATTGTTTCACGAAAAATATAGAGACTGGAAAGCCAGCAGAAACTGAGTTTGAAAAGAATTGGCTCGTCAATAAGAATAAAGAACAAGCAAAGCAGAATTATTGACGACACTCTACTGAAGAAGCACCTATCTGTACCTACCGTATCAAAGTGAGTTAGTTCTATTAGACGAAAATTCTTAATTCTGATTTCTTTTTGTTACTTTGTCAGTGAATAATCACACTGGGATAAAGAATGAAGTAAAGATAAGGGATCTCAATTTATTGTATGACTCAAAATTAGCGAAAATCAAGGAGATAATATGTGTAGTAGTTTTTACTATAAAATCGCCTTAATTTTCGCTATCAAACATTATATGATACAGCACTACTCAAAGAATAAATAAAATAGCATATATGATAGATTTACACATATAATTTACTCATAGCTGTGCTTAGATCGCAGAAAAGTGCACACGGCTTACTTGATAATGATACACTAGATACCAGGGACGACACAGTCATGCCACCAACCTTGTAGGGACCTTCTAATGGTTTTCTTGAAGAATCCCATATTGTAGCCGCTTGGGAAGACTACAGAAAGGATTCCATTCCACAGCTTAATCGTGTGGGATACAGCCTCTCTAGACAAGTGGCAATTCGCTTGCCAGCGTTTGATGGTATAGAATGACGAATGTATTGGATTTGACGTTTGTGACAGTCGTTAACGCATGTCATAAACGTCAAATCCCATACATTCGTCATTCTATTCCACCAAACGCTCGCAAGCGAATTGCCACTTGTCTAGAGGGGCAGTTCTTTTTACACATCACTGTGAGATCTGTTTCTATGCACAACAACTTATATTCTTCTATTCCAAATATTTTTGCAGCAGGAGGTAGGACACTACGGTATTTAAGTCCAATTGAGCAGTCCGACTGAGGAAGTACCTCCACCCTACAGAATACCGCGGTCATAATAACCTCGTGTTCTGTTCCCGGCGGTTAGACCAGTTAGGCCAGAGCTCTTGGAGAGTTTTTGTGCTTCTTCTACAATGACGGCACAGAATCTCTCTGTTCTAAGAGGGTCGGCAGCGTGAGTGTGACGCCCCTGGTATTGCACATGTCCTAAGTGGTACAAAAAAATCGTTGTACTCACAATAATGTAAGTCAGCTTTACGCACTCGATATCGACTATCGTATCCGTAATACGGCCACTCAATGTTATTGGATAAGTTGGTTTTACGCGTGATTGGTGCAGACCGGTCACAATATATTGCTATTGTCGTTTAGAATACTAACTACGAAGCGATTAAACGTTCTACCAATCTGACGGAGATTTCTTACGATCGTACTACAACTTTGTCTTTTATGGGAGCGTGATTAGAGGTGAAAATAAATTTGATGTTGTAACTAGTTTTGTTGGTTACGTACCCGTGAGATCTGATCTATAAAGGATCTTAAAATAACAAAGTCCGGATGTTTTTGTGATGGGGTTCAAGAATTGAGGTCGAACGGTATATTTGATGGTAAATGCCTTAATATTTGACCTTAAATGCCTATTTGTGAATATGACCTATACCAGAATGACAGAAAGGAACATAATTTCTACTGTGAAATGTTTTTAGTTTTTTATTTGGCTACCAAGTGCGAATGGTCGTATTCCTGTATTTGCATGTTTCCGTGTATATCAAATATTAAAAAAAAAGCCCAAAATAACAAATAGCGATCAGAAATAGCCTGACGAAGTGCCAGCAATATGTGTCGTTTATTGTGCGTGGGTATTATAATGTGTATCGTTCTATATTTTACAAGTATTTTATTTATGGTTTATAAATGTTACTTATTTATTTCCTGTTGACAGCTTAATATATATTTTAGGTTGGTGCTTCCAAAAAAGTCATACCCCATTTTTACCACTTACTTTCTCTCTAAATACTTTCAGTTTGATAATATTTTAATCCTTATCTGCCTTGTCATAGCTATAGGCCATAAAATATCGGGTGAAAAGTGGTTGTGCTTCAAGAAAACATACTCTAAATGAAGTTCTATAGACGAATACAATTCTTCTAACAAAAGAATATTAAAATAAAGAAGTCGTTTATAATTCTGATTTCAAAGTTTTACAAAAACACAACCATTTCTAAACATAAAGACAATTTTAAAAAGAAAACATTTTAGAACAAATCTAAATTAAACGTAATACCGAGATACGTTTCCACCTTGAAGGCATTAAGCTTGTTTCCATTTCGAATAGAAAAGAAAATTTTCCTCCCTCTCGTTTGTTCATTGAGTCATAAAATCATTTAGAACAAGAGTGTTCTGTTGTTAGAACAAGAATTATTGCTAAGATTTAGTTTCTCCACAATAATAATTGTTCTCGCCTTGCCAACGGCGAGTATTTGCCCAGGCACAACCAAGTGGCCAAGATTGTACATCAGCAACTTGCCCTTAAATACAATCTTGTGACTTCGGAGTTGCCATACTACAGGTATGTGCCCGACCCAGTTCTCGAAAATGGTCGTGCCACATTGTATTGGGATCGATCTATTATCACGGACAGGACTTGTCGCAAATAAGTTTGACATAGTGGTAATATATTAATTAGAGCGCCTTACAATGATTGTTGATGTCACCATTCCTCATGACGACAACCTTATGAAAGACAGTAAAGACAAACTAATAAAATATTTGGATCTGGCTCATGAGGTTGTCGACATGTGGAATGTTGATTCGGCAATCATTGTGCCGATAGTCATATCAGCACACGGGCTGATCACTAAGAGCCTCCACCAACACCTTAAGAGGATCTCGCTAGGCAGCTGGGTCAAGGGCCTGATGCAGAAGGCGGTACTCCTCGACACGGTACGTATTGTGAGGAGATTCCTCTCTCTAGAGCCCTAACTACCGGTAGCTTGGTCCCTGTACCCGAAGCTGGTGGGAGTCTATTCTATTTTTTAAATATATGTTTTTATATTTGTAAATGTATTTAAAAATATAATTTATAAGATATCAAATATAAATAAAAAGGAATAAATAAACATATTACGACATTCTTCCCCAGTTCATCTAGGCGCAAAGTAAGCATAGCTTAACTATTTTAAGTTATGGAATCTAGAATGCCGATAAATATATTCAGATACAATTTTTATAAATACATACATATTATACATGGAAAAATACACACCGATCGAAATTTATATATTCATGCATACAAATATTTACACTGAGCCGGAATCGAACCTGCGCTCTCTGTTAACACTACACCACAGAGGCCGGCTTTAATTATTATTAACTTGCCTTGTTCTCGGTAGAGACGAAGAAGGCCACTCCATCTCTACCCGTGGGTATTGCAGATGGCGGCTAAGGGATACTCAGCAATAGCCTCGCCCCTTTCATGATTGGCGAAATGTGGGCGTCAATACAACTCTGCTAACTCTTCCAGGAGTTCACACGCGAAGATATATTTAATTGTATTGACTTATTATGAACATGTCGAAATATGGTAAAGGTTAATTGATCTGATAAATAAATGGAAGGTATCCGAGGGCTGTTATTAGTTATATAAATAGAATGAACGGATAGACAGGGGTTGTGTTGCAAGGGTGCTTATAGGTTATCAATATGGGTAAAGGATCGGATAAGGAAAAAACCTGTTAGGATTGAGTGTATTAATCACTACATAGTATAAAACAAAGTCGCTTTTTCTGTCCCTATATCCCTTTGTATGCTTAAATCTTTAAAACTACGCAACGGATTTTGATGCGGTTTTTTGAAATAGATAGAGTGATTCAAGAGGAAGGTTTATATGTATAAAACATGTTTAATATAGTAGAGGGTGCAGCGGGAACGGGATCTGACGCCACACGGGCATAAATAAATTGGCGGTACGAAGTTCGCCGGGTCAGCTAGTAACGTTTAATTTAAAATCGTTATTGAATTTAGAGCGATTCATCGATGCATAATAATAATAAAACTATTAATGTTACAAAAGTTTAAGAAGCTCTAAATTCCTACATAAAAATATACTACAAATGTGAACTAATTTGGTGAATGTTTGGGTATTTGGGTTCCTCAAGAAGGGTATTAGAAGGTTTATTCAGGGTCGCCAGCGCGAGTGTGACGCCCTTGGTGTTGAACACGTCCATAGGCCACGGTAACCACTTTCCATCAGGTGGGCCGCCGTGTGCTTGTCAGCCACCTAAGTGGTATAAAAAATTAATCACGCTCTAGCGGCTGTAAGGATCAGGCTAAAATTGTGGAAGTGTGTGGAACAGTGGAAGATATAGACTGAAATAATTCATAGGTTACTTTTAACTCAAGAAATAACTTTCCAAATCTACATTCGAATTAAATTTCTTGCTTAACCTAACTAATAATTATGTACCCAGAAAAGTTAAACACAGTAAAAATATGTTCATTTTCATTTAAATAATAATAGCCTTATGCAAATAACGTTGATATCTTATAAGAAAAAGAACGAATTCATTGTTATAAAAGCTATGCATAAATAATGAAATTGAGGCTGAAAAAAGGTCCGGAGGCCAGCTAATAAGTTTGCTATCAAAAGAGGACCAAATTTTGTACCCTTACATTCGTCACTCAGACCTCTCTATAACAACAACTCCTTAGAAATACTTCTATGAACAAGAAGTGGTAACCAGAAAGGGTTTTTCATCACCAATCATTTCTCAAGTAATTTTTAATTCACGTTTTTACGTCTTCACCTTACCTTATGGAGATGGTAATTAAAAGGGATGGAGGGTCAATTTTGTTGATACAATAAAATAAAAATGATGGCCCTCAGTATGACGACCAAATCAGATGCTTTTTCACTCCGCACTTAAATAAACAGAAATATTGTAGAAAGAAGGAAACACTGGTACAATTTTAAATAGGGCTGTTTCTTGCTGGTACAAAATAACAACGAACGAATTACATATGAACTCATATTTTGAAGGTCCAAAGGGTACTAAAAAAGGGGCTCAACCAGTTCATTTTAGAAGTTTCACTTTTTTGGTCCAAATGCATCACATTTAGACGGTATTTCTGTCCAATTGAGCAGTCCGACTGGGGAAGTACCTCCGCCCTACAGAATACCGCGACCATCATAACCTCGTGTTGTGTTCCCGGCGGTGAGTAGGGTAGCCAGAGTTCACTGGAGAGTTTTGTGCTGTCAGTAGGAAGACCAAAGGCTATTCCTGCTTTGTCTTCTACACTGACGGCACAGAATCTCTGTGTTTACAGGGTCGGCAGCACGTGTGTGACTCCCCCGGTGTTGCACACGTCCATAGGCCACGGTATCCACTTTCCACCAGGTGGGCCGTGCGCTTGTCTGCCACCTCAGTCGAATAAAAAAACATTGATTCTTATATTTTGAGAAACGTCTAAAGGGGTCCAAAATGAGATCGTACGGGTCTTTTTCTGAAAGGGTTCAAACTAGAAGATTGTGAGGGAACAATGGAACATAGCCAACCAAACTCCAAGTTCATGTTGTGGTTCCTGCACAATTACAGCGGTGAATTAGAATTTCTCCCCATGTGACTGATGGTATACACCTTCCATGACTTTGTAATTCATTTAAGGTTAATTATAACAACGTGAACCTCCATGGCAGAAAACGAAGATGTATAGTTTAATTCCAGAGACAATGAAATATATTTACTTGTTATTCCCTCCCTTACTTTGTCTTAAAACAAATAGCTATATTAGAATATCTACTAGATACAAATATTTGGTACCTAAATTGTCGGATTGTACAACACAATGTTAAAACAATTTCAGAATATATTTAATATTTGAATGAAATTTTAAACCAATTAGAATGCTAAATTTTCAAATCGATTAAGATAGGAAAAATGAATCGCTCAGGCGGGACTCGAACCCGTGTTTTTTCCGTTACAGGTGGAATGCTCTGACCACTGAGCCATCGAGCTACGCCTGAAGCAATCCAATTGTATATCAAATTGTTTGTATTTGTAGGAGAATTTGAATATAATTAATAAGTTTGTATAGTATACGTAAAAATGTAACTGCTAGGAGGAACTGATATGATTTATTTATGCTAGTAGTTCCCGTATCTCCACCTGCGTGATACTCTGGTTCAATTATCGGGACCCATAAAAACCTATTTCGGGGACAATCAGCCTATGTGTTATTCCAGTTTCCCAATTTCAACCAGATCTGTCCAACCATTTGAGCATGATATTTAAAAAAACATTCAGGCACACAAACACAAACTCTTACATAAAGTGGGATCTTTATGGATATGTTTACATTTTACTGTAACTACAAACACACTGTACCATCAAGTAGGAACAATATGGTACAGTGTGTGGAGGAACGGGGTGTGATGTTCCTCCAACACTAAGGGAGGATCCTCCGACCAGGCAAGGTGTTCACGCCTGGCGGGTCGCGGCCCAACGATTGTCGATGGGATGTTGGATATGTATTGTACCAGAGCGGAAACTTCACTTTCGCGATGTAGGATTTGTAGTATCGTAGTAGTTCGGCTTGATGGCGCTGGGTACATGTGGTATCGCCACAAGTGTATTTGTAGTTACAGAAAAAAAATCTTTTAATTATTACCTGTAATTTGTCGGTACAGATTTGAATACAATGGCATCAAAACAGTGTATAGCAGGTGCCATTAGTTTGGACTCTAATGATACACTACACAGGAAAACTATTCCCCGTCATTTTCAATTAAAAGTTAGTGACGAGGGTGTATTGTCTGTGCTTCATGGGCACACACATTGGAATAGGGTGTACATTACCATGCTTCATTACCAGCTACTAATAAGGCTTTGTTTTGTTACAATAGGTTACAGTTTGAAAGTTGCATAAAACTGTACATACTTTTTTTCTCTAAATAGTATTCTATTTCTAGAGCGTGAAGCTGAACCCTTGGCCTGTGATGAAGATTATGATAATACAATAAAAAACAATTGCTCGAAACCACTTCTACGCCGACTAGGTAGGCAGATATAGAAGTACGAGTATATGTATATTTGCAGTAAATTGTAAAACAACCCAACCCATAGTTCATTAAGATATGAGGTAGGTCTTAGGGTTTACTAAACTGAAAAGCAAGAAGCTTTATCTTTGTAACTGAGCCTTAAAGAATAAAATTATTGAATATTTTTCTTATCGCAATAAAAATAAATTCGGATGAAAATCAACTAGCTTACACAAAACCGAGAATTGATAATAGTTGGCTTTCATTGGTCGGCTTTGGTAAGTATTACGATATCTAAAATGTCCGGTACAAAGGTGTTGCCTTAAGGGTATACCATTGTTTTGTTAAAGGAATTTTATTCAAATATACGAGTGAAACTCTTTGGATTATGTTACTTTGTTTACCACTTACCCTGCGGCCCGTATTTTCCAATTGTTAAAGAGCCCATTCTTTTGACCATTATATATCTATTTTTAACTTGACCTATGTTTTTATGCTTAATATTAACAGAATTTGTAACTTCGATTGAAAACTACAGGTATTTTATGGTAGGTTTTCTGACATATTTTATACATAGAAAACTATTTTAACTGATTCTATTTTGAAGAAAAATTAGTTAATAATAATTTGTGAAACTATTTTAAAAAAATAACTAAGACCCTTTTAACTTGTTTTGTTTTCCGCTTATGGCGAAGTAAAAGAAATTGATTTATAATTCAAATTGAAATAACACTCCCATTTTATTTCATTCTTCTTCCTCCCAGTCACATCCAAAACTTTGAACTTGGAGTCTGGGGTCCGCTTTACTATCCTAACTGCGGATTTGGCTGAACTTCGATATTTTCTGTGAAGGAATGCCATCTGACCTCCACAACTCAAGTACGATATCAAAGCATTGCAGCTAGACCAATTGTTGGATTTTTGAGGGCACCAACTACCCGTTATCGAGACCGACGGCGTAACATGCTCTCCGAGGCACTTTTTATCTACATATATCATTAGACAATTCTTATCAAATCTATGAGACTTGTTAACAAAAATAATTGCTAATTCACAGAGTTTACCCACAACTATTGCTAAATTGTTGCATCATTTTCCTAAATCATTTATTAGATCAGTCCAATCCTATCAATTTAAGAAAGTCGACAATACAATGGCTTTATAGCTATTGAGAAATTATGACATCACGTACATTCATACATACACAATTATTCATACCTGTAAAACATCGAAATGGTAGGCAGAAGAGGCATCACTTCATCGAATTACTTAAACAATATTATAGTATGAAGATACAAATAGAGACGATGGTATAGCGACCGAAGATGCCGTACACTTTAAGACTATAACTGCAGTGTAGGTGTATCTGGCAACTTGATGATAGTACATTAGAATATTCTCAGTAGCAGTGCTGCTAGTTTGGAATCTAAAACCTACCCCAATAGCTTGGCAATAGCTTGGCAATATGTATCGAATGAATCGAATATAATTTCAGTATGAACATACTAGATCCTTAGTAGATATATCAGCTTGACCCTCAAATTATTGGGAACAAAGTCTATAAAGTGATACTATAAAATATTAAAACAATTGCCCCGACGTCACCCGGTAAAAGGGTAACCTATAACTAATCTAAGTTAACAAAGCATTCTAATTAAAACTTTGGTTTTAGACGGAACAATCGACCGCCCCGGGCATTCGTTTCGAATAATTATTCTCTTGAAATGGTAATGGAGTAAGCACTTAGATCGTTTTGTGAAACCAAACAGATCGAAAATGGAGATTTTATTAGGAAATACTTTACTTATCACCGGTTATTTCATGCTTATTATTGTTGTATTTATGTCATTTGCATTATTTAGATCAAAGGGATTGTAAATATGTTGATTATCATCTTGAGTTTCTTTCACCTGTATCTGACAAAGTTTAAGTTCGTTTTTTAAGTTGTAATTCCGAGACACGAAATATAATAGAACTTCAGCAACTTCAAAACATATAATCGATCGATGTTTTATCAATATGTGTTTATTTACAATACCCACACAGCTTCCTAGTATATCGACAGCCTCCGTGGCGTAGCGGTAGTGAAGGCGGCTGCTGCGCAGGTGGCGCGGGTTCGATTCCCGCTCAGTGCAAATATTTGTATGCATGAATATTTATATTTGCATTGGTCTGGGTTTTTCTATGTATAATATGTATGTATTTATAAAAAAAAATGTATCTAAGTATGTTTATCCGCATTCTAGATTCCATAACACAAGCTAGTTAAGCTATGCTTACCATGGATCTAGATAGCGTTGTGTGAAATGTTGTGGAATATTTATTTATTTATAAGCTATGTATTATAAATTTAGAAAAATTCAAACCCTGGGTTTGTAGGTAGGGTAAGCACAAACATAACATGTCCTCACAAGTATCACTAGCTCCCTTTATCTTTGTTGTAGCTATTATATAGCCGTTTGCCGTCGATGACTTAGTGAATAGCATTAATCAATTATATTTACAGGCAAATTAAAGAATTACCACAGCATAAGGCGACAGCAAGTTATCTCGTAATAATAATATTCTATTGAAGTCAATTATGTACGGCACATGACGCTCAGAGTTTAATATAGAAGCATTGTAACTGATTGAAGCACAAGTTAGTGATTGTTAAATGTTTCGAAGTGATAAACAATTTGCATCATGTCCAATCTAAAAGAAGATATTGTGGTAAATGCCTTTCTAGAGATGGAATTTCTGTTCTGAATTTACGTGCGACAATATTATTTTTTGTTCAATCATGTGGCGCGAAGCTATGAGTATCATATAGTGAAATTCCAAATGTTAAATGTGCCCTTGTAACTAAGTTGGCCAGCAGGGCTAACATGCGCGCCACGAGAGAGCTATCTCGAGGCATTTTGCCGTTTTATGTCGATATGTCGACTGTTGGTAACATGCAGGGCTAACATGCGCGCCACGAGATAGCTATCTCGAGGCATTTTGTCGTTTTATGTCGATATCGACTGTTGGTAACATGGTAAATTTCATGGCGTGTATTCTTTTCTTGAGCTCGGTTTATTTTGGACTAAAACAGCGACTGCAAGCGATTTTCACATTTATTCGATAAAATCGGCCCGATACGGCCATTTGCTCGAAAGCACAAACTAGTTAGGGATGCTAGGTATGAAAAAAAAGAGAAAAAAATAGTGCAAACAATTTTCGACCTTATTGACATGACATGTTATTGAATTTTTTTTCTTATATTCGTGATCAGCGTCATCAATTAATGCGAAAAGACACGTAACAAAGGAAATGTCATTAAGGTCGAAAATTGTTTGCACTATTTTTTCTCCTTTTTAAATTAAAATGCTTTGTCTACCGTCTTTCATTTGGTCGACGAGAAGTTATCTCGTGTAAACATTTTTTGTGCTCGGTTCATTTTGGACTAAAACATAGGTCATAAGGTCGAAAATTGTTTGCACTATTTTTTCTCTTTTTTTCATACCTAGCATCCCTAACTAGTCTGTGCTTTCGAGCAAATGGCCGTATCGGGCCGATTTTATCGGATAAATGTTAAAAAAATGTGTATGCCATAGACAACAATTGATAAAGTTTGACGCGACAAAATATGTCGGCGTTACTTCGCTCGAGAAGACTCGAGATGATATCTCATCTCGATTCGAGATATTTGACGACGCGCGCATGTTAGCCCTGCTGGACGTTCTGATATAGGTAACTAAACTATTAGTCAGTTAGTCAATACATTAATTAAGATAGCGAGTTGTCATATTCAAAAGCTATTTATGTATAAGCACCTTAAAATATTAGAGAATTAGTTATATATTTCGAACTACTTACAATTGATGGGTGTATTTTGTTTGAATCTGGATATTAAGAAATTAAATTCACTTAACGATTGGTAGAATCATTATTTAGTAAAAAAGCTTAAAGATAAGATGTAGATGATAAAGGCGTTCTTCCAAAAATCGCTCCGTCCGTCGATCTACCAAGACGTGACGCTCCATTAATTGTCCCGCGATGTTTGCGAAAAGATTTCCGTAAAATGCAATCTTTTCTGTTTTTTCGGCTTCTATATATCTGCTGCCGGTGATAAATTGCGAGCTTCCGTGGTTTAAGAAAACAATATACGCAGAGAGCGAGTTAAAACCGTAGTGATTTATACATACGAATGCATTTAGAAGTAAGTTGTCGGATTTTTAAGTAACTAAAACATTTTTGGAAGGTTTTAAAATTAAGGGCACGTACACTTCTAGCGGATTTGTCGATGTGTCGCGATTGTCGTTCATCGCAAACTGGTAATGTAGATTTTTAATGGAAATATTCAGAACGATTTATTATATGTCGTAATCTCTTAACTATTAATTGAGAACGTTTTTATAACTTTAATCTATAGTTACACTCAGGCAGCTAAAAAAAAAATTTAATATGTAACGCATGTCCCAGGTTTGATGCCGTAAATTAGGTAACTAATTAGTAGTTACCTAATTTACGGCATCAAACCTGGGACATGCGTTTGCACTCGGTACCTTTTCTTTCTTTTTTTTTAACAACGAATCTGACAGTCAAAATATATATTGTCCAATTTAAAATTCATTGAGATTCTGATATTTAAGGCATAGCTCGGTACAAATTTTAAGCCAACTTACAACATGTTGAGCGCTCCGTTGGTGTACAAGAGATAGGTTGTGTAAGAGGCTTTGCTTTTTGTGTCGATGTTTTGTTGTTGTTTGGTTAGCGATGTCCGAAATCTGCTCCGGTTGTTTTGCAACAAAACTGCTTCGGACTTAATCCTACTGCGGTGGAGCTTTTTGGTATAATAACTGTCGCAACTCTTGAACACGATTAATTTTTTATTTAAAATGCTATTCTAAAGCTTTCTTAACCACTAGAAAAATTGTTATCATTATGGGGTTCCATACTATCAATAAATAAGGAATGAAATGAATTTCATAATCCAGTACATATTAAACAGGGTCACCTAGACTTATATTAATATGAAATTGATCCGGAATGAGATAAGAAATAGTAATGATAAAAAGCAAGGGTCGGCAGCATGAAGACGCTCCTGGTGTTGCGCACGTACTTAGGCCATAGTAATCACTTTCCATCAAGTAGGCTTGCTTGTGTGCCATCTATGTATTGATAAAAAAAATGAAAAACATTTGCTCCAAGATTTTTGACAGTAAAATTGTATACTCGCATTCTGGTCATGGCCAAAATGGGTGACTTTTGGTCCCGTTTCGAAGAGTAGTGCGCATATTTTGTAATTAAATAATCACAATATAACTAAATCAGTGTCGGGAGTTTAGCAAACATTGAAAGAGGCCTATGTCGAGTGGCGAAATGCCATAGGTTAATTGATTTGATTGATTGATTTACTCAACTACATGATTTTGAATTGTAATAATACAATGATGTTCCTAAAATAATAGAACTAATTAGATGTGTGACTAGCTATTTCTAATTGTGCGATTAATACTAACATTACTTATACTATATGCCATCCAAACCATGGCATTATTCATAAATTTTTGTGTGTTATTGTGATCAGATGATGATTTAATGGTAGATAATCTCTCTTTACTTTTGAAATACTAAATATTTATAAATAGGGATGAAGTTCTTATCGTTTCTGGAATGATAAATATTGCTTAAGTTAGTAAAAAAAGTGGTCAAAGTATTTAAGGACTTCGATGGAGCGATATATCATGGCCAAACTTTATATGAAATTGACACAAAGGGCAATTCGCATAAGTAATGTTGGTTCAAGCTGGCATGGACTTATCCTTTGTTTAAATTATGACTCCATCATTTTTGTAACACATTTTTTTGGTAGCACATGACTTATAAATTGTTTAGTAAGGAATGGTAAGTCTGGTAACTATTCTTTATCGACATGAAACGTATATAGACGTATAAGATAGGTGCTTTGTATTTCTTTCTTTTTTTTAACTTACGAGGTGACAGTCAAGCACACGGCCCACCCGATGGTTACTGGGGCCTATGGACCTATGCAAAACCAGTGGAGTTACTCGTGCTGCCGACCCTGTAAACACAGAGAGTTCCTGTGCCTTCAGCGCAGAATACTAAACAATAGCTTTTGGTCTTCCCACTGACAGCACCAAAACTCTTCAGTGAGCTTTGGGTACGCCAGGAACACAACACGAGGTTATTATGGACGCGGTATTCTGTAGGGCGGAGGTACTTCCTCAGTCGGACTGCTCAATTGGACGGAAATACTTCCGGTAAACCAGTGAGCTCTGGCTACCCTACTCACCGCAGGGAACAAAACACGAGGTTATTTTAGCCGCGGTATTCTGTAGGGCGGAGGTACTTCCCCAGTCGGAAAGTAGGGTTTTTGGATTGGACTTTGACTGTGACTTAGCTTACGATTGCGTCCTACAAACTAGCTACATTTTTAAACTGTACACGTACGTTGTACGTACATGAATTTTAAAATAGTACACCAACTGGAATTCAGTGAAATGGAACTCATTACAAGTGAGAGCGTATGCATAGAAACTTCAAACCTTGTAAATAATACAAAATTATTTTTATTCCAAGGAAAAATCAATTGAGTTACTGCAGATTATAATTTTTTAGTAAGACATCTATGTAGGTTGACAAAATGAAAAAATAAAAATTCGATCAAAGGAAATATTGACTAAATCACCAATATGAATTTTAAAAACTGTTGGTTTTCCTAATCTCTCTCTAACTCTCAATTTGTTCATGTCTTCACTAGCGAACTTAAAAAAACACATAAGGAGCTAAAAGCGTCTCATAATAGTAAAAGTATATGAGGATAAAGAGAGCATGACGGTTATGTCGTTTGTCATTAGTTTTAAGCTTGGTCCACACGGTAGTGACTTAAATCGACTGAGACTCGCGTATGACGCCAAATTCAGTGTGAGGACGTGAATATTACCAGCGATTTATTGTCGCTGTGTCGTAAATCCCTGCTAATATTCACGTACACATGATTTTGTTGTCGCCGGCGAGTAGTCCAGTACACGGTAGTCCGTGCGGACCGAGCTTACTGAGAACATAATGTCTGTAGGGATCTTTGGCAAAGGATGAAAATTTTGAAATTGGAAGTCAATTTAAAAAATATTTACTTCTATGTAGTTTTTCATGCAACAAGCCACGAAATTGGAAAGTCGGTATAATAGCTTGGTTATTTCATATACGGAAATTTTACACCAACAATATGAACATTGAAAATCGTACCAACAGATGAGCTTAATTGCAAAACTTTAAATGCTAAAATATGAACGTTGCTTTCTATTTTAGCAGGCGGTTTACATAGTGAGCCTTTGTTTTCACAACTGTAAAGTAAGTTCTAGCTAATTATAAGTTCTACTCAACAATAAATAAACTGCACTTTATTCTCCCTAAAATCAAAGTTGGCGCAATGTAACTTTGACGAAATTGAGGGAAATTTGACAGTGTTCCTGTTTATATTAAAGATTGAAACAATTTCTTAAATCTCCGTCCCAATTAACTCATTCGTTGGAGCCTGTTACGCACAAGTTGCATTATCACAATCTATAGAGGTTAATATAGTACATATCGTAGGTCCCTCATATTACTATTGAAACTATCGGGATACTGACCATGCTGTATTGTTACGAGTTACCGATATTAAACACACATACAAGCACCATGATAACGGAGGAACTGGAGTATTGGTGGTAATATTGCAAGGTATTGTATACAATACTTAATATTTTACAAAAGTGTACATGCAGATTTACATTTTTGAAAAATATGAAGATTAGAACTGCTTAATTGAGAAGGTTTTGGCGCATACTTTTTTCTTGGGATTTGGAGAGACAGACAGTAGTCATTCCCACAAAAGCCAAAATAAGTCAAAACAAAAGAAAAATCTGGAAAGCGGACCTTACACTCCACAGTAGAAGCTTTGGACGTAACTATATTATAATATCTACTACCATTTATGTCGAAAGTTGATAATGTTTCTGTCAATTATATAAACTACATTATGAAAATGATATTGTTAGCTTTATTAAATTTGACGATTTGTATGTGCCGTTTTAATGGTCTATAAAGAATAAATGATTTTTGACTTTGACTAAAATATGTCGTTCTTCAAGAAGGGCATTAAAAAGTTCCTACAGGGTCGGCAGTCAGTGGCATATATTTGACGCCCTTGAAATTACACACGTCCGTAGGCCACGGTTACCACTTTCAATTACACCCATCACTTATTTGCTACCTATAAGTGGTATAAAACAACGCATATTTTAAACTGCCTAATAAACTTCATGACATAAAAAATTATCAGCATCGTAGCATCCCGCACCTTTCAATATCATACCGAAAATTGAAAATAAACAGTCGCAATACCCCCGGCCGCACGAGACAGTTGTTTGTGCTTCATTTCGACCAAACAAACGTTTGCTCTGACAAAACTGATCTCGGTGAATCGAGCTCGTACTGTTTATTAACTGACGCCGCCGGCCAGGCTTCGCTATCCGCGGAGTTAATTTGATTCAAATGTCGGGAATGTATTGATGAGTTATTTCGCTAATGTCGTAAATGTGATGAAAGACGAAATATCGTAGGGTTTTAAATAAAACTATATAATGGAATTTTTTGCACTGCTTGGGACTCCGGGATAGGCAGAGACAACAGTACAGACAAAAGTATTCAAAATGATCTAAATGTCTTGGGGGGGAATACCCCCTTCCTGTTAGCTGATTGTTCTGATATTTGGTACATACCTTAAGTTCGGACAATAATACAATTGAAAACAGAAGACTGGCCTCTTTTTAGGTCAGAGATTAAGCATTGCCATACAACGTGGCAATGCTGCCAGTCTTCTGGCAATACTTCCACAAGAGGCATGCGATGCGGATGAATTTTAACTTTTAGTTTTCTTTTTTAGTATTGCGTAATTATTTAGAAATGTAGTTTAAAAACTATTGTTATGTTAATTAATAAAAAATAAACTTTTTCCCATTGTAAAACAGTTTCATTTGGTATTAGTACCTTTATATAACGATCATGGTCGGCCCGTGGTCGTACTAGTATTTTATTATACCTACATATAAACACCCAGATCTGTGTTAATAAATATATTTATGTGTACAAACTTTTGCACAAAGCGGAAATTGGAAAGTGATTAAATCCTCATTTACACATTAGTAATTCGATAGGTACCTATTTATCGAAAAACATACACAATATCATGATAGTTTTGGTAAAGGTACAATACTAAAGTACATAAACCACATAGCATGTAATGCACATTTGCGGTAGATATTGACTTACCAATAATGGAGTTGAACATCCGTGAAAATTAATGCTGATTGATTTATTTTACCCTTTGGTTAGGTTTTGTACCCAAAGGGTAAAAACGGAACCCCATTACTAAGACTCCACTGTCCGTCTGTCGCCAAGCTGTACCACGTGAAAGTTTTATAGGTGATGTTTTTTATACAACTTATACAGGGTGTATTTTTTAAACGGAGCAGTGAGGGACGTAGGAAATTTTACGTATAAATTTTAAATTTAATACATCTTTATGTTATTCAAAGTGCGAGTTGAAAAAATTCGTGTTAGTTATTATTTAAGAATTTACATTAGCGTGGTTGGCACAAGCCGCAATGGATATTTATTGCGGTACTTAACTAATGCAGGAACCGCGTATCGATGATTGACAAAATATGCTTCTATTAAGCCCGTTTTTCCCGATTAGAAGACATTTTACCAGAAATTCTTAAATAATTACTAACACGAATTTTCTCAGCGCACAATTTGAATGACATAAAAATATTGGCATTAAATTTAAAATGTGCACTTAAAATTCTTTTTATTTATTTTTATATATTTTACGTTTTTCTTACATTATAAACTCAGTCTTACCTCATAAAAGATGATCAAACTTAAAAAAAGAAATAAACGTTCCCGGCATCCATTTTTCTTTCGGCCATTATTTAAGTCATTACCATAAATAAACCGCTTTAATTATACTCAGTATTGTTGCTGAGGATTATTCTGTTGTCTACGATACCGCTACTATTGTAACATAGGGTTAATAAAATATTTTTAATGATTTCAGAAGTGGGATCGATTATTTTTCGTCTTATTATCTATTATTTTAGCATTTACTGTATTGGTTACCGGTGGAGTAGAATAGTAGAATTGGGGCGACTTTCGGATAGGACTGTTCTTCATCTAAAAGGAAACATACAGATATAGTGCCCAATTGACGGTAATAGAATCACCCTCTGTAAGAGCATTTTCACACTCATCCGATATCCGACATCTAATATCCGATATCCGACATCCGATATCGGAGGAAAAACAGTGGCGTTGGCTCCGATAACCGATATCGACAATGTGAAAGAAAGATACATATCTCATACATTTGACTTCCTCCGATATCGGATGTCGGATTTCGGATATCGGATGTCGGATATCTGATGTCGGATATCGGATATCGGATGTCGGATATCGGATATCGGATGAGTGTGAAAACGCTCTTATGTGGCATCGAAAATCATAGTTGCTGAAATGTGAGTGTTAAAACACCTCTGTCTACTTCGGATGTTTGTTGCTCAATCATGTTCAAATGGATGAACATATTATCTGGTTAAAATAATCTGATAATACATAGGCAACTTTTACCCCTAGATATTCCTTAGTTCCTTAGTTCCTTATGGATTGTGGGAAACAGGTCAGTATTTCAAGTAGGTGGAGAAGTGGGTAACTCCTAATAGCAGATTTTTTCATGACTCAAAAATAACCTGGGCAGTAGATGTACAGTTGACAATATATGATGTAATTACTACTAAACATATTTATAACTATACAATTTAAATACGATAGTTTTTGGTGGACATCGTGGTGAATCCTGGGCAACGTAAACGGGAGAGACTTTCATGTAAGAGAAGGTGAGAGCGGCTATGTAGAGGGCTACTCGAAAACTCTCAACGTATCTCCTCAAGTCTCCCGAGCAGAGAACACAGTGGAAAGCAGTCAAGAGTCAGGCTGCTACTTCGGGCGCAGGCCTGCAAGTGACAAGTACGGCCGCCTGTCAGCCCAGCAGAAGCAGGCTTGAGTAACAAAGGCCTTCCTCTTTCTAGGGTTAGTTGGGCCTATCTATATGTCGCCGCCAACTAGCTTAATCAGCCGTTTAATTAACTGCCTATGCTGTTAACTAAACGACGCCATTCAATGAACGGCCAGAATGATATTCAGCCGTAACGTTTATTACATCATTTAATAACCTGGCTGGCTAATGCTTACGCCATCCGTAAGACGGGACACCGCCCAGAAATGAGATAGAAAATTACAAACATACATATACTCACACCTGTAAATCCCAGAGGGGGTAGGCACAGGTGTATTTACAGAAATTAGTGATAGTTTTATTGAGAAAGTTACGTAATTGGACTTGGAAGGTTGGAAGGTTAGAAGGTCTAATGGTTATTCATGAATTTTTTTGTAACCATGCAGATATAAATCATTTTTCTAGCTGTTTGATTAAATAGCTAGGCAAGTAATTAAAATTCATCGATCCAAGCTATTTGCCTAGCCGTTTAATCGAATGGCGGAACACCATTCAGGCCGCTAATTGAACAGCGCCGTCCAGTAAAGGGCGGTTAATTAACGGCTGATTAAGCTGGTTGACTGCGACATATATACCATCAAAATATTATCCCTATCTAAATAAAATAAAAAAAATAAAAAGTCAATGGCCTCGATACGTTTTGTTCTAGATTCTTTAGTAATATCCAAGATCATAACTGTCCTGTATCGTACAAACAAAGTTATAAGCGTATTAGTTGAATAGGATTAGTTTCTTAGCGACGGCTTCGTGCTATTCTTAACTATTTATTAGTTATAATGCTGATATTACGATGAAAACTACTATAGAGTTTGTTAGATAAAAGTTTACCGTATTTCTTTATTATTTTTATATCTTAAAGCTCTGAATCTGCCAACGGGTAGGCAGTAATATATGGTTTTGATCAGATTGTAAAAGTAAAATTTTATTTGTGGGTATAGTGTTTGACTGCTATATCAAAGGTCGTAGGTTTAATTAATCCTCACTCTCTGTGAATATTTTTTGTATTTATAAACATGCCCCGACACTCTTCCACCCCGACGACCTTACATATATTTTTTTTGTGTCACAGTGTTTGTAACCAAATCCCTTCGAAACTGTTTGATCGATTTTCTTTAATTCTATTGTGTACATTTAGGCTACTTTTGGGGTGTGATAACCGATAACTCACCTACTTCACTTACATATTTACTTATGTACATCCGTTTAAGATGTTATACAAAAAAATAATCTAGATAGTGCTTACTGACTTCTTAATGTCCTAGAATTTTAGTCTCACCACTAATTATTTTTATTACTAACATTAGATAATTTATAGCATCGTATTTTGCCGTATAAACCTACTGAAAAAAACATGAAGTTACACCTTTAAAAAAAGGTTTATTTCGTCTAGCGATGGTTAGTGACGTAGACGAACGATCAATTGAGCGCGATCCTCAATTCGGAGTCGGCCTTTGGCTGCGGGTCTGCAATAAAACATCATAGGTAACTGGCCTTATAAAGCAGTACGTTTTATCTGTTGCGTTACGTGTTGCGAATTTGGATAGGTATTTAGCCAAGGATTCATCTGCCTCCGTGAGATACTCTCATTTTATGACTATTTTCGTGAGAAAAATAGCCTATGTCGTATACCAGACTAAAATCTATCTTTGTACCAAATTTTATTCAGATTTGTTTGGCCGTTTTTGCGTCTAAGTGATACAATATCTATTTTATCCAATGAAGATGTAGTAGTTACGAGGGATCATAGACACATTAACAAACCTGTAGGTTCGGGTATCAAAGAATTCCCTCCCATTGATGTCAACCGGAATGGGAAGCTAGAAACATGGCAGCATAAATGCAAGTAACGAAACTAATATATTGAATTTAAGAATTCTAAAAAAGCTTCCAGAAAACTGGGGAAAATTTGCCCGATCCCAGCTGGCAAACGGCCGGTGAAACTAAAAGCTTTCTCCTGTTTGCTTAGCAACAAATTTTGCGAGCCCCTTACATAATTGATTATATTCTCGAGATAAGGTGTGTTCCGACTTTTCACTTACACTCAGCAGATGCGTAATTTTAGACGTTGTATAGTACTTTGCTGCTGTTGTTATAGCCTGTTGATGGACGTGGGTTGATCTTTGTTTTCATGTAGCCTGTTAGTGTTTATTAGATGTTAAATTTGTATGTAATAGGATGGTACGTATTGTGTGCTGAGTATTATTTAAAGGCTTGTACAAATTTGTGGTGTGGTATGACAATCAATCGGATGATGCCGTGTTTTACAGAATGATGACTTGAATGATGACACACCTTAATTCAATTCATCCCAAGATAAGGTTCACGTATGAGTTGGAGAAAGATAGGTCGTTGTCATTCTTAGACGTAAAAGTAGCCGTGAGATCAGATGGGTCCTTGTCACACTGTGTGTACCGGAAGCCTACACATACGGACAGATACCTACACGCCACGTCTCATCACCATCCCCGACACCTACAATCCGTTGTGACCTCACTCAGGAATAGAGCGTATGATCTCTGTGACCCTGAACATCTGGAGCGAGAGCTGGATCATGTTCAGGAGGTACTCAAGAACAACGGATATGAAGTGAACGGACGACGGAAGCAACAGGCAGTCAGGCGTAGACTGATTGCTGAACGGGTCAAAGAACACATCGCAGCTGTAAAGAATCGCCAGACGAGCAAATCGGCGATTGCAGAGCACCTGCTAGAAGCAGGCACCAATCACTGGATTGAATTTCACCAAACGCAAGTCCTCTCCAAGGAACGTCACTTTTACTCAAGAGCTGTACGTGAAGCGATTGAAATCAAAAACATAAAAATTTCAATCGGGAAGATGGTTTTAAATTATCTGCAACATGGAATCCAGTGATGAAAAACATGCGACCTCGCTTTTCTACGCAGTCGGATAGACACCGGACAGTTTGCTTACGTAATAGGGACACTGTGAGTGTGGTATGTGACGGTACATGGCGACAAGAAAATATTGAAAATGTGCGGGTAGATGAGCCTACTACCTCACGGAATCGAAGACGGCGGGCGTCCACTGCTGAGCCAGTCAGCCTGTGACCACGGCCGGTGTAACCTGGTCGAAACGTCAGGCAATCAAAGGTATGTAAGTACCTATACCATGATCGCGTTAATTCCCGTTTTGTAAATTATATATCATGGAACGCGAGAGTTTAAAAGTTAGTTTATGATGACTTGAAGCTTGTCAAGGTATACTTGGATAAGTCGCAGTACCATAAAGCACGACAGAACGTACCGTACTGATATTATGCTTTAGAGTTTTTTCATATCAGTATTAAAAAATTATTCTGCTCAAACTGCAATACTTCGATCTCATCAACGGATTGTGGAGGCCAGATGGCAGTCACTTCACAAAAAATGTCGATTGACGGAAGGACGAAGAAGTCGGTTACATAATTATTTTTCTAATTGCAAGCGAACCGATAGACTTATTGCCTCTAATAGGAAACATATATTGTGGTGTTCCCCAGGGAAGTGTTCTTGGACCACTTCTCTTCTTAAAATACATTAACGACATGCCAAATATAACTGAGTACTGAGCATGACATTATTTTGCACATAGCACTATTTTGTTTATCGATGAGAATTATAATAATTTAGAACTGCATATTATTAACGCATTGACATCAATTGAAAGTGATTTAACAATCTAAAAATTAATTTTACAAAAACACAAATTATGGACTTGAAACAAAGACAAACCGATCAGCCCTTCTAGACAAGTGCCAATTCGCTAACCGGCGGTTTGATGGAATAGAATGACGAATGTATGGGATTTGACGTATTTGACATGCGTAAACGACTGTCATATACGTCAAATCTCATATATTCGTCATTCTATTCCACCAAACGCCGGTTAGCGAATTGGCACTTGTCTAGAGGGGCAGGTACTACAGGTTAAACATTTGGATAAGACATTGACTGGAATTAACTCAACGCGCTTTTTGAGACTAACAATAGATGATAAACTTAACTGGAAAACACTCATTGAAGCTGTATGCAAGACTGTATCAGTTCTCGTTTGCTTTGTATAAATTGTCCCAGGTAGCAAATCGGTCAACAGTTATATTATATATTATGGCCACGTAGAGTGCATCCTCAGGTTTGGTATAATGTTTTGGGGCAGCTCAACTTACGAATTACGAGTACTTATTGTTCAAAAACGCAGCATCCGTTCCATGGTCGGTATAAAAAAAGAGAATCATGCAGAATTAAATTTAGAGAGATGGGTATTTTAACAGTTCCATCAATGTACATTATTGAGGTAGCCACATTTGTAAAAAACAATCCACATTTATTTATAGTCAATCCACCTGGTACTAGGCGTGAGGGTAACCTATAAGTCGTACCAAGCAACACAGTTGTTACGCAGCAGTGTGTTTTGTATGGCAACCTCCATTTATAATAAAATACCTAATAAATATTAAAATATTCGAGGGTACACTTAATAAAATTTTAGCAAATAAGGCTTACTATACCATTGACGAATTCTTAAATGATGACTCGCCCACGGGGCATTGATAAAGTATTTATTTATTAAAACAATAGTTTGACATTGTTTAAGTATTTCTTATTAATTTGATGACGTTTGTAAGTTTAATTTAATTTGTAGACCATATTCCATGGTAGGACATAGCGCACTAATATGTAACTTAGATTAAGAACTGTACACAAACCTATGATCCACAAATAAATATATAAATAAAAGCTTTTGTCAGAACACAAAATGTAGACTAGCAAAAAATAAAAACTGGGCATGAGCTAGAATTTTGCATTGCTTTGTCTTTATCCTTGATTGCCGTTCAAGTAGTAAAAAAACTGATTGCCACTTAGACAATAAACACAGTAAACAGCTACTTAACGAAATGAATGTGGATGAGACGCAGATAAATTCTTGAGCCATTTCTTAAAACCGTGAAATTGGATACATTAAATAATGCTGACATGTATTAGTATAATCCATTGCAATATAAAAAGACTTAATTTTATTTCTGTTTTATCCGTTCGTTTTATTTTCAACAAATAAATGAGATTACAGTATACCTACTTACTCGTGTATATAATACGCAAATGAAGATACGACATACGTATAAAAAAATTTGATTTAAAGCTGACATCCCTTCATAATATGAATAAAATATTAGGAAGTATGTAAGTATATATTTTGGAATTGATTCCCTGCAGGGATATCATAAGGGTTTAATTTTTGGAGAAATAATAATGAAATTTCATAAGAGTTTCTTTTTTGTGGTAAATCCCTATAGATCTCTGCTCCGCCAGAAAACAAAGTGGTAATATCGCTTTCGTGCTTTGGAGAGCACGTAAAAGGTCGGTCCCAGCTGTCAACAGTCGTTATGTCAAGACGAACAACTTAGGTGAACAACTCTATCACAGGTTGCTGTGGCCACTAGCCACACGAAAAGAAGAAGAAGAATACCTAAATTGGACTTGAAGCACGATGTGCCCAGTCTCGGATCTCTGAAGGCATTTCCCGCGCATCCCGACTGACCCTGGGCCATTTACGGCTTTTAGATCTGGAGTCACCGTGGTTCCCTCAATCGAGAGAGGGCCCTCGATTGAAGGAACCACGGTGGCTCCGGCTTGCTTTGACGGGAAGTACCGGTATCCACACTGCTCGCAGTTTTAAACGATTTCGGCATTACTTTTTTTGGCGTTGGACGAGTAAGTAATATCACCTATCTTTTTCCCGTTTTCTCTATGTGCTATTGAGAACTTACTGACTGCAATTCAGTCATTACAAAAATTAGAAATGTTAGTTTAATAAATGTTATACCGAGCCGTGCCTTAATAATCTTCCTACCTCTTAGGAGAGCTAACGGGAAAATGTATTTAACCCGCTTAATCTCGGTTCAGCTAAGACGGGCAATAGAAGGCCGGGTCGATACTGTGGAAAGCCTAATTGATACATATTATGTGCAGGTTAAGACTCATGTTCTGTTACATTAACCTGTACTTAGATAGGAGTTGGCTAACTTTTTGTAATATAATTTTATTATTGACATAAATCTAATCTTTTGGTTTTATAACAAACAAGATGATAGCCGCGGATCCACCTAAATAGTGTAGTTTTTGAATTTCCGTTCTCTAAAACGATCTTAGATCCACTTTGTGCCCATTATTATCATTAGAACTGACTTATAAATTCGTCTTACGATAGATAGCTATGATTTAACTTTTCTGTGGATGTTCCAGATATTACTTATCCGAAGCAGAGACATGGATCAGAGAGACTTAGAGCGTTTTCACACTCATCCGATATCCGATATCCGACATCCGATATCCGACATCCGATATCGGAGGAAGTCAAATGTATGAGATATGTATCTTTCTTTTACATTGTCCGGCCCGATATCGGTTATCGGAGCCAACACCCTGTTTTGGCTCCGATAACCGTGAACAATGTGAAAGAAAGATACATATCTCATACATTTGACTTCCTCCAATATCGGATGTCGGATATGGGATATCGGATGTCGGATGTCGGATGTCGGATGTCGGATGTCGGATGTCGGATGTCGGATATCGGATGTCGGATATCGGATATCGGATGAGTGTGAAAACGCTCTAACACGGATTGTTCTAAGTTTTAGTTGCCAAAGGAAAAAATAAAATCAAAGAAACTTCCTTAAGGAAAAGCAGTTAACTTCTTCGAAGTCGCTATTGTAAGAGTGAGTTACTAGTGCAAAGCACATAATATATAAAGAAAGAATATACATTTTATTTTAAAGCGCAACGTATAATTTGAAGTTTATGAAAAACGATTGTCATACAATTGTTTTATTATTTTACTGGGCCCATAACCTGATGATGTTCGCCAATTTCATAAGACTAAAAGACAAATAATTATACAAAGAAGCAAAATACATAATTTGTACCTAATAAATTTGTATCTATAAGAAATCTGCTCAAAATAATATATTTTCGCGCCTGTAAAACACATCACACAAAAACACAATCGTAAAACACATCTTTCGCCAACACGGTTTTCGGTTCCACGTTATAGCGACGACTGACGAGCCTATTGCAGCCAAGTGGACAATTTGTTATGGGCTACCGTAGGATGGACCTTCTATGAAACCTAAGAGATGAGGTGGCCCTATTAGACTCCACCGGAAACCATCATGGCTTAATAATACTCAGCACAATATTTAACAAAACGAACATTGGTACGTAAATAAATAACATCAATATAGTTCCTTCCGCTTGTCACAAAAGCAAAAATGTTCGACACAATATTCAAAATTAAGACAAAATAATACCAAATAAATACAAGCACGTGCTTCACGTCCGAACATCGAACCGTGAACAAACGTAATTAAGGTATCAAACACTTAAGCGTTCACCAGAAGGGGTGGCCTTTCTTGCGGAAAATTGGCAACGCCCGTATCCACCGACTGGGACTTTGTATACTAACTGAGTATCACTCTTCAAGAAAACCTTTTTACCAATATCAACTTTAGTACCCAAAATCGAAAGCTCATAATCGTATATCATTGAGTTGTCTTCTGAAATAGTTTTAAGTGGTATATTGTACTAAACGATTAACAAATTAGATGAATCGAAAGTCCTTAGTTCTCGGCGGATGAGTGTTAATGTTTTAGGTCAATGAACCGCAATGCGACAGTTTGTGTCAAATATGTCGAGTTCATTGCAATTCTTGACACGCTTACGAGTTAAAACAATTTGTTGATTCGTTTAATATGTATAGTTTCTATTTGATGTAATTCATCTGATATCTATTTTATATCATGATATAATATGGAATGATACATACATACATACATAAAATTACGCCTGTTTCCCATAGGGGTAGGCAGAGATCACGGATCTCCATTTGCTACGATCCTGACATACTACTCTCGCTTCATTCACTCTCATTACATTCTTCATGCATGCTCGTTGGTTTAAAGTACTCCTGACCTGCCCCTTTTCTAAAACTGCCCCGATTTGATCCAGGTATGTGCGCCTAGGTCTTCCCCTTCCGATGGTAACATCCACACTCGTCTCATACACCTGTTTCGTTATAGTCTTCTTGTTATGGAATGATTACTAATTTTATATCTATTATAGAGTCGAGTTTATACTTTATATTAATAAAATGAACTACATTCTTGTGACAAATGGTTTTAATGAAAGATATTTGATTTAGAAAATTTAATTTCTCAAGCCGCTTAAAATCGCTCCATACAAAATCATGCTTGGCAGTGACGTAACTTGATCATTTATAATTTTTGACCTATTTTGGAAATTTAAACAATATTTCATCCATCTTTGGTTTAACTATCACATAATAACCCATTTTCGGCTATCGCAACTAAATATCGCCTACATTTTTCAAGCTTGGTCCATCTCTTCCAAATTTCATCGGGTCAGTATTTTAAATGCGTATCAGACAAACGGAGTGCATTGCCGTAAAAAAATGAATAAACTAATTTATACACAAATAAAACACTCGAGCCAAGAAGGCAAATTACAAAAGATACAAAAAGGCCTTTTCAGCAATTAAATAGGTAAAGCGGTATCCACGTTGATTATTCCAAATTATTATCTATAACACCCCAAGTTGGGGCCCAAGGCACCGTAATGGGCAATTACTTAATGGCTTATAACAAAGATTACGCTATCTAATGTTTTGGTTAAGAAAACATCAATAATGTTATTCGACGGGATTTGGATTCATTATTTCGAATGGAGATTATTTCATAATTAGATATTATGATTTCTGGACTGTATTTTTAATCAAGTTCACTAAAGGGGCAGACCAATACACGACCCACTTGATGGGAAGTGGTTACTGAATTACTATATTTATTGAATAGGTGTGTAAAAGCCATCTCCAGATTTAGATTTTTTTATTCTGTTGAATACCCGTTAAAGATTTATAGTTAGTTAGTTCATTACAACCGTGCTCTCGTAGCCATTTTTCAACTATTTTTTTTTAACGTAGCTTGTACGTAAAGTTTCCGATACGATTCCCATTTTGAGCTAAATCTATTTTTTTCCGTAGGCAGAATCAGTGAAATAATCAGTAAAATATGGCTATTTAAACATTTTACTTATCTCCTGAAATTAAAATAATAATAATACAAATGTAAATTCTTGATATAAAAACAAACTTTTAGCTCCGATGTCAAAGCCTTAAATATTAAAAAGTTTTTAGAGATCAGGGAATACGCTTTTACGATGAAATCCCTAGTGATGGGAAAAAGTTAACCTTTCATGAATTTAAATATTTAATTAAGGGGATCAGTTGGGTTGAGTAAGTCTCTAATGTACAGATGTAACGATGAGTAAAAAATATGCAAATCATAATAATACTAGCTGAGACACCGTACCACTTTTTTAAATGAGGTTGTACCTGTACTTTTGTGATAGGGCCGAAACTTGATAGTCGGTCGGATACGTAGCTGTATTTTATCATGCATGAATGTCATTTAAACTTATTTATCAAAGAATACCAAAGAACGATATACCTATATAAGAATGGTCGTATGACGGAAAGGATAAGTCAACACAAGTTAATAGCTATTAAGATGATAATATTCCTGTTGTATCATTCTGTCAATCACGCTTTGTAACATGTATTGGGTACCTATATAAATAGGAAAGGATGAACAGAATGAGGAAAACAGAGGAAAGGCGGATAAGGCTTGAGGCTTTCTCATAACTATACAGTATTTTCAGTGTGCCTGAACTTTTTTTCTTTTGGTTAGTGGCCAACCTGTGAGAGAGTTGTTCAGGTCGCCCATGTAGGCCTCCGTCTTGACCTAACGATTATAGACATCCGGGACCGCCTTTCAACATGCTGTCCGAAGCTCGGATACGCTCAGAAGTAACACTATTAAACGGTCACCCATCCAAATGGTAACCTTTGCCTAGGTAACTTTACCCACTGATCGTTTAGCGAACAGTGAGCACACTTGGCCACGAGCGCTTCGGATCTTAATTAATGAGAGGGTGTTGCGATCCCGGATGGCAGAGATCATTTTGTTATTAATAATGTAACACTATAATAAATGGCGTGTGCTGTCATTTCGTAAAATTTTAGTTTTAAATTGTCCATGAACTTCTGGACCCACACAGTCAACGACCAAAAATTGATTAACACTGAAATAATCTCTACAAACCTTTTTTTTTAAACTTACCCAAACGCTGATTTACCAGCCATCCATTTCACCAGATACTATGGGACGAGCCGTTCTGCACCATGGTAAAAAAACATCTCATTTCTACCTCTGCCAATGTTGCGGAGCATGCTCGCCTTTTGGCTGTGGTAGTAAACCAAGTAACCAAGTAGCAAGTCACCCTCACATCTTCCAGGGACTGCAGACTATGCCTGCGCTGCTGCTGCTTCAGCAGAGACCCTCAAAAGACAAAAGTATAGTAGTTTAAGCAGGAATTACATATTCGAGCCGTTTGGGGTCGAGACGCTGGGATCATGGGGTCCCATTGCCCGTCTATTATTTAAAGAAATTTTCAATGGATTGGCTTTACCATTCAACGTGGCAATTCCGCCAGCCTTCTGGCCATCCTCCCTGTTGACTTCGGTGGGGAGGAAAGGGAGGAATTCTTTGACGCCTAAACCTGCAGGTTTGTATATACACAATCTGGCCATAAATGCAGTTACAATTAAAATAAGAAAGATATATTACTACATTTGAATTTGGAATCTGTCATTTTTATACGATTGTTCATTGTGTTTTTTAATTTTGGCCCCAATACATTGTACAATGTTTTTCGATATTAAAATGGAGTGGGGTGATAAAGAGAATCGAATCGCTGTGATTGCATTACACAAAGTTGGTATGGAGCCAAATGCAATTTTTAAACCTCTCCATACGCTTGGTATTAGTCACATAATTGTGTACCGGGCTATTAATAGGTACAATGAGACCTCTGTTTGTGACAGAAAAAGATCTGGCCGTCCACGTTGTTTGTACGAAAAAGGTGGTCAAAGTAGTAATTTAAAGAATTCGAAGAAATCATGTCCGAAAGCAAAAGATTTTATCTCGAAAGATGAAGATAGCACCCAGAACCATGTCACGTATTATAAAAGATGACTAAGGATTTGCAGCCTATAAGTGACGCACTGGTCATTTTTAAACTGATAATTTAAAAAATAATAGGCTGATAAAATTGAAACAAGCTACTGAAGCGGTACGCAAAGGGAGGTCACAGAAATAAATTGTTTATGGATGAGAAAATTTGTACAATTGAGCAACATTTTAACAAACAATAGGACCGTATGTATGCCCAAAGCTCCAAGGAAGCTTCCCAATTAGTCGACAGAGTGCAACGTGGACATTATCCGACTTCAGTGATGGTTTGGTCGGGTGTTAGCTATGAAGGAGTGACTGAGCCATATTTTTGTGAAAAGGTGTCAAAACATCAGCACAAGAGTATCAAGATACCACTCTTGAGAAGTTAGTTAAGCCCCTTAATAACACCATGTTCAATAACCAAGTATGGTCCATTCAACAAGTTTCGGCGCCGGGTCATAAAGCGCGGTCCACGCAGTCTTGGTTGGAAGAGAACGTTTCGGACTTCATCAGAGCTGAAGACTGGCCGTCATATAGTCCCGATTTTAATCCGCTGGATTATGATTTATAGTCAGTTTTAGAGAGTACGGCTTGCTCTAAACGCCATGATAATTTGGAGTCATTAAAGCAATCCATACGATTGGCAGTGAATAATTTTCCCATGGAAAGAGTGCGAACTCAACATTTAAGGGACTGTATTGCAGCCAATGGAGACCAGCTTTTTATATTTTAAATTGTTTTATATTTATGTATTAAACTAACACACTGTAAAAGTAATAAATATTATTGGCAATAATTTTTTTTTTCTTCGTGACAATGTAAGCAAGACTAAGTAGATTTTTTTAGAGAATTCTAATGTACATTATGTAAATAAATATCAATATATGAAAAAATGGTTTCTATTTTAATCGATTTGGATAATTAACATGCTAAATGCATTAAACTTCCATTCAATCATATGTAATAATTCATAAAGTGGCTAGTTTTGTGATCACACAGGAAAAAGTTTCATGCTTGGTTCATTATTTTATGTGAGACTTAGGGCCGTGATCAATAAATTAGAATTTGTTATGCTACTTTTCTCGTTGATGGCATGAATAGTACAATAATAGTAATAACCGATACAATGTATCAGATTTAGTGTAATCTTTAATTTAAGAACTAGTATCACTCCAATATTTGTGTTTACTCGACTGCTTCATCCATAATGATAATGATGTAATAAAATACGATTTGAATATTATCTGAAAGGTCTGGCAATGGTTTCCTTAAAAGCCTTAACAAATAGAGAAGAAAGAGTAAACGTATCTCGAGCTAGAGGTGAAAGGCTTAGATGTAATCGGCAACAACTCCAAGTTGATGATTTTAAGTAATAATAATTTCTAATAAAAATTTTCCTTCACATTTAGCGTTAAAAGCCCTTTTTCGTAGAACCCATCGCATTACAAGCGCTTAGTTTTAGTTTTGTATCATATTAGACCTATAATTAAAACAACTGCTATGTATTTCTTTCACCCACAATCTTCAAACGAAATTACAATTAGGTACCTACCACTGAATGGATTTTAATGAAACTTTACAATAAAATAGCTTATACATCAGAATAAGACATAGACTATATATCACCACGCTACTACTCAAGGGAGCGGAGCAGTGATCATCAATGTCAACAAATTCGGCATATACTGAGAAGTGACAGTGTAGTTATTTCTGTTACTAAGCCAAGGCGCTGTGCATCGCGCTAGGATTGATACTTGGTACAGGGATGGATAAAGCTTAGGAATGGCCATAGGCTCCCTTTTATCACGATAGAAGGAATTAAAGGGGGGGGGGGGAGAGAATAGGGGATGAATGTTGGGAGGAAAAATCCTGATGAAATTTCATACAGAGGTGAATTAGAGCTTGGGAACACTTCGCGATAAGCGACATCCACGCGGGCGTAGCCGCAGGCAACAGGTACTAATTCATAAAATAAACAGTAATATTATTTCAAAGTATTAAACAATTATAAATACAAAACAAGCAAGAGGCTGCTTGTGAACAAATATTTTCAGGGCATGCAAATATTTAGCCTGTGGGGTTGAACAAACTCAAGACCCTTCGCGTGTGAAGTGATGTTTCATCCTCAGTGTCATGTGTTCGGCTAGTAGAACTATGATTATGTATGTCTTTCAAAGATTTACGGATAGATGTCATCACTTTTGTTTGTTTTCTGTTTGACCCTTTTGGATATTTCTTGTGTCAAAACAAAAGGAAACTACGATGAGTGGTAGTAAATGAAGGTTTGGTCACAAAGTTGGGTCTTTTTATATTTTCGTTTTGTTGAGATTTTCTCTAACTCTTCAATTTTTTATAAGCACTTTTCAGTGCTTTTGATTGCAGTTAAAGATCAAAAAAATATCGGAGCGCTCGTGGCTAGGTGGGATCACTCGGTAACCCCGGTGGGATCACTTATGCGGTAACCCTATATTGGATAAGTGACCGCTTTCATTTACTTAGGAAGGCACATTAAAAATCAGTATCAGCCGTCAACAATTATCATTAGTTCAAGACATGTATGGGTATCATTAATAAATTATTCTGTGCCTCCAAAGAACATATTTCATGAAAAAAATATGAGAAAGCAACGCGCTCCAAAATATTTTTCGTTTATTGTGCTTTGAAAATGAAGCGTTTAAATGAAAATTCATTTTTAATACGACACTAAACGTTGCTCCTATGTAAACCTATCACTTATTCAACAGCACCTTCGCGTATGCCAAATTTTTGGTGCGCGCGTTATTTTGCTAGCGTTCAGAAATTTCCCAGGTTCATCATCTTAAGTGATCTTTAATCTGTCATGGAATATTTAAGTAATGTTTTGCATCTGAGCCCTGTGAAGGGAAAATTGACTTTCGTCTAATTTATTAAGAGCCTTCATATTAGTCCTTCATTATTATCTTAATATTTCAAATTGAAAAGCGGACTGAACTTGACAGTGAGTGACTGATGAGTAATACAATCTATCTGTTACAGCGCCAATTAGGCCTTAATATTATGATTGAGTAATACGGGGCCATACAGGGTCTTAAATATGGATTAGCATATTTTTTTTTGTAACTACATACCTACTATGCACACATAAATATTAATCAACCAACAAGAGAATGAATTGAGCACAGCCCGCCGTATCAAGTGGTAATTCGTTATTGAAGAAAATAGAAAAATCGAATCAAATCATATATTATATTGCAAAAAGCACTGTTAATATAAATTTGTTTCAAGTATTCTGACCTTAGAATAGGCATGCAAAATTTATGTGGGTTGGATACAAATTGTATTATGTTATGTCATATTCAAATAAATAAATTATCATTATTAATGGTTATAAATTGAGTCCAACAGAAATAAAGGGATGAAATTGTAATTACATTATGATTTAGGTAGTAGTAGCATTTATCGGCTAGAATTTTTTTAGCAATTTCTTGAATAAATTTGAATTAAGTCCTTTTATTTCTTTAGGCGGTTTGTTGTATAGCACAGAAGCCATATGGAATATATTTTTGTACATTACAGCTGTACTGGTCTTACGTATGTACAATCGATATAAACAGTGTGTGTACACCCACACTTATACTCATTACGTGTACTTAACCACTGTATTTAACCACTTACTTATACTGCAGTGTATTATCAACTATCGTCGTATCATTATAAGTTTAGATTTAGTCAAAAAAATAGTGTAACTTCGTAGATATACAGGCTTGTAAGAGTCGAAATGTGATGCTTCACAAATAGTGGCCTACAGCTTTCAGTCGTCTGCAGCCCAAACATTGTTCTTAAACACCGCTTCTGGGCCTTAAATATAAAGTCTATATCAGTGGAGTCTCCCCAATAAATACTGCCAGAGAATGACTAATGTATGGGATTTGACGTATATGACATGCGTTGACTACTGTCATATGTACCTATATGAAAGAATTCCAAAAGAAATAGAGTTCAGAATTGTTATTCTAACATAACGCAACTATTTTACCTAATAATCTCTAAATATAGACACGACTTATTTATAATTAATAATCGTATAGAAGCTCAGAAGTAATGCGTTTCTACCAATATCAATTTAAATGGAAAATTCATTTTAAAACTATATAAAACACCTCTAGATCTGAATCTCGTATTTCAAAGACCAAGCGTTTTATTGCAGAGGGACCTTTTGAGACACATTTCTGTGCTATTCACTGTAAGGCAAGATCCCACCTCATTTCACATTCCTTTTACAATCGCTGCACAACGGTGCAGCGACGACTGAACGAATTTGTATACCAACTTTGAAGTCGGTTAAAAATTTAGCGAATAGCGCTTTTTAACTTTTACTACAAGTCCGGAGAAATGTTGTCAAATGTAAATTTTATATATATTATTTAACCTTGTTTCTGTTTTAATAGTAATGTATTTTATTTAATAGTTTACAATTATATTACAAAATAATACTAAATAATAAAAAAATATGCTATATAATACACACAAAAATAACATAAAAGAGGGGGGAGAGACTGCAACTTTAGGCATCGAAAAATTCCTCCCCATCGACCTCTACTGGTACCGTGCCCAAAAGGCTGGCGGCATTACCACGCTGAATAGCGATACTAATTCTTTGAGCGAGGTAATGGCCTGCCCTATGGTCACGGGAAGAGTCGATAGTTAAAATAAAATGAATGAATTATTAAAGTGATTGCAAAATTTTAAAGGTGCTAGAATCATTAAATTCTGAACCCAAAGATAGATACCTTTTTTTTAAACGTCTTGACTGTTTGTTTCTGATGAACGCAAATCTTCTGAAATTGGGCTACCAATCAATTGGTCGAAAAAGAATTCGTCCAATGGAATAAAAGTTGTCGATTTGTCCCCTATGTGAACAACCGGGGCACGGGAATATGGCCTACATTATGTGTCTATTTTGTATTCATACGTTACAAACGCTCTCCTCTAACGTAACAGTTTGCCGATTACCTACCTCTTTTCATAAAAGTAAACCATGAATTATCCTGAATGATCTTCTTTATCTTAAGAGTGGCTATTAAGCTGGCCATATATCTGCTGTATTTGTCCGCGACGTTTCATGTCGACAGGCAATAAACCACTATCGTTTCATACGAAAATAATAGCAAAATGGAGTATCTGCACATATTATTTATAGTGTTTCTGATTTCTTTGTGTTTTATTGTGGCTCGTTTTGTTCTTGTTTGTGAAGGAAACAATGTTATAGGGATTGAGAATGAATAGACATACATGTTAGTGGTATTGTTGAGATATAAATAAATTATTTGTATATTCATATTGATAGAGAATATATATTTTTAATTGAGTTGTATTTTTTGATTGAAAACAATATGATTGGTGAAATGTGGGTGTTAATTCACCTCTGCCTACCACTCCGAGGATAAAGGTGTGATTATATGGTATATATTTATGTATGTAGTTATTTTATGTTTATTAGTAAACACGAGTAGCGGCTAGTAGATGAAGATGGTTTTGGTCCCCAGAGATTTAGGTGGGCGTAAAAATCTCCTGAACTTGAGCTCTGCTTTTACAAATTCAATTTCGTGGATGTTTTCTATAAAAATATTACTTAATACAAATATTATTTATCACACATAAAGTTTACTATAGAATATTTTAACATGACATGTATTTTACAATGTACTGCCTTTTAAGCGAATGTTTCAAACGTTGATGTTTTTATTGTTAATAGTAGATTAGTAGCCAAGGGCTGTAAGGCATCAATTGCAGCCCGAGAAGAAATAAACATTTTAATAGTTAAAATTTATAGTGAAATGAGAACTATTTTCAAATTTTAGGGGCAGGCGCTTTTTGGAAATGTTAATAGTAAAAGTTTTCTATTCCCGCCTTTTTTCATCTCCTCTTTTTTTTTCTTTTTTTTCAAAAACGAAATTGAGCTTCGCCGTTCGATTTTTAAAATTGATGACTGTTATTATACCTATACGAAGACAAGGCTGAATAGCTAGGCGACCTCTTCTGTCATTGGGCTGATTGCATGATGTCTATTGCCAGTATGATGATTAGATGTACGCGAACTTTTTGAAAGGGTGAATTCTTTTTTAAACCTTACCGCCTTATGACTTTTATAGCTACATTATTACCTAATTGGTCACCTGAGAGCCCCATTTGGGGGTAATAAGGACCTACTTACGGAATATGAGAGATGTAAATACTAATTTAATGGTTTATACTACACAATAAATTAGTTTTAACCTTCACTTTAATATACTAGCTGTGTATATAAGTTAATAATCAAAAAAAATCGACATCAAAGAATTATAGCGCAGCCTACAACTCAATATATCCTATCTTGATATTTATTTAATAGTTTAAAGGTAACAATAATTATTTACAATATGTACATTAGAATTATTTAAATAAAAAATATAAAAACAATAAGTACATAAAATATACAAACCAGCAGGTTCAGGCGTCAAAGAATTCCTCACCATCGACGTCAACTGGGAGGGTGGCCAGAAGGCTGGCAGCATTGCCACGTTGAATGGCAATACTGATCCTTTGCGCAAGGAATAAACCAGCCCTCTGGTCACGGGTAGCGTCTATTAACCGTTTGGAAATGTCTTTAAATAATAGACGGGCACTTGGACCCCATGATCCCAGCGTCTCGACCCCAAACGGCTCAAATATGTAATTATCACTTAAACTACGATATTTGCGCCGTTTGAGGGTCTCTGCCGAAGCAGCAGCAGCGCAGGCACAGTCCCCAGTCCCTGGAAGATGTGAAGGCGCAAGGGTGTCAGCACATGTTGACACCGCCTTCCCATCTTCCAAGGCACCAAAGACATTCCATCCGGCCTCTTGCCATCATCGCGCACCAGACCAGCAGGTTCTAAAACGGCTGGAACCCCGGCGGTGACAAGAGCCCGACGGATTATGTCATTGATGTACGCGTGCCGTGAAAGCCGTCCCGCGCTCCTACTGCATGAGAGACCATGGTGTCCAAGGCTACCACCTTCTTCACCACAGCGACATCGATGCGGAGAAACGCAAGGAGCACCTAAACGAAGGCAAGCAGCGATACGGAATTCCTATCTTACAATTTTATCCGCCACATAACTCGTCCCGCAATCAACTACAAACTTATTTCCTCCTATATAAAAGAAAAGTTTCAGCTTTTGCCCCAATAGCCTATTGCAGAGCAAACTGCCTGTTAGTGAATTAATCAGGGCACAATATGGCTGTAGCGATACGGGTGACGCATGCCGATCTGATAGCGACGTTTTATGACTGTATTATGAAGTTAACATTTGGCCCCGGATAGAATGTGTGTGTTTACGATATTTTTGTCTTTGCTTTTTAGAGATCCGTGAATTTCCAATGCTATATATGGTAGCATTGGGGTGAGAAAAAGATTCAGGGTTAAATTGAGTCTTCTGTTTTAAAAAAGGTTGAGAGAAACAGATGTTTGATTAGGTACCCTCTTAAACCTACTAATATCTTCGGCGCCCTAAATCAATGCACAAAATCTGCTCATCGATGCCCAACCATTGTTGCGCTTTATGAAAAGTCAGATGGCAATTGCTTCCGTAAAAGTCAACTAGCCAATAAATAGTAGACCCTCCAACGTGTGAGCTATGAACGCTAACAGATAATCGCTAGAAGGATGATGATCTAAAATGTAAAACATTATATAATTTCTGTCCGTATGTAATAAAACTGCAAGAAATTTTCGCTCGCTTGCAATTGTGCGAATAATAAATCATGAAATTTTAAAATGAGTTTCTGTCTCATGTTATAAAATAAATAGCTAGTCTAATAATAATAATAAGATAGATAGATAGATAAGATAAGATTAGAGCGCCTTGCAATTATTGTTGATGTCACCATTCCTCATGACGAAAACCTCATGAGAGCCGAAAAAGACAAACAAATAAAATATTTGGATCTGGCTCATGAGGTTGTCGACTTGTGGAATGTAGATTCGGCAATCATTGTGCCGATAGTCATATCAGCCCATGGGCTGATTGCTAAGAGCCTCGATCAACACCTTAAGAGGCTCTCATTAGGCAGCTGGCTCAAGGGCCCGATGCAGAAGGCGGTACTCCTCGACACGGCACGTATTGTGAGGAGGTTCCTTTCTCTGGAGCCCTAGCCACCGGTAGCTTGGTCCCTGTGCCCGATGCCGGTGGAATTCTATTTTTTATATTTTTAAATATATGTTTTTATATGTGTATATGTATTTAAAAATATAATTTATAAGATTAAAAATGTTAATAAAGAGGAATAATAATAATATTCGCAAAACGTTCCTGAATTTCTGAAACGACTTAAAAAAATCTTTTTATTTCTTCAATTTTACTAATGCGGAACTCAATGCCAAAACTACAACTCTCAACCGCCCATTTGCTCAGTAGCAATACATTATGGTCATTCGTTTCGTCTCGGACCTTATTCCTTTGTAATACAAGAAATAATACGTACATGCATGGAGATTGTATGGGCTTGGTTATAAATAGAGATGAGTTTTCTGTTTTTTGACAAAGTATTCGTAGTTTGTTCTTGGGCAAAACCATTTTAGGGGCTAATATTGTAAAGATATAGGGGCAAAAATAACCTCATGTTTATCCTATTTAATACAAATCTTAGGAGTCTGTTGTGGCAATAAGGAGGCAATGTTTATATTGATAAAAATATAACAAAATTGACTGAAGAAATTCGTTTAACATACATAATTATACATTTATATACTTACGCCTGTAAATCCCTAAAGGGGTAGTCAGTGTGTGTTGTATATTCGGCCTCACATTATATACATACACATACACACGCACACGCGCACGCATGCACACGCACGCACAGACACGCAGACTAAACCGACCTAATTCAATTTAATTTTGTTATTCCTAAATGCTTTGCTGATGATTTTTCTAATCTTTTAACTTACTGTGCAAACATTTTTATCTGATGCCTAGAAATGATTACCTAAGTTATTGTACTACTTTTTGAAGGCGCTGACGGCACACACAGTTTTAACGGCCGTCAACGTTCGACATACTAAACTTAGTTGGAATACAAAAATCAATATTTTTTTTGTATTAATGTAATGATATGTAATTTTAATAAAATTTTGATTGAGTCAATAAATATATTATCTTATCTTATTATGCGAGGGGATCCTATTGCTGTCAAACCGGTACTTCGTCATAGGCTTATGTTTATTGTTGGATAGGAAACAGCCCTATCCCTTAGTTGCCCTCTAAATCTCCCACGAAATGCGGTATGGGGTGGATCTAAATATTCTGTTTCATTTAAAATTTCTTGAAAATTTATAATCGATATAATATAATTATTATTGGTGTATTTTTGTAGCACAAGAGGATGACAACACAACTATATTTAATTACAATTTCATGCTTTCTAACTATGTATTCTGAAGCCTATCTCTATGCCTAAAAATGTCCAACTTCTTCGTTTCATTAAAGTCAGCTTTTTTTGCTTATTATCCTCACGAATACGGAGATTATGTCGGACTCGAACCGACTTAACCGCACGCCTTCTGTGGGTCGCAGTGCAAGGCCGCAGGTGAGGTAGCTATAGAGCATATCCCTCGCACCCCGGTTGACCCAGGGCCATCTGACCCTCTTCGGGTGGTGGGGACCCAGCTCGTCCCCGGTACAGGGGGGGGAGCCTATTGTAGTCCACTACTGGACATAGGGACATGGGAGGCTTTGGCCGGTTTTATTCCCAGTTTAACTTCTCTCGCAGTTATATCGTCTGCGTATTTTCCTGTTAGTTGCCTTCGGATGAGCTGGGGGTGGTGATACTTGTATTCTTTCTCCGTCACGGTAAACGGATACAAAACCCAAAATGGTTGTTTTTACTTGACGGTTTTGGCAGGTGCTTTTTCACGCTCCACTTAAAGAAATTGACTTTATAAGAAGAGGGAAAGACATACCAAAATATTAAAAAAAAGTACTTAAATCAATGCAGAAACTGAAATATGAACCGTTTACCCAATAGTGTCAGTATTTGTAGTAACTTTAGTTTTTATAAAATCGCTGGTAAAGCGATCTCGACTCAAGTGGCTGTAAAAGTGATGTACTGCAGCTTTGCAAGCGTAGGTTAAGCTGATTTTTTTATGACATTTTACACAGTGATATTTTGAACCCAAAGTGTTAATAAATCTTTGGTATTTTGTATTCGACAATACGTGTAAATGTATGTACCTATATAGATAATAACTTCTTAGTTGTAAATAAGTACCTATAACACATTCTGCATATAAGCAATCTGATCAATGCTTAGGACAAATTAATTTACACAAATATTAGGGGTTAAAGTATGAAATTGCCGATTTGTACTGACAAATTGAAATTCGTTTTTTTTTTAATTTAACGTATTTATTTAATCAAAATAATTACCATTATTATCTATACATTGCTGCCATCTAGTAGGAAGGTCATTTATGCCTTTGCGATAGAACTCTGGTGATCTAGATTCGACAAACTGTGTGAAAGCATTTTGTACTGCCTCCTAAGAAGAAAACTTTTTATCACATAGAAAATTGTCCAAATCACGAAAAAAATGGTAGTCTGTTGGAGCAAGGTCTGGCGAATACGGAGGGTGACGGATAGTTTCTAATTGCAGTTGCTGTAGAGTTAAAACGGTTTCTCGTGCTGTATGAGATCTCGCGTTATCGTGGAGCAATAATGGTGAAGATCGATTCATGAGTCGGGGCTGTTTCACTGCTAGTTTTGCTATCATTGTTCGGAGTTCGGCACAGTAGACATCTGCCGTTATTGCTTGACCAGATCGTAGAAAGCTATAGTGAATAACACCATGCTGAGACCACCAAACAGTTACCATTACCTTTTTATTGGTAAGCTTTGCTTTAGGACACTGTTGTGGCGTTTCACCTGGGGTCAACCATTGCATTTTTCGCTTACGGTTATCGTAAAGAATCCACTTTTCATCACATGTCACAATTCGATCCAATATTCCTTCATTTCTGTATCGATTCAACAAGGCAACACAAGTTTCAACACGCATTTCTTTCTACAGATCAGTCAAATCATGAGGTACCCATTTTTCACATTTTTTATTTTATTGATTTGACGCAAATGAGTCAATATTGTTGGTAAGGTAACGTTAAACCATGCAGCTAATTCCTGGGTAGTTTGGCTCGGATCGGCTTCCACCATGTCTTTCAATTCATTGTTATTCACCTGTGTGGACGGCCTTCCTCGTGGTTCGTTCTTCAAATCAAAGTTTCCATCACGAAAGCGTTTAAACCAAAATCGCACGGTGCGTTCATTAGCAGTCCCCTCTCCAAACGCAACATTGATATTGCGAGCTGTTTCTGCCGCGTTAGTTCCGCGTCGGAACTCGTATTCAAAAATCACTCGAATTTTCGAAGTATCCATCTTTCTTGTCTAAGCTGAATAAAAAAAACAACTGAAAGTCGATAATCGAATGTTGCACATTTTTAAATGAAGAACTACATAGGTACCATGTGGAAAAAGTTTCACTCAAAAATCTCAAACCATGAAGGTTCTATGTTCATTCGAAGTACCTATTACAATGAAACGGCAATGTCATACTTTAACCCCTATTATTTTACTATTTTTCGCCAAGTGGTAATCGAACATATGACTTCTGACTCAACAGTCAATCAGTCTTCTACTAGGTTTTCGACCTGAATAAACGAACTCGCACACTATATCTTTTTATTAACACAATTCCAACAAGTTTCAGAAATATAGATCAAGAAAAATGAAATATGACCACTTGAGACTAGCTAACAAGATCGATGAGATTACCTAAATCCTATTCTCACTGTTTTAAAAACACATAACACGACGCCAAACTATTTTGGTAAGCGAAAAAGGTGTCTCCTAAATCTTTGGCTGAAGTCCTTGAAGAAGATTGTTTTCGTACAAAAGCGTAATGGAAAAAATGTTGAACTCCGTTTGCACAGTGTAATGAGGTCTCGATGTCGAAAAGTTGTTGCTATGATTTAGAACTTTTTTATATAGGATTTTTTTTTGTCAAATTTGTCTTCATGTCAACTGATTGTAAGCTGAGGCCAAAGTTTCAGTGAAGAGAGTCACCATTACAGATATTAACGATGTAACAACGGTGGCCCTCAGCTGGATCACCACATGCTTTTTCACGTCCCGCTTAAAGGACCCAGGACTGTGGGATACATGAGCCGGTAAAAAACTCTAAGACTTCATGATTTGGTAAAAAAAGTGTCAAAGAACAATCTGGTGTTGACTGAATCTTATGCACCGTATGTTGGTGATATATAAACCTTCAGAAAAAGAGAGGGTGGGAATAATTGGAAGAGCTCATCGGAACATACACCATGGTAGGTACGGTATAAAAAATCTGCCAAGGAAGCAATATCTCCACGTATCTGCAAATGCTCCAGGATGGTTGGTCACCTCAGGATTCCCAATAATATAGAGTTGTCCTTGCAAAATTACTCGTAGTTGCAATAGTATGGGCCACAATCTAAATAAATAAATAAATAAAAAGAAATGTGAATACAATTAATACAATTAATGCATTGACACCTGTGTATTACTTAGTTAACCAGATGGTTTGTGCCATCACTTTATATACAATTTTAGATTCCAATCGTCCACGAACTTTTGCATTTGAAAATGTATATTTTCTCATTCTAATGCAATCATTGTTTGAAAATCATTACAAAATGAACTGTCTGGAATAAAGAAATTATCACGAAACGTAAAAATCAAAAGAATCCTTTATAAGGTCGTATTCTCTCTCGCAGAATAAGGTCGTATTAAATGTACACATTGAAAAATGTTTGCAAAATGGATCCATGGAATTTCATCCGAAAGCTAGCAGTTAAAATGAAAACGGACGGGAGTTTCTGGAATAGAGATAGGTACAGTTACAAAACAAACTTTACAACATAAAAGAGCGTTTTCACATGGTCCAATATCCGACATCCGATATCGGAGGAAGTCAAATGTATGACATGCTTATGTATCTGTCTTTCTTATTATCCAGCTCGATATCGGCTATCGGAGCCAACACCGCCGTGTTGGCCCGACATCGGATCACAAAGAGACTAGAAGCAATTTTCGATTTTAATGATATTTGCTAAGTTACAGGTCTTTTCGCGTTAATTGATGACACTGATCGCGGATAACAGAAAAAAGAACTCTATTCTATGGCATGTCGCTAAGGTCGAAAATTACTTTTCTTTTTTTCATCCCTAGCATCCCTAACGAGCCTGTGCTTTGAGCAAATGGCCGTATCGAGCCGATTTTATCAAATATATGTGGAAACGGCACATGCCATCGGAGGACAGCTATCAGCGTCCGACACCGATATCGGATACCGGATGAATGTGAAAACGCTCTAAGAGTAAATTGGATATATCCCGAGTTTTGTTGACCAATGTTTCACCTGTACTTCGATTCAGCTAATTATCAACCACTGTCGTATCGATGACATTGCAAAAATGGCATTAATCTTTAAACTTCATTGATATAGACTTAGAGTCAACCTCCACTGAAAGAGCAGCAGCTGTCAGCGGCTTTTTGAGGTAAAATATTACTAACTATTACAAATCTTATCTACGAGACAAAACGATCATAGTCATTTGAAGGTGAAGGAAGGGCAGCGTGGCGCCGCGAGACCTCGCGCGCCAGCATTAGCCTTAATAATTTCTAGTACGAAACTCTAGCTGCAGCCAGCCGCTGCCGGCCACTGCGCACCGCAGGTCTTTTAGTGGCGATTGACCCATAAAGTGCAAAATCAGATGAAAAAGAGTTTTTTATACTTTTTCGTCCACTCTACAGGATGTTATTTAATTTTAAGACAAATTAGCAGTAAAATCTTAAATTAAATGACATTTTTGAAGTGTCTGTGGTATGACACTGGTTAACAATTAGCAGAATCGGACCGTTCGTATAACACCCTGTTCTAGGAACGGTTCTAATACTCTCTATGTCAGTGTCAGTTTTGCTTTTCGTTACAAATGTAGCTTTGAACTCACAAGCATTCAATAGAGAGCCTCTGTATAGTTGCTAAGCGCAGAGCTCGAGGACAGCTCCACCGAGATCGATAATTTGTTTTTTTTTTGGAAATTCCACAAGTTCCACGAAGCGTTTAAATTAAGTTCCCATGGGGCAGGCGGGCAACAGCTAGTTATTATGTAGTAATAATTTCATTAGAAGGGAGTTTTATTTTTACCAGTACCCAAGGCACTCACCAAACAATATTTAAGGAAAGATTTTTATCATTTTACCATTTTTTGTTATTATGATAGCAACTGTCACCTCTATAGTTTTATTAGAAAGTATTTTAAGATATTACGGGTCATTGGTATTCGAGTTCGTCTCGCACTTGACTGGTATTTTATTCAAGATCTTATTCCTTACACCTGCAGTTAGCTTGAATAAACGCATTTTTCTTTTCTTTCTTCTTTCTTTCTTTCTTATATACTCGAAAAGGTAGGTAGAATGACTTCAACGGTTGTTCTCGCATTTTCTATTTAAACCGACCCCCACGCTAGTAACAATACCAAACGAACCGTGTTATTATAAGCGGGCGCTTAGTATCATGGAATTATGATATTATTAACATAATTTAATTAAACGTAAATATTGGCCTGATGGGACCAAAGTTCATTACAACGTTAATATTGTGTAAAAATATTATCTTTATTTCTCAGTCGCAAGTCAGCCGCCGGCATGGCAAGGTCTCCGAAGTTGTCGTCGCCCGGCCCTGCGCCACTGAAGATGTCGACCGCAGTGATCGACGAAACGTCTGGAACGTAAGTTTCACATCGACCACGGCCAAACAGCCCGGAAGCAGTATATTCTACATGCAACGCCGGCCGTGAAAGCCTGAAAACTTATAATATTATCTTTTGTTAGAATATATTATTAATATTGTGTACAAATATTAATTATATTATCATTCCCGTATTAATTGTGCAGTTCAACTAGGGAAGTACCTCCGCCCTACAGAATACCGTGGTCATAATAACCTCATGTTGTCTTCCCGGCGGTGAGTTGGGTAGCCAGATCCCATTGGAGAGTGTTTTCACTGTCAGTGGGAGGACAAAAGGCTTGTCTTGCTTTCTCTTCTGCACTGAGGGTACAGAAATTCTCTTTTCTTACATGATGGCAGCATGAGTGTGACTACTTTTATGTTGCACACATCCAAAGGCCAGGGCCATTACCACCTAAAATATCAAATTCGTATAAAAAAATGGATAGTGAGTTTTTCCATAAAGTCTTGCGGTAATGTAATGAGGATAGGACTATTAAAACGTGTTGGGTTGAGGACACGGACAGCAGAAGATTCACCTTCAATAATAATTGTCTAAAAATATAATAGCTGGACTAATTTCTGAACCAAAAGCAATATTTGTGTCACATTTAGCAAAAATTCCGTCTACGGAAAAAGGCTTTTTTTGTATTAGATTTACATCAACGGGGACGAAGCCGGAGTTAAAAACTTATAAAATAAAGCGAGCAAGGTTTCTCTTTCAGCAATATTTATTTCCGCAACAACAAAATTATTCATCCAGTATATTCCTTAACAATATTCACAATAATCTGGAATTTTTACTCAAAAATTTCAAAATCTCCCTCCCAAAGCACCGTGCCAATTCGCTCATCATTTCTTAAAATCAAATCATACATTACCGTCCCGATAAATTATCATACAGAAAGCCAGTAAAATCTGAACGCAATCCGGCATCGTCACGTTGCCGGATCGGAGCCGTTACCGGTTTTATTTTCCGGAAAATTGGCAAGTCATAATAATACGCTGACTCATAAATAAGGATCGACATTGGCCCTCTCAAGGATTTCTTTTTACGCTACATTTCACTGTTGCTCTGTGATCGAAAGGTTGTCCCATAGTATGTTAAGAAGCGATTTCAAAAAAGACAAAAAATTTCATCCCTCTTCGATTTTTTACTATATTTACGTCACTATATCTACTTAAGGAAGCGCAGAAGTATAATAAAACTTATTTGAAAAATCGATAAATGCTGCATACGCGCTGTAGGTGCAAGGGGTCCCACCAAAGTCGTTACAACCCAAATCAATTTTAACTATAAACCGATACACCTGCTGATTGATTAACGAAGTTCTTTTACCAGCTTTTCAAGTAGTCACTCAATTTTTGAGTAGCCATATGAATTGCCAGAATATATAAAGTGTTACAATAACCCTTCTTGGCAGTTGGGTAAAAAGAGGTATCGGTGTTGCGAGTTTTACAAAAAATACCCTACTCGTTTAAAGAACAATTTTAATTACATTTCGGTGGAACTGTCTTTCTTACTTTTCTGTAAAAGGAGAAGTAAAATCGCTATACGCCTGTTACTGTAACCATAGTCTTATTTGACATTTGGACTTGCTTATTGGTGACATATTTTATATCCTGTTTATATGTACCACGTTGTGTTCGGAGCCGCATTGTCAACCATTGAGCCTGCCAGGCCGCGTCCTTAAACATATAAATTGCTTTGAAAGAAAGACTTTCTTTGATTTTGTGATTGAGTTAAGTTGGGTTATGTAGAGAAGTTCACAGACAAAAAGAAAAAGATTTGCGAACGGAAACAAAGCTTTGATATTATGTACATGTGTATTGCAGTATGATGAGTGTATTCTTATAGCAGTTTTAAACTATTTGTATTTTGCCTTATTTACTCTTTTTTTTAAATAAAACTATATTTTAAGAAGGCGTCAATTGTTTAATAAATAAGGAGTCAGAACTTAAACCTAAAAATTTAGCGTATGATGAGATGATAATATTTTTTTTATAAAATCTGTATTTTTTAAAAATGGTTGTTGAAAGCATCTGAAAATAATATATGAAATTAGCGTAAGGAATTCCAAATTCAAATTCATTTCAATTTTAAGCTTGACTATTTGTGTTTCGAATGTCATAAGTAATTCATTTGTTATCGTGCTATTTAATTTTGCTTTGACATCGTTCTGTACACAGGTTCTGTATTTTAATTCCTAAAATTTTATGTCATAATTTAACATTGCATAATGTTACTTGTCATAACATTATTTACGCATAATACTCACTTGCCATAACTTTTTAAGCATAAATTTTTTACTCCTATTTACTATAAGCATAATATTTAATAAGCATAATATGCCAAAGCATAAGTTTACTTAAGCATAATGACGCATAACCATAACTATTCCGAAAAAATCACTACAAAATTTTTATTAACAATATCACACTATTTTATACATTGCTCTCGTCAAACTTGTAAGCGCATCAAAGTTCTTTTAACCTAATGTCCTTTTGACCTAATTGGTCGACGGAGCCCCGCTACGCGGGGCTCCTACTTCTGGGTGGTTTATAAAAAAATAACCATGAAGGCCTAATGCGGGAGCTTCGCTACGCTCCGCTCCCGCATTAGCCTTCTAACCTAACCTATCCGAGTCGGGGTGCCCTAAAGTCCAGATTGCATCCAGATCCTTGCCAGCTTGCTAGCACCATGTTAGCAGGCGTTTATCATTATACCAAACAACTATTAGACAAATAAACAATATGCTTTACAACTTTATGCATATCAATGTTATGAATAAAAACATTAGGATATACAATATTTATGCTTAATAACACAGTATGCTAAAACCCAATTATGGCACACTATTATTATGACAAAGAAAATTATGCCTAATTTGTTATGGCAATTTAAATAAGGACAAAAACTATTATGACAAAAGATGGAATCCCCTGTACACAATATGAAAAAAAAAATGAAATATCGCATTATTTTCGAAAACGAGTTTCATCGCGGCACCAGCGCTGCAGAAGCTTGGTGGAGAAACTAGAGGAGCTAGAATTGGTATGTCTCCCACCATACTACCCGGACCTAGCTTTTTATCGGTATTTAGATAATTTCTTAATCGGAATAAAAATCAATTCATATGAGGCAGTTCAAAACGCCTACAAAGATTTTGTTGATTCTCGCTCCCGCAATTTTTTCAGCAAAGGAATCAATGAATTGCCTTTAAAATGACAAAAGTGCATAGATAACAACCGTACATAGTTTGATTGATTCAATAAAAAAACAAACTGTAAAACAATAATTGTTTTTTTCTAATTTCAAATGTAAGGACCTAATAATATTTGGAAGACCACTTTTGCCAAAAACTTATAGAAGCTTCAATAATTATAAGGACTTTAACACACTATTGGGGGGTTTCGATATATTAGAAGCTGCCTTCATAAGCCAGTTTATTTACTTGCGAGCTGATTCACTTAATCTATAAAACACGAACACGAACCCGTGAATACTGCTCCCGTTTCCACAACCTGATCCAGATCCATTCATTCGTTTGAGCGTGATTGAATGACAAACATCTTTGGATGTATTGTAATTGGATTGGATGTATTGTATTAGATGTATTGTATGATATTGGATGTATTGTAACTCAGTCCGTAACGATGTTGTTACGATGTTTGCATCGTTACAAATTTAACATTTATAATAATAGGGGTTAAAGTATAAAATTGCCGTTTCATTGTAATAGGTACGTCGAATTGACATAGAACCTTCATGGTTTGAGATTTTTGAGTGAAACTTTTTCCACATGGTACCTATGTAGTTCTTCATTTAAAAATGTGCAACATTCGATTATCGACTTTCAGTTGTTTTTTTTATTCAGCTTAGACAAGAAAGATGGATACTTCGAAAATTCGAGTGATTTTTTAATACGAGTTCCGACGCGGAACTAACGCGGCAGAAACAGCTCGCAATATCAATGTTGCGTTTGGAGAGGGGACTGCTAATGAACGCACCGTGCGATTTTGGTTTAAACGCTTTCGTGATGGAAACTTTGATTTGAAGAACGAACCACGAGGAAGGCCGTCCACACAGGTGAATAACAATGAATTGAAAGACATGGTGGAAGCCGATCCGAGCCAAACTACCCAGGAATTAGCTGCATGGTTTAACGTTACCTTACCAACAATATTGACTCATTTGCGTCAAATCAATAAAATAAAAAAATGTGAAAAATGGGTACCTCATGATTTGACTGATCTGCAGAAAGAAATGCGTGTTGAAACTTGTGTTGCCTTGTTGAATCGATACAGAAATGAAGGAATATTGGATCGAATTGTGACATGTGATGAAAAGTGGATTTTTTACGATAACCGTTAGCGAAAAATGCAATGGCTGACCCCAGGTGAAACGCCACAACAGTGTCCTAAAGCAAAGCTTACCAATAAAAAGGCAATGGTAACTGTTTGGTGGTCTCAGCATGGTGTTATTCACTATAGCTTTCTACGATCTGGTCAAGCAATAACGGCAGATGTCTACTGTGCCGAACTCCGAACAATGATAGCAAAACTAGCAGTGAAACAGCCCCGACTCATGAATCGATCTTCACCATTATTGCTCCATGATACCGCGAGACCTCATACAGCACGAGAAACCGTTTTAACTCTACAGGAACTGCAATTAGAAACTATCCGTCACCCTCCGTATTCGCCAGACCTTGCTCCAACAGACTACCATTTTTTTCGTGATTTGGACAATTTTCTATGTGATAAAAAGTTTTCTTCTCAGGAGGCAGTACAAAATGCTTTCACACAGTTTGTCGAATCTAGATCACCAGAGTTTTATCGCAAAGGCATAAATGACCTTCCTACTAGATGGCAGCAATGTATAGATAATAATGGTAATTATTTTGATTAAATAAATACGTTAAATTAAAAAAAAAAACGAATTTCAATTTGTCAGTACAAATCGGCAATTGCATACTTTAACCCCTAATATTTTACTAGAATGTAGGATAGAATACATTATTATTCTTTTGGTTCCGTACCTAAATGGTTAATCTGAACCATATTTCTAAGACTTCACTGTCCATCTATCTGTCACCATCTCATTAAATAATTATACTATTAACCGTGATAGCTGGACAGTCGTAATTTTTACAAATGATGTGTTTCTGCTGCCGCTATAACATCAAAATTTAAAAAATAAATATTTAAGCGGAGCTCCTATACAACAAACATGATTTTAAGAGAAGCTAGATAATAATATGGAAACTTTCGTGACCGGTATTTTGTTATTTACTTCCTTATTCCACTACTAAACCTGTCCCCACATAGAACCGCCGTAACCTAAGTTTTGGACTTATCCATAGGACCGATCAGCGCATATCTTTTGGTGGAACAGTAGAATCGTTATTGGAGCCCTTTGTTTTGCGGAATTACTTCCTTAGTGGTCTTTTGGGTGAGATAAAACTGTTTTTCGGCCATTCTCGCGTCGGAGAATTAGCCTTCACCGAACCTTCGGTTTGATTATCGCGAACGGTCAACTGGGTTTTTATGGTTTTTATTTGTGGTTACTGGTTCACGAGAGGTCGTTAAGGCTTTTAGGACGAATTATAATGGCCTAGTTTTTGGACCCTGACGAATTTAAGTTGGAGTGAGATGTTGCCTTGATTGAAGGATAAAATACATCCTACAAGTAAAAAATGTAATGTTGGTTTTTTCTGATATGGAATGTGAAATTCTGTGTTCAAATTTATCCGGCTGAAATTGATACGGTAAGGCAAAAAATTCAATTTAATATTTTATTGTCTGATTAAACATTTATAAAGTAACTACATATAACGCCGTCTGTGGGTCGATGTGCTAGGCCGAAGGTGAGATTGTCTCGCGACATATCCTTCGCACCCCGGCTGACCCAGGGCCATTCCTCTAGCACGCGGTCCCCAACTCGCCCCGGTATGGGGGGGGGGGGCACCGTTCTACGATGCGCGCCACCGCCGTGGGGTAGTAAGGTGTAACAAAATGTCAAAATAATTCCGGAAGTTATTATGTTTCTTGAATCATTCAACACAATGCTCATCATCATTGACATTTAGACTTTGTCCCGATTGCATCGTAACTCGGGGTCCGCCTTCCGACTCTTCCTCCTCCACTTCATTCAACACAATGCTAATTTTGGTAAGTTAACGGCTCTATTAATAGTTCTCTGAACTGCACAAAATTAAGGACAATGTGAAACACATGTACACAAATGTACACTTTAGAGTGAGCTGAATTACAACTAAAATAAACAAAAATCACGACAAACGTCCGACATTTTACAAACTTTATTTTCACTAAGCCAAACCGACAGGCCGCACACTTTTTCTTATTTGTTAAAATGTCCCAATTTCAGTCCAAACTCCGAACCGAGAACATCCCGTTTCGGGCAAAACTATGTATTTTTTCTCTCAATTCCTATTTTCCCGTAAAATAGCTTCTGTGAACTTGTTGAGAGTAACTTCGAAAAAGTTTTGATAAACTGCAGTTTTTTTTTTTACAAAGTATGGTCTGTTATACCATCTGGTACGGAATGTCGTTACCCTTTAGGTGCCAACCTTGTACGGGACTAACAAAACATGTTTATTTTTGTTACATTATAACTTATAGATGTTCATGTTTTCTTTGCCGCTGTCGAGACTTGATAAAGGAGCAAAGCAACAATAATAACTTGTCGCAAGAATTACAAACTTTTCGCTAAGAAGTACATTTGTTGTCTTTTGTGAAAGAAATGAAATCTTGTTTATTATTAAGCCTGGCTGCTTATAACTTAATAAAAATGTAAGTACTTAAAAAGTTTTGAACAAGACTCATTCACTGTCTCTGTATAGTTTTATTAATAGTTAGTTTTTCTTTTTTCTTCTTAAGCCGCAAGTCCGACTTGCATTGGAAAGCCTTTTTAACTATTTTATTGTTTGAAACCTTCACGGTTTTATTTCCATAACAACTTTAGTGAAGTTTCATTGTAATAAAAAATGAACAGTGTAAAATCTACTAGGCGATTTACAAAGAAATATCAATTTTTAAGTACTGAAATAGTTTTTTGCCTTTCTCCTATTTATTTTTTACTGCGCAGCTGTTTTATTTGTTTTGCTAAAAAGTTTTATTGTCAGTAAAAGTTGTGTACATGCATGTATAAAATGTCCAATCTATGTTGTTAACGACCGTGTTGAATGGACGTAAAAGCAACCAAATGTAATTCGCTACTATTTATTTTATCAATGTTTATACAAGAAAAAAATTTTGAGCGAACGTGGCGTGTAGGTTTAAATAGAACATATACAAGATAAACACTTGTTATAAATTGTTAGACAGCCAAACAGCGCTGTGGTACAATAAACGCGATAGATTGTAAGTATTTTTATTTTTATTTTTATTTTTTTATTTTTTTTAATAAAGAATATTAGCAACCAAAATTATCGAAATATGGATGGATAATATATAGTATGGATGTATGGATGTCTGTTACTCTTTCACGTTAAAACTACTGAATGAATTTTAATGAAACTGTAGGTACAATGATATAGCTAATACATCAGAATAGCACGTAGGCTACAATTTATAAAGATATTGTTTGAATTGTCGTGGTAACCGACATTCACGCGAGTAGAGCCGCGGGCAAAAGCTAGTAATTCTATGATGTTATATGACTGACATAATAAAGAATGGGAATACTTTTCTCTTTCTGATGAGGCTCATCTACACTGAGAGAAAAAAGGCCAACAAAGCGACAATAAAAACTTTGTTAAGATTTTATTGTGATAGCATTAAAGTACTTTGCTACTTCAACGAGCTGTGCATAGCGGAACCAACAATCTTTTTGTTGTTGATTTTTTATTGTGCGTCGAGCTATAGACACCTGAATGCTATGACAAAGTTCAAAATGCTTTGATAAGTTGGCAATGTCATTTTGTTAGCTTACCAACATATGAGTTGATATAATAGCAAAGTTAAAGGTTGTTGGAATGTAAAAATTTCACTTTGTTGAGAGATCCAAACAACATTGTCATGTTAACTACTTCATATTTTGCTAAAGTCATACATTGTATTCCCATCAAATTCAACATTAGCGTTCCAACAACTCTTATTTTGATAAATACAACTTTGTTGTAGAATCTCGGCATACTTAGTTGGGTCAAAAAAGTGCGGGAGAAGGGCGGGTAGCAGGGGACGGGGAACTATTGCGTGGTAACTGGTGTCCTCCACGTGGCTCGTTCATTTGTGTGTCGGCGACTGGACGACGCGCTAGTTCAAATAGGTATTATTTTGTTCGTCGTATTTTGTGTGCGTGACAGTATTTGTAATTTTAAACATACCAATATCGTGGATCGTTTTTGTTATGTAAGTGACGTCCAATTATTTATTAATCTCTGTGTGCAAAATAATTGTGCATGTTAACGGACAGTGCGTGTAAAGTTCAGCATGGAGGAAAATATTACCAGTTTAAAAGATTGTCATTCCTGTAAATAAGCCGTTGACATCATATATGTATAGATAGTGCTTAATTTGATATGAATGTAAAATAAAGTACTTATCAAAAATTGTTATACGTAATCATTGATTTTGTTGTTGAAAATATAAACTCATTAAATTACATTGCATTTTATTCATTTCACCATAACCTTCTAGGTAAGAACGTCACCTGCAGGTTTTTTACGTTTACTTAATTAAAGTGTTTGTCTCATTTCATATATATTTTGTTCAACATAAGCTGTAGAAGAGTTGATATTTACTCGCAAGGTTTAAATATCAACTCTTCTACAGCTTATGTTGAACAAAATATATATGAAATGAGACAAACACTATATATAGAACAACAAAGAAACTTTGTTAGAGTAGCAAAGGCAACTTTGTTGTAGGATCAAAGTGAAGTTATAGGCCCTAAGCAACGTTGCTAGCGTAGCTAAACGAGAGTAAGTACAGAGACAATGTGCATTGATTTTATAGCAAAGGACTTTGTCACGCTAACAAAGGTACTTTGTTATAGAAACAAAATGAGCATTGTAGATGCATCAATTTGTACATTGTTAGACCTACAGATATTGTTCAGTCAACAAAGTTTGCAGTTTTGAAACACTTTGTTGACTTAACAATGTATTATTTAACAATAAAAACTTTGTTAATCCAACTATTTACTATGAACGGCTCCCCAGCGTTAAAGTTTTTTTGTTGGCGCAACAATATTTTTTTCTCAGTGTAGGTTTTTAGGAAATTGACCACCGTTTCACTCCATAACCGAAATGCTGAGTCAACACGTATGTGGGCTCACAGGTGAGGTACGATTGGATTCCAAATACCTTGATTGGGCAACGGTACTTTTTGATGATACACTTACCTATAAATGTACAGTAGGCTAAATATGTCAAAATGGAACTAAAACGTGTGACAACACTACATACGTAGTGACGTCACACACCATCTAGTAAGTAAGTAATAAATACATTGGTTACTACGAATGTAGTCAGTGTAACTAAATGCATTTTCTTTCTTTCTTCATGTTCTTCTACTAATTCTCTCTATAGGTTTATACTGGAGATTGATAGCACTTGGTGGAATCTACTACACATATTGAATAATGACATCACTTATACTTTTCCACACTTTAAAGTAAAGTGTGGAAATGTACAAGTGATGTCATTATTCAATATCTCTCTATAGGTGCTTATTAGTTTTGTTAACAGAGGTAACGTCATCTATGTTTCATTCCATTAAAATTAGACAGGTGTTCAAATCAGTATAGATTTAAAACTGTATACGAACTTCTGCAGTCCATTGTACCATAACAATGTTTATTTTAAAATTCGAACTTAAAATCTCTATATTTACATAATGCAATCAATCTAAACGACTAGAAAACGTGCATCTAAGGTAATAAGATAGTGACGTCGCCTCAGATCCCGGATAATGCACTCGATAACAGATTTCCCGGGGCGGTCGTTTGTTCCACGAGATGGAACGCGCAAGCGCGCCGGTGTACGACCAAAGTTGTACGTTATAATATATTATATTTAGTCATCAGTTGGATGTGTTTGAAAAGTATTGTTACGATATTAAGTAATGTTTGTACATTGTTACGAGAGAATGGAGAATACTGAAGAGTTTTATGTGTGTGAGAGAAATAATGAGTTTTCGATGTATTATGTTCTGTTAGGAAGACTTATAATATATTTTCTATGGCCTTTCAACATACGAATCGGTATACGTTATTGAAAGTGAAACAGGTACTAGTATTCAGCCTTTAGAACCATTGTATGGTTACAAATACAGTTAGTTAATAGACAAGGCTTTAGCGCGGGTTTTCCTTTTGCAATTGAAGAATAAGACGGCACTTGGTCTTGGAAAAATTAAAGAATAAAACAAATTATGGAAAGAAGGAGTGCGAAAATGGATATCTGGCTCTAGAGTGCAAGACTGTGATCTACTCTCCTACTCTTACATTTGTATTTAGAAGAAAACCTATGTTTTACGCTATGTGCAAAATTTGAATGTGTTTCAGCCGTGTGGTGACGGAGAAAGGACACAAGCATCACCACTTCATGTCATGCAAAGAGTGTCGTAAATGGCGACTTTCGAAAAAATAAGCAGACGTTACCACTGCGAGAGAAGAAAAACTAATACCATTCTTAAATCAAACTAAATGCATATTCTTCACCCGTATCATTCTAAACTCATACCAATATCCATTCTTAAGTCATACCAACACAAAAATTACAAAGACAGTACGGACAGCACGATCACGCTTCCATATAATTTAATTTATTTAATAAGATTACAAGTGTAAAAGTTTACCAACACGTATTTTAACCTATTTCAAAAAGGAAGAAGTTATTAACATTCGACGTACAAATGTTCATTGACGATGTATGTCCATAAAATTTTCCGTCATTAGTTAAACTGATCTGTACTAATAGATAATTTAACCTCAATGGCACCACTATATTTTATAAAAATCTAACAACACACATCAAATCAAATTGTCCATCGTAATCTGTGTAACCTTTTACGAAAGTAAACCACACAAACTATAACAAAACAGAACAAGGTCCCGTAAGTACGTACCGCAATTTCGGTTATAGTTGGCCGGCTGTTCATTGCGCCACGTACCCGCTCCCCGGGGTCCCGGGATAATGGGGTAACTCGATAAAAGATTTCCCGGGACAGCGATACTTCACAACACTGCCATCGTGGCTATTTTAACTTCATCCTGGAGTGAGAAGTTTGGCTAGATTTACACCACGGAGTAGTTATCGTAAAGAGAGTGAAGTGGCATTATTATTAAGGTTTTGGGTCATGTGGTACGAAATAGATGGAATCGTCGTTGTAACATCGTATTGAAAGTAGATGACATAATAATGTGTTTTATTTCTATATTCTACTAGCTTATGCGCGCGGTTCCACACGCTTGGATATCGGTTATGTCGACCAAACATAGCCTATGTCCTTTCTCAAGATCTAATCTACCCCTATACCAAATTTCATTAAAATCGGCTCAGTTGTTTAGGCGTGAAAGACAGACTAATAGACACACATACACACACACACACACACACTTTGACATTCAAATTATTATCTAAATATTAGTATGAATGGACCCGCGTTTTAGCCCTATCTTATTTTATTCTACTATACCTGTTAATAAATGATAACGTGGGCGAAAATGGAGCTCGCCTAGAAGCAACCTATTCACTCAAAACTTAAAGAAACCCAAACTTTCCGGGAACACAGACTCGAGCCTGGCTTTTCACTCCACAGCAGTATTCATATGCGTATTACTGAAAAGCATTTAATGCGTATGAATGGTATATCCATCATGTATTGATGGCGCGCATTCCTGTATTTTCAACAACGAAATTATTTGGAAAAGTTAAAGTTAACACCCACGTTTCGCCAACCATTTGTTGTCGTTAGTTAAGCATATTTTGTCATGTGTTGAATAAAATTTTAAAGCTTATTGCATGCTAAATATTCAAATCAAATAAAATAGGAAAAATTGAATCGATCTAGGCAGGGTTTGCACGCGCGATCTTGGCCTTACAGGGGTAATGCTTTGACCACTAATCTACCAGACCTCGCCCGAAGAAATTAATCGATGTGTTGTATGCTAACTGTCGGATGGAGATAGCCTCTTCTCGTTGGCGCCTTCTGCGAGAGTCACGAGAAGAGATGGGTATATTCTATGCCACCAACACAGACACAGCATCACGACTGAGTTATTTACGCATATTCCTCATTAAATACCAGAACACGGTAATGTATAAGCCTTCTAAATCAACATAATGCATCTCCACGGAGAGACTTTCAACGGGCGGTGGTTAAATACTTGTTTAACTGTGAATTTCCCGCCACACGTTCCCGCGGGAACTTTGTGTTAGTTATGAAATGCAGAATATTTAGATATACCAGAGTTAGTTCATAGTTACAGGGACTGTTTTCTGTACGAATAGAATTTGTGCATACTTTTTGGGTTGATGAAAACGAGAATGCAGAAAATGTGCAAGTGGATTTCAAGGGAGGAACTGCCATCGGAACCCCCAACCGTTTGGGTCGCATTATGCTGGTTGCTGCGTTGCTGGTGAGATTGACCTGCGCTCTGAAGGTCTTACTGACAATGAATAATGACAGACTCTTCAGAATTCTGAAGAGCTAAATTAATTGGTAAGTGTGGGTCCATGAATTTGTTCCAGTTTTACCGAAGTCAAACGTAATTAATATTCAATTTGAACCTATCCTTTTTTACGTGTAGAAATTTACTCGGATACCACCTCAATGAAACTAATAATGAGGTGAATATCGAACCAATTTGAACCATATGGTGGTTGTGTGTGTTCTAATACATGGGACTTGGCTCCCATGGTAAATCTAAGAAAGAAAATTCCCAGGCACCAAAGCCATTGGTTGCTTATTATGCAGGCAACACCTTGGAGTGCGTGGATCCTTGAATAGGAGGCGCATGAAATACGCGGCTCTACCATCTGAGACCAGAAGACAGAGAATAAGTAGGAACCTAAAATATTTGAGGAGACGAGTTGGTGCAGGATATGAATTTTAGACGACGAGTGGGCTTGTTGCCCTCGAACCTGCTCCAATTGTACCTGTCCTATACGTTAGGACAAAAGAAACTAGGCTAAAAAATATATTTTCATATCTACACTTACCATCCAGTAATATTCTATTATCGATCCTAAATATCTTTCTTTTGCAAACAAACTTTTAAACACAAACTATAGGATATAACATTCAGATCGGGACGGCGAACTTTTTAGATATTTCATTTTGTTTAACAGTGGCGCGAAGGCTGGTGTAATAAATTGTCGTAAAGTTTTCAAAATGTCGGATTTATTCACTCAGCGGTGTCTTCGCATCCGTCATGGGAATTTTATAAAGTGAAGATATATTGGGTTGTAAGGATTCATTTTCGTGCTTGTTTAGCTTACTTATTTGGTTTATTTAGAGAAAAGCAGTGTTAAAATGAAAATTATGCTATCCAACGACCAAATAATATTTTATTTGAAAAAGAATCAGAATTAATTATTTCAGAGTCTCTCCGAGATTATCAGAGTCAATTGTTTTTTGTTTTACTTAAGTTGCATTGACACTTCAATACCACTTTTATGAAATAATAGGGGTTAAAGTATGAAATTGCCGTTTCATTGTAATAGGTACTTCGAATTGACATAGAACCTTCATGGTTTGAGATTTTTGAGTGAAACTTTTTCCACATGGTACCTATGTAGTTTTTCATTTAAAAATGTGCAACATTCGATTATCGACTTTCAGTTGTTTTTTTTATTCAGCTTAGACAAGAAAGATGGATACTTCGAAAATTCGAGTGATTTTTGAATACGAGTTCCGACGCGGAACTAACGCGGCAGAAACAGCTCGCAATATCAATGTTGCGTTTGGAGAGGGGACTGCTAATGAACGCACCGTGCGATTTTGGTTTAAACGCTTTCGTGATGGAAACTTTGATTTGAAGAACGAACCACGAGGAAGGCCGTCCACACAGGTGAATAACAATGAATTGAAAGACATGGTGGAAGCCGATCCGAGCCAAACTACCCAGGAATTAGCTGCATGGTTTAACGTTACCTTACCAACAATATTGACTCATTTGCGTCAAATCAATAAAATAAAAAAATGTGAGAAATGGGTACCTCATGATTTGACTGATCTGCAGAAAGAAATGCGTGTTGAAACTTGTGTTGCCTTGTTGAATCGATACAGAAATGAAGGAATATTGGATCGAATTGTGACATGTGATGAAAAGTGGATTCTTTACGATAACCGTAAGCGAAAAATGCAATGGCTGACCCCGGGTGAAACGCCACAACAGTGTCCTAAAGCAAAGCTTACCAATAAAAAGGTAATGGTAACTGTTTGGTGGTCTCAGCATGGTGTTATTCACTATAGCTTTCTACGATCTGGTCAAGCAATAACGGCAGATGTCTACTGTGCCGAACTCCGAACAATGATAGCAAAACTAGCAGTGAAACAGCCCCGACTCATGAATCGATCTTCACCATTATTGCTCCATGATAACGCGAGACCTCATACAGCACGAGAAACTCTACAGGAACTGCAATTAGAAACTATCCGTCACCTTCCGTATTCGCCAGACCTTGCTCCAACAGACTACCATTTTTTTCGTGATTTGGACAATTTTCTATGTGATAAAAAGTTTTCTTCTCAGGAGGTAGTACAAAATGCTTTCACACAGTTTGTCGAATCTAGATCACCAGAGTTCTATCGCAAAGGCATAAATGACCTTCCTACTAGATGGCAGCAATGTATAGATAATAATGGTAATTATTTTGATTAAATAAATACGTTAAATTAAAAAAAAAACGAATTACTATTTGTCAGTACAAATCGGCAATTTCATACTTTAACCCCTAATATCTGACTACTATAAAACTATTAATATAATTTTAAAATTCTTCATTACAGTAGCCAAGAAATACATTTATAATAAAAATCTGATGGTTTTGATGATTCCGGAGCCCCGCTACACTAGCAGCACTTTTATCAGTAGAAAATAATAGACTAGAATAGAGTTATCAAATTTTAGAATTGACGCCTGTTTTGACAGTCGTAAACATATATCAATTCCATAAATTGATTATACTATTCTATTAACGAATTATTACTTGTCTTGGAGGCTGAGGTTCTTAGTACCTGACTCCAATAACCACATTCTGACTCCATTTCTGGATCAACTTTATGACATCAAATTCATTTTATCATTATTCGCATATCTTCTACTTAGGTACAAAGATTTAGGTCGAGATGACAATTATTGGAAGCTCAACTTGCAAGATTTATTCATAAACTTTTATAATTGTCAGAAGCGAGGTTGTATAGAAACATTGAAATCAGACAAAATGACAAAAAAGAAAAAAAGTATTCTGTCGAGCCAAGAATATTGGCTTATTTTAAGTCGGTCAAGAAGAAAACAATAGCCAGAAATAGAAGCGGTAGTGGTACAAAAATACATTGACGAATCAATCCGTCCACAACACTTTCTTGTTAGCTCAAAACGCCCTATATTACTTCCCCAAACTTTGTTATTACTTCAACCAAGTTTATTTGGGAAATGAACTGAAAACTGGCGTCCAGAGACGCACGCAATTTATATTTATAGCGCCATACATTATTCCCTACTTGATTACTAAAACAATTTCAACCTTAGTCCGTTGCAATATAAGTGGGCGCTTGTTCTAGGAACTTCGTGAATTTGCCGATTTTTAATGCCGTTTACTTGTAATGTAGGCTTTATGCTTTAAGCCGTGTACAGACATCGCGTCGCGAATGGTTCGTTTCGCATACCTCGGGCTGTGTGGACGTGTTTGCTTACACTGAGCATTCGCGTCCTTCGATATTTAGAGAACGCCTTGTGGATGGACATGTGCGATGCGCTCTCATGCATCATGGAGGCCGCGCATGGTTATTTGCGTACTCAGCTTGAGTTGTGCTGTTTGGAATGCAAGCATAAGTGGTTGAGGCATACAAGACTAATCATTCGCAACGCACGCCTGTCTGTACGCGACTTTAGCCGTAAAAAGAGGTTGTACATATAATTGTATGGTTGTATTCATGCTGGGAAAATTCTAATTAGCTTATCCTCTGGGTACGCTTAGGCAAGAGCCAGAATTGTGTAATAAAAAGTTTGAGGGTTTTATGATTTTAATTGTTTTGTTTTATTTTTTATGACTTCGTCAAGATTGTCTCGTCCCGTGGGTGTAATGAAAGGCTGGTATCCAATGGAATTGGAAGGGTAACAGGCTATGAGATTTTCCAGTTTTACGTGGATGCGAATGTTTCCAAAATTTGCTATTTATTTTTATCAGATGAGAAGTGGTTGCCCCGATCTGTTTGATGTTTATTGGACGCTTGTTTACTCTTCATATTGCTACTCAAATGATCAAATTAAAATGGCGTCAGAAAAAAATACGTAATAGAAATCAGTTCGAGGGATACTAGTAATTTCGATTATTTTAATAATATCTGAGGCCGTTTATGCTTTTCAGTTCCGAATGTTTCCGAAGCCTAAGGCCCCTGGTAGTAGTACTACCAGGGGCCTTAGGCTCGTTTGTAAGATTCGGTGAAAAAAAAAACTTTTAGTTTTTTAAACATTTTTTCCGTTTAACTAGCATTATTTATTCTCCGTCGTATTAGGAAAGCTCAATGAAACTACAATACCATAAAAAACATAACTTCAGAAAAAAACGAATGTCGCGAAGCGCGTGCTTCTTTTGTAGTGATGCTTTTTATGAAATTACCATTTCATTGAGCTTTAGTAATACAATGGACAGTAAGTAATGCGAAACAAAAAAGAAAAATATACTTTTTTTTCAACAATTCGAAAAAAATATGCCAATATGTAGCGTACCCGGAGTACTACCAGGGGTCTTCGATTTCGGGAGCGTTCCCCTTACATCCGGTATGAAAGACAAATATTTCAGTTTTCACAGTTTTACTCCATTTAGTAGATCGAGAAACCTGTTTTTAACTTACCATAAAAATAAGTAATAATAAAATAGCATTCCATTTACTAATAAATATCTATTACTAGCTGTTGCCCGCGGCTCCGCCCGCGTGGATGTCGGTTATCGTTTAGTGTTGATCCGACGCTATTGAGCATTAAATTCGCCTCGCTACTCAACTTTATCCTCGACTATGTACACACCTCTGTACTCGACTTTCTACTCCCCTCTATATTCGACTCTACTCGACTTTCTACTCGCCTCTATACTTGAATTTATACTCGACTCTCTACTGACTTCTCTGTTCCCCTCTCTACTCGACTTTGTACTCTTCTCTATGCTCGCCTTTCCATTGGCCTCTCTACTTGCCCATCCATTCGATTCTCTTTTCGTCTCTCTACTTGACTCTCCCCACTCGCCTATCTACTCGCACCTCTACTCAACTCTCTATTCGATCTCCACTCGCCACTACATTCATCTTTCCACCCGCCTCCCTATTCACCTTTCTACTCAACCCTTTACAGCATTCTTTTTGGCTCTCTAGTCGCATATCTATTCGCCCCTGTAGTCGACTCTACTCGCCTCTCCACTCGCTTCTATACTTGGTTCGTTACTCGACTATGTCCGTTCCGAAGCTCTTATTCACCTTTGTACCAAATTCTCACTATTTATGCCATATTCATCCCCTTTTTTGTGCCAATGAAAAATTAGAAGCTTTAATCCCTATTCCCCTTCTCTAGCCTATGTCCATTAGCAACCTCTAATCCATCTCTATACCAATTTCATCAAGATATCTTCAAAATTGTCAAACTTACATACCTTTGCCCTATTCCACCCCTTCAACTCCTTTTTTCGCAATAAAAGGTAACCTATGTCCATTTACGAGCTCTAATCCATCTCAGTACCAAATTTCACCATTTGATACTAACTATCCAGTCCTTATCCCTCCCCCACCCTTTTACCACATTATTCGCGATAAAAGGTAGCATATGTCCGTTACCAAGCTCTAATTAATCCCTGTACCAAATTTCAATAGGATATCTTCAAAACTGTCAAACTTTCAAACCTTATTACCTCCCCCATGCCACCATTTTCGCGTCAATAGATAGCCTATGTTCGTTTCCAAGCTTCAATCCATCTTTATACCAAATATATCATCAGGCTGTCTTCAAAACTGGCAAACTTTTAACCACTATACCTCCCCCCCCCCCTTTATCCTCATCATTTCGCGACAAAAGGTAGCCTATATTCGTTCCCAAGCTTTAATTCATCAGGATATCTTCAAAAAAGACAAACTTTCATCCCATAGCCATATGCCCCCCCCCCCTTCTACCCCTTTTTGCGATAAAAGGTAGCCTATGTCCGTTCCCATGCTCTGAACTATCTCTGTACCAAATTTCATCAGGAAATCTTCTAAAACGATAAACTTTTATCCCATGGCCCTGGTCCCCCCCTTCTTTCCCCCTTTTCGCGATAAAAGGTAGCTTATGCCCGTTCCCAAGCTCTAAACTATCTCTGTACCAAATTTCATCAAGAAATCTTCAAAAATGACAAATTTTCATACCAAGGCCCTAGTCCGCCCCCTTCTACCCCCCCTTTTCGCGATAAAAAGTAGCCTATGTCCGTTCCCAAGCTCTGAACTATCACTGTACCAAATTTCATCAGGAAATCTTCAAAAATGACAAACTTTCATCCCATGGCCCTGGTCCCCCCCTTCTTCCCCCCTTTTCGCGATAAAAGGTAGCCTATATCCGTTTCCAAGCTCTGAACTATCTCTGTACCAAATTTCTTCAAAAATGACAAACTTTCATACCAAGGCCCTAGTCCGCCCCCTTCTACCCCCCTTTTCGCGATAAAAGGTAGCCTATATCCGTTTCCAAGCTTTAAACTATCTCTATACCAAATTTCATCAAGAAATCTTCAAAAATGACAAACTTTCATACCAAGGCCCTAGTCCGCCCCCCTTCTACCCCCCTTTTCGCGATAAAAGGTAGCCTATATCCGTTTCCAAGCTCTAAACTATCTCTGTACCAAATTTCATCAAGAAATCTTCAAAAATGACAAACTTTCATCCCAAGGCCCTAGACCCCCCTTCTACCCCCCTTTTCGCGATAAAAAGTAGCCTATGTCCATTCCCAAGCTCTAATCTACCTCTGTACCAAATTTCATTAAGATATCTTCAGAAATGACAAACTTTCATAAAAACTTTCATCCCCTATTTCCCCCCCTTAAACCCCCTTTCCCGTGATAAAAGGTAGCCTATGTCCGTTCTCAAGCTCTAATATACCTCTGTACCAAATTTCATCAAGATCGGTTCAGTGGTTTAGGCGTGAAAGCGTAACATACAGACAGACAGACAGACAGACAGACAGACAGACAGACAGACAGACAGACAGACAGACAGACAGACAGACAGACAGACAGACAGACAGAGTTACTTTCGCATTTATAATATTAGTATGGATTCAAATTAATTAACGCTGCTAACCAACATAAACAAAATCTGAAATGATATTCACGTTTCAAATATTATGACGTTTTAACGTCAAGTAATTTTAAATTTAATTAGGAAATGAAATTTAAGTTATTACCGAATTCCTTAATATTACTACAAGCTTTTATTTAAGTTCACCTGTTCCGGTGACTGTAATTAAATCTCACAAGTTAAATTTGACTTTACCGAGTTTGATTGAACTGAAAGTTTAGATGCATTATGAAAGTTAAATGATATTGTGGTGACATCGAAACCTCTTACCTACCCGAATGTCTGAAATCTTCCAAGTAGATATTTAACTGCATATCATACATTTCATTTTTTTTTTTCAAAATATATTGAATAATAATGACACTTGTACTTATTTTTAACCTATTATTTTTGGTTTAAACTATTATATTTCTAAATGTTACATTTTTTAAAACATTAAGACAGTCTTACGAATTTTCATATAGAATTACAGACTCGTTATGTTATGATATTAGCACAGAATTACCCAGGATGTTAAGGATCGACAGTGTCTTTGGCTGTGTACTGAACGCGGCTGCTACGCAGGAGGCGCGTGTTCGATTCCCGCTCAATGCAAATATTTTTATGCCTGAATATGGGTCGTGCCTCGGAAAGCACGTTAAGCCCGTCGGTCTCAGTTGCCATACGAACATCTATGGCAGTCGTTACGGGTAGTCGAAGCCCTCAAAAGTTCAACAACTGGTCTAGTTGCAATGCTTCTGTATCGACATTGGGTTGTGGAAGATGGCAGTCAATTCTCGGGCAATATTGAAGGTTCAGCCAAATCCGCATTTAGACTGGTAAAAGCAGACCCCCGCCTTGAAGTTAAAAACTTTCGGATGCGACTGAGATTAACGCTTTAATGAAAAAGAAGACCCAGAATATTAAATGTAAGTATAAAAACCAAAACGTTTTTTACAAATCGAAATGATCGCCATCTAGTTGGATTTTTGTAACTAAATTATAGAATTTTAAAAAATATTTTCTAGTATACTTCTGTCGTGAACGAAACCATATCTCGTTCATAAACGCGTGATCGCCATTGAGTTGTATTTTTGTAACTAAATGATTGAATTTTAAATTTTAATTTATTGATTAGGTAGAAATCTGTATACACAATTGTGTATTTAAAAATAAAGTCTATATATTTGCATAGTTGCCCAGATATGATAAGCTATAAAAAATCTACCATAAAAATAATTTCAAGCAAAAAAGCGACATTATTGCTCACATCTATGGTTCTACTCAACCGATTGCGATTAAACAAACGTAAGATATTAAGTCTGAGCAAGCCCTTTCCAAAAAAAACTGCCTCAAAATCCGTTCAGTAGTTTTTGTGTCCATAGCGAACAAACAGACAAACAGACCAGATTTAAAAAAGATATTTTCGTGTTCAGTATCGTTAATAATAGGGGTTAAAGTATGACATTGCCGTTTCATTGTAATAGGTACTTCGAATTGACATAGAACCTTCATGGTTTGAGATTTTTGAGTGAAACTTTTTCCACATGGTACCTATGTAGTTCTTCATTTAAAAATGTGCAACATTCGATTATCGACTTTCAGTTGTTTTTTTTATTCAGCTTAGACAAGAAAGATGGATACTTCGAAAATTCGAGTGATTTTTGAATACGAGTTCCGACGCGGAACTAACGCGGCAGAAACAGCTCGCAATATCAATGTTGCGTTTGGAGAGGGGACTGCTAATGAACGCACCGTGCGATTTTGGTTTAAACGCTTTCGTGATGGAAACTTTGATTCGAAGAACGAACCACGAGGAAGGCCGTCCACACAGGTGAATAACAATGAATTGAAAGACATGGTGGAAGCCGATCCGAGCCAAACTACCCAGGAATTAGCTGCATGGTTTAACGTTACCTTACCAACAATATTGACTCATTTGCGTCAAATCAATAAAATAAAAAAATGTGAAAAATGGGTACCTCATGATTTGACTGATCTGCAGAAAGAAATGCGTGTTGAAACTTGTGTTGCCTTGTTGAATCGATACAGAAATGAAGGAATATTGGATCGAATTGTGACATGTGACGAAAAGTGGATTCTTTACGATAACCGTAAGCGAAAAATGCAATGGCTGACCCCAGGTGAAACGCCACAACAGTGTCCTAAAGCAAAGCTTACCAATAAAAAGGTAAAGGTAACTGTTTGGTGGTCTCAGCATGGTGTTATTCACTATAGCTTTCTACGATCTGGTCAAGCAATAACCGCAGATGTCTACTGTGCCGAACTCCGAACAATGATAGCAAAACTAGCAGTGAAACAGCCCCGACTCATGAATCGATCTTCACCATTATTGCTCCATGATAACGCGAGACCTCATACAGCACGAGAAACCGTTTTAACTCTACAGGAACTGCAATTAGAAACTATCCGTCACCCTCCGTATTCGCCAGACCTTGCTCCAACAGACTACCATTTTTTTCGTGATTTGGACAATTTTCTATGTGATAAAAAGTTTTCTTCTCAGGAGGCAGTACAAAATGCTTTCACACAGTTTGTCGAATCTAGATCACCAGAGTTCTATCGCAAAGGCATAAATGACCTTCCTACTAGATGGCAGCAATGTATAGATAATAATGGTAATTATTTTGATTAAATAAATACGTTAAATTAAAAAAAAAACGAATTTCAATTTGTCAGTACAAATCGACAATTTCATACTTTAACCCCTAATATAACATACTCCAAGTATTTTTTTTTTTTTCAAATAACTCCAATGTACAGACACGGCTCTTTTACAATTATATAATAGTAATAGACAGATTGTGTAGTAGATCGAATGTAATCGCCAGTATAAACAGTTTTTCTGAGTAACTACTAAGTTTTAAAAAAACATCCGACGAATTGAGAACCTTCTCCTTTTTTGAAGTCGGTTAAAAAGTAGTAGCTGTTGCCCGCGGCTTCGGACGCGTGGAATTTTGCGCCCACTCCTACTATTTAAGCGATTCTATTCCAGGCATAATAATATGTAGCCTATATGACAGTGGCGACGGGTCCATAAAACACGGTTCCTGCTGGCTTACTCTGCAAAAGTAAGCCGTGGTGGATATTTTTACATTAATACTCAAAAAAATTCACCGGCTTGCCTTTTGAAGTTATTCGCCCTTCGCCACTGCTATATTTGATATTTTAGACTATCAGTATAATCTATCCCTGTGCCAAATTAAACTGAATAATCAGCATCTAAATATCTTCATAAACCTTGCAGGTTTATAATTTAAAAAAATATATGCAAAAATATAAAGTAATGAAGAGAAACTGAGCCTCTCTCGAGAGGCACGTTGCAGTAACGAAAGAGGTGTCAACAAAGACATCGCCAATGGTGAATGCATCAGAATTTTATCAACACAACTCCCCAAACGTACCGATCTACTACTTCCACTTTTCTGGGCGTTATATTGACCCGTCGCAAGTGCGCTGCGATTGTGGGGCCGCATTCCAGTCCATGTTACATTTACTCTCTTACCCACTGTTTAATCACTCTGTCCTTTCACCTGTACAATCGAATACCCGTGAAGGGTAACGGATAAAACCTAGCAGTAAATCAAAAAAACTATTATTCAATGACTAGAAGAAGAAGAAGAAGACTTGCATTGCTATTTATATAACTGAATAAGTTTGAACTGTTCTATTTCGAATAAATATCGTAAATTGAAATAAAACAACTTTTGAACTAATTTTACCGCGATTTATTTGTTATTATTCACTTTTAGAACAACGTCTCGGTCCAACTTAACGACTTAACGATACAGTGAGCTCAGTCTGCGTAAATAGTAACACCAACAATTTTTCATGATTCGAGTACTTTGAGGTAACTTACACTTCAACTATATGACAACTACACTCCTTAGTCAAACCGCGAACATGGCTGCTGAAAAGTATCCGAAATGTCGGTCTAAAGTGAATAATAACAAATAAATCTTGATAGACTCCGTTAAAAGTGGTTTTATTTGAATAAGTCATATTCGCGTAATCTTCAGAAAATATCAAATATCGGCAATAATACAGAAGTTAATTTTCCAGAGTAAAAATATCATCCGAGTTAATTCATCAAAACATTGCATTTTGCAAACATAGATCATTTTGGAAATAAAAGTTGCCAGTACTTTTATGAGCAGGTAAGTTAACGAAATATGATAAAACTTTATGACTTGAGTCATGAAAAGCGGGTATAAACAATTATTTCATTGTAAAGTGTTTAGCGTTTATGACAGGAGTTTACGACTCAAACCATTACGAGATTGTGTTTATAAAATTTAAGTGACCGTTGGGCATTGATGACAGATGGCTCTTCGTGTATGTCTGAGTGGAGAGAACACTATTGGAGATTTTATTTGTGTGTTCTTGTAGTGTAGTTGTTTAATGTGATAAATTCAGATTTGAAACAATAAAGATAAAGATAATTTTATTGGCGGAAACATGTGTAGGTACAGGTGGCATTTTATGATATAATACGTTACAAGTTTCAACATGTTCTGTCAATATAGTCGTACAAATTATTTTGAAGCTCGTAAGCTGTTGTAGCAACTCCAGATACAGGTACATTGTTCCTTTTTTATGTAAGTAGTTTAAATTGTTTGAGTTTTAAGTAGTTTTAATTGTTAACATTAATTTGTTTATGCATTGATTGACATTAATAAAATCTTATTGAATGTGAATGTTTGTGAGAATAGATTTGTGGATGGATGATTGTTAGATAACCTTCCAACAAAAACGGCTATTTACCGTACATATCTGAACAAACTCGATAAAGAGATCAAATTGCCATTTCTATTTAATATTACCCATGCACCCATTATTAGTACAATAAATGTATTAAACAGTTCTGTGCAACACAAACCCATAAACGACACGTTATATTCCGTCTCACTAATCAGTAATCACAGATAGACCCGTGAATCCATGTTAAATGTAAAACGGTCCCATTCTAATTTATCCAGTCAATTAGAAATTGTGCCCAATTAACGATACAACCAATCACTAATCCCAAATTATAATAACGGTCGTATGTAGTCTATCCTGTACTGAGAACAATCCGATACGACGCACTGCGTCTCATTTTTCGATGTATTGTAATCGTCTGCGGCACAATAAATGCCTCGTATATCATACCACTGCGACATAATATGAATTAGATGTTAGTTTTCAAAAATATCGCGAAATGAATTCATTGGTTAGTAATTACTGTTGTTATTTACAATTATGGGTCTTTGGAACACGTTTTTAGAATACTGGGGACGTTTTGATTACAATTTGATGATAATGTTATATTTAAGGTAGTTGAGGGTATTGTCATGATGAAACAAAGCAAACGCAGGTCATTATTTTTCGTTTCGTTGTATTTTTAGCTCAAAAACTAGATATTAAATATTCCACAACATTTCACACAGCGCTGTATAGGCCCATGGTAAGCATAGCTTAACTAGCTTGTTTTATGGAATCTACAATGCGGATAAACATACTCGTACTTAGATACTTTTTTTTATTTAAATACATACATATTATACATAGAAACACCCAGACCAATGCAAATATACATATTCATGCATATAAATATTTGCACCGAGCGGGGATTGAACCCACGCCTCATAAACATAAGCCTCATGTAATAATGTAACTTACCAAAAAAAATAATATCCCACTAAAAACACGTTTAAATAAAGTAATAGAATATTTTTTTACAAATCGTACACAATAGTCAAAATGATCAACTCTATACCATACTTCTCGTTAATCTTCACATCATAAATCTGTTTCGTCCATCACATTACCACAACAAATATTATAAGTATGTAAATTAACAACTTAGTACTTTTCAACTCTTCTGTGACCTAGATAATAAAGCGTAAAGGAGCATATGCAACAGAACATGCATGGTTTAAATAAAAACTTCACATACAACTTATAAACAAAACAGGAGCCTTATTTTGAGCGACAAACCATTTAGTAACTACGCATGTTTGTAAAAGTCAGCACATTTAAATTGATCTAGTTTTACACCAGTTCTATTTTTACCTTCTGTTGAATTGATGGTATTTCTACACTCAAATTCTGTTTTCCCAGTGTGTTACCTGGATGGCGTTCAAGGTGGTGCTCACAATGTCCTCTGGTGTAATATCGGCGTACATGAAGCACACGTTTGTAGGTGGCCCATGGTATGTGGACCAACTCCACACTCACACCGCAGGTCCGCATCATCTGAGAAACACCACCTAGACCTTTTCTTCTACTTCGGTCGATCTGTGTTCGAAGTCTATCGAGGGATTTTCATCTGATCCACGAAAGCTTTTCACGAAATTAAGACTGCGTTTGAAATTTGATGTCTCTCAAAATAATGCCCCAGAATTGGTCTGTAACTAACAATAAACTGCCACTGTCATCTGTTGCCCTAGTAACAGCAACAGAGAAGACAAAAGTTTATGCAGGTAGCAATTATACACGATTACGGTTCAAATGAGTTAATTCTTAATTGCAAACGAGGAATTGTGACTACTGCAAACTAAACTAAGTGCTCGGTTTATTATTTTGCTATTCACAGTAACATTTGACTTTGAAATTAATGCTGAGTAATAAATGAATAAATCGTTCAGAAAATTTGTTGACCTAAACACAAAATAAGCATCGCTTGTAATATGAGTTCTAGAATGCGCTTAAAGATACTTAGATACATTTTTACACAGATGCGTACATAGAAATACCCAAAGCAATCCAAATAAAAATTATTCATGCATACAATTTTTTGCATTGCCACTGAGCAAGAATCGTTGATAGTAAAAAAGATTTTATTATTTACGCTAATGATTCATAAAATAATTATTTTAACTCTCACAGAAATTGTTAACCCTCCAGTTAAATTCCCAGACCTTAAATAATCGGTCTGTTATGAAATCTGCTTCGGTAAACTAAATTAGTTCACGTTACTGAACTTAGTGCTGTAATAATTCCCGGGGTTAAATTTCCGGGTAAGGTGAATTGTTTTGTTTATCAGGATGCACTTAGTGACTGGCCGGAGATTGAGATCATGTCCCCATTACTTAAGACGTAGGTATGTGATATTAAAATTTATGAGTGCGAAACTCCTATCTACTCGATAGGAGTTTGGGCATATTCTTGCTCACATTTAGCAAGCGTTGATAATACATTCAGTCAAAAAAGTATCGGGAATGGATGATTTGTTTATGGTTCCAAATTCAAATTTATGTTTTTGTTAGATTGGCACAACTGTTTTCCATTTTGGTGTGGAGTTTGAGTTGCATTTGTGACTTATATTAAATATAGTGCTGTTTTTAGTTATATCATATCTAGTTTGTATAGCGAATTTCATTATAGACAAAACATCAAAAAAAGAGATTGTCCCAAATTTTGCATCTCCAATGGAATTTCGTGTTCGGCTTCACTGAAAATGTTACAGAAGGTTTACGGTGAATCGACTTTATCAAAAACACGTGCTTATGAGTGGTACAAACCGTTCAAAACCGGTCAAGATGTGATGAAAGATTTGCCTCACTCTGGTCAACGTCTGCAACTGAAGTTAACATCGCAAAATTGAAGGAAATAGTGACTAAAAATCCTCAATCAACTTTGAGAGAGATAGCCGCCGAACTTTCTGTAATTCAGGAGTCGGTCCGTACCATTTTTAACAAATCATTTGAGTATGAAACATGTTACCGCTCGGCTAGTCCACAAAGATCTAAATTTTCTCAAAAATCTCAATTGCATGAAAGTCACTGAGAACACTCGAAATACTTGCCGAAAGGTCAAACGGTAAATAAAGAATATTATTTGAGCATAATGCGGCATTTAAGAGAGCAAATTCGACGATAAAGCCAAGATTAGTGGAAAGCAAATAATTGGATTTTGCACCACGATAATGATTGTGCAAACAAGGCCATCATTGTCAAGGAACCACATCGAGCAACCAACATATTTACCAGATATGGCTTCAGAGATCTACTTTCTTTTTCCTAAACTCAAATGACCTTTTTTTTTTTTCGCTTTCAATCGGTAAAAAACACAAAGGAGAATTCGCGGCGAGAACTGAACTAAATTCCAGAAACAGCGTTTAAAAGATGTTTTGATGATTGGATTATTCGTTGGCGTAAGTGTATTATTTCTGAAGAAGCATACTTTGAAGGCGACAAAATAAAAAAAATCAAAAATGAATAACAAACATTTTGTGTATTATTGATCTTTTCCCGTTACTTTCTTGGCAGATCAGTATATTAGTTCAAATATATCATCAAGTGCAGTACTGTGTTACCATTTTGCACTAAATAAAGGTTTCTATGCCGTTGTCAGTACTTTTCTTATTAGTTATTCTGCGGCTCCTGTTTGTATGACTCAACAGGAAACTATTCCTGGGATAAAAAGCTGTTATTCAAGACTATATTCTATCTATGTGACAAAGTCTCTACCATGGTGAATGATCCGAGGAGCTATTCCAATTAGTCCCATCCTCTCCTTTCCTATACAGGACGACACATGCAGGACTTAGATGTCACCCGCATACCGTGCAGAATAGTCCTTCAAGAACCAAGCGGTTCGGTGACTCTTTCCTTTGTCTCACCATTAAGACCTGGAATTCTTTGCCAGCTCACGTGTTTCCCTCATCCTACAGTACCGGGTTCTTCAAGCGGGGCGTGAAAAAGCATCTGATGAGGCCGTCAAGCTGAGTGCCACCATTGTTAACATGGCACGTGTATATAATGGTGGCCGTCTTTCCTGAGACTTTGCCTTCAGCTTACCATCAGGCGAGGTAAGGTAAATTGACGTATCCTGTATATAAAAAAAGGTCATTCAGATCGATTCAGCAGTGTTTGTGTGAAAGAGCTGCTTCTGCTAGGGTGACGGGCGGCTCTACCCATCCGCCTCAGGCCCGCGCTCATGGGGGTCGTTCAGCGCCATCCGACGCCCGAACCGCGTACGTTCGTAGGCGGCTCGGGCGTTGGATGGAGGGATCGGAGGGCAGCGATGTCCGCGAGTCTGTTTCGCTCATTGCGCCGCGCCCGCTTTGCTGTCTTCTTCTCGAGCATTACTTGCTCCGATCTTAGCTAGCAAAGTACTCAAAATGATCTTAGATTTTATTGATTTCAATCTTATTATCTTCTGAGCTTAAGGTTGTACCAAATATCAGAACAATCATTCAACAGGACTCGTCACCATCGATCTAATGCTGACTGTACGTATTGACTGTATCTTAATAACGCCCACACTCACTAGTGTGACTTTTATAACACAAAATCAAAAGCAGTGACCCACAGAAACCCCAAGCGAGGCACTCGCTAAGTCCTACAGAAAGTTAAATGGGTTGGAACCCGAAACAAATTTAATTGAACTAAATTGGATGAGTTGGCTAATTAGTTACGCCAGAGACGCTCTGATTACAGTTTATTAGTAGAATATATATGTATCCTTAGGTATGTGGAAAATGAGACCCTGCAAATCTTATCCTTCAGATTTTTTATTATTATGCGGCAATTCCCGAAGTTGGAGCCGGTTGAGTGGTTATATCAGACCTAAACCAACTAAAACCTCACGCCGTCTTGGGTCATCAATTACCGTTGGTGAGGTTGCCTCTGGCTCAACCCTCACGCGCCGGCTGACCCAGGGCCATAGAATACCCCCTCGGGTGTGGGACTACTGTGTCCTCATCTTGCCCTAGATAGGGGGATCACCTCAGCCTGCTTCTATTTGGGCCGTATTCATTGTTATTTGACCAATTTATAATCTGTGGGGTATTGTAGGTGACTTAAATATTTAGATACAATTTCGAGACCTAGCACCGACGGAAACAGGTCTGAATATTATCTCATGTATGTATTGTAAACGATATTTCGTTGGCTGTCTCAACTCTATGCTTCAGCGCAATCTATTGAATGAAATGATCGATGAGGCAGCATGGGGCAGAATATTCGCGAGTTAGTGAGAGCGTGACGTGTCAGCCCTTTAATTTTCAATATAATTATGTTACTGTGTCAGTAGTGTAATTTAAGTCTAATGGTGTTATATAAATGAACATCGTCCGTCACTCATTGCTGTTACCAATTACATATATCTATAAGTATATTTATATAGTGACGGAGAAAGAATACAAGTATCACCACCTTATCTCATCCGAAGGGTGTCGTTAGAGGCGACTCACGAAAAAATACGCAAATGATATCACTGCGAAAGAAGGAAATCTCAATATAAAACCCTGTACCAACCCATCTGGCCGGCGCGGAAACAGTAGACCGAAGCGCCCCAAAATTGGGATAGACCTACGTCCAGAAGTGGACTGTGATACGTTAATTAATTAATTAAACGTTAATTTAAAAAAAAATTGATAAGTATATTGACGTAGTTTCTGATGACAATTTTGCTATTAACTGACCTACAAATTTATGTAAAATAATTTTAATGCAAGTTATAACTTGTATGTATAAAATTTCGCGTTGCAGGAAACATTTATTCGTCGTTATACTTAGGGAATGACTATAAAACATATTAAAATTTGGCTAATCGCTAAATTGACAGTTACAAAACTCACGAAACAATCATAAAACCGACTTTTAACAAACACAATCAAGCTATGTCACTAAACAATTAGCGAAAGCATCTTTCAACTCAATCACAATATTCATCATCCGCACAAGTTCTCAGACGAATAATTTTATTATCTTCCTAGCAAATCAAATGGCTTCCTTAAACATGATTTAAACTTGTAGAAGAAGCATTAAACAATTACCATAAATCTGTGCACGTTTCAGCACGAAACAAACACTGACAATAAGCCGGGAGTAAGTTTAAAAGCTTTGAGAAGAAATATTCTTTCCGCTCATAAAACGGGATCGCTCTTGCAATTTCCCAAATATGTTTGTATATTGGTGGCATTTCACATGGCTATTTGCGTTTGACGTACAAGCAGACAGACAAATACAATTATCATATTAAGTCTACTGTTAAAAGGTACTACTGGCCATACAGAATTAAAAAGTAACTAAATAACTTGTCAATTGTAATTATTTGGTATTTGACCATATTTGTTAAATAGGCAATTACGCCAATACTTTGTTAGATACACTGTGCACAAATGGTATTTGTTTGTCAAATATATCAAATGTGATGTGCCACCATAAATGAAATGTTCAAAGTTTGGTAGGTATTCAAGATATTAGAAAAAAAACAGGTTCTAAATTGACACCGTGGATGCTTTTCATCGCGGTAATCGTCATATTATCTATATTGACAGGAAATTCATTGTACTGGAATGTGTTTCTGATGTTGTTTGGCAGTATTTTTCTTCGAAAAGTTGTTGACGCTTATGCCGTTTTGTTGCAGGTATATACAGTGCGTAATTGAATTTAATTGAGTTTCCGTTTATGTTAACGTGCAATCGTGAAATTTGATTCCCAGGGCAGGCAAATTTTTTTAGGAAATTTTCGTTCACAGCAATTGTCTTTGGCAATGTGCCTGGTGAACAGTAATGGACTAGTTATATGGTACGAAAAATATATTATTGGCAATTCTAAATATTCGGTTGTTTGATGTTTCTTATAAAATCACGCTCAAACTGCTAACAGGCTGAACAGATTTGGCTAAAATTTGGTACATGAGTAGATTAGTCTAAAATAACAAACTTTTTATCCATGAAATAGTTTCTGAAGGTCTGCGGAAACGGAGCCAGTATATAAGTCTTCAGGCTTTCACGGCCGGCGTTGCAGCCAGAATACCTCGCGGTATTTAGTTCTCATTTATGAAAAATAGGCGACATGGTCTTTCAAAAACAGGAGCAGATGGCTTGAAAGATTTATCTGAATTCAATTCATCCTTTATAATTCTGGAGCAGATAATTCTTTCTGTTCTAAGGAGAAGTAGATAAGCCAAAATGCCTGGCGAGTTGCCAGTTGATAGCCAGAGGCGTGCCAGATTCAGTTTTATATTTTTTCGATTATTGTATTGTCAGCAGTTGTTACTTACGTGTTAACAATTTCAAATACAGTTTATTTGTTAATGTTATTAACAGCCTTCAAGAAACATGAAGAGATTCACAATTAATCGGATTTTTTCGATATGTATTTTCGGCTATAATTCTTTATTAAGTTTTAGAGTTGTATGGTTTATTTTTGGATAAGAAGAGGGATATCTTAAAACGTTGATAATATTTTCCAATGTATGTTTATGGTCATTTTTATGTTAAAAACTTAAACTTGTAAGTTTATAGTTAGGATAGTAATATTTTAGGTGGACCTAAACAAGTTTATCTTCATTGGCATCTTTCGAAATAAGTAAATATAATAATAAGTGATTAAAAGGCAGTTTGAAAGAGCAGATTCTTATTCAGTGCAGTTACATAAATGTGCCTGATGTATCACTAGCTGCTGCTCGCGACTCCGCCCGCGTAGATATCAGTTTTCGTCTCGTCTTGTGTCTTTATCCTTTCTCAAGGTCTAATCTACTCCTATACCAAATTTCAGCAAAATCGGTTCTGTAGTTTAAGCGTGAAAGTGTAACAGACAAACAGACCGACAGAGTTACTTTAGCATTTATGATTACTACTAATGTATGGATATGGGTACGGATTAAACGGCATTATATTTTCACAATTACCTGCTGCTTTATTATTTTTAGTAACTCTGAATATCTCCTTTTTGTAAAAGGTAGGATATGACGGTATTTCGGTCAAAGTGAGCAGTCCGACTGGAGATGAGGCCCTTCAGAATACTGTGGCCCTAATAACCTCACGTTGTGTTCCCGGTGGTGAATAGAGTAGAAAGAACTCACTAGAGAGTTTTTGTGCTGTCAGTTGGAAGACCAAAGGCTTTACTTGCTATGTCTTCTACACTGACGGCACAGAAACACTTTGTGTTTACAGGGTCGGCAGCACGAGGAGTCATCCTCTGGTGTTGCACACGTCCATAGGCCACAGTAACACTTTCCATCAGGTCCACAACGTCTGCCACCTCAGTAGTATTAAAAAAAACTTCATATTTACTCTAAGTAGTTACAATTATTTACCAATATATCTACTTCTACTAAGAAGAGTTTACATACAACTGCATTGCTACCAAGTTCAAAATGCCGAATCAAAAGCAACATGAGAATTCACTTAAGAGTTATGTCACCTGCCTGGACTCAGTGGCTGACTCATACTAGGAGAAGAGTACGATGGTGAAGTTTGAATCAAACTTTATAAAATCTAAAACAATGCAGTTTGAAAAGGTCATATCAACTTACTTTGTTTCCTTTTGATTGCTCCGTACTTACTCTGTTCTTTATCTGATTCTTATTATGATTGATTTATTTCCTGGATATAATCTCACTAGGGTTAGGCCCGATCCCAGTAGTTTTACATAAAGCTCTCATAATGATATCAACACTAGCACTAATTTACCATCAAATCGAAACTAGAATAAATTAGAAACCGTTTCTTTAAAGATCTGGAACTCCTTGCCAGCTCACGTGTTTCCTTCTTCTTACAGTCCCGGGTCCTTCAAGCGGGGTGTGAAAAGGCATCTGATGAAGCCGTCAAGCATACAAACATATTATTATTATACAACAATAATTATAACCTATTATCACAGAAGTATTGGCAAAAAATGAATAAAATTAAATCAATAAAGTTACTATAGGTACATACACAATACCAAACAAAGAAAAACTAAAACTAAAAGTTAAAATGCGTCGTGGAATTCATCCGCATCGCATGCCTCTTGTGGTAGCCTTCCCAGAAGACTGGCAGCATTGCCACGTTGTATGGCATGCTGAGTGCTACCATTGTTAACATAGTATGTGTTTGTTATGTTGACACTCTTTCCGAAAGTTTTGTCTTCAGCTTACCATCAGGCGCAGTAAAGTCAAATTGACGTTTCCTAAATAAAAAAAGCCCTTAGCCCTATAAAAGAAAATGATTACTAATTTTCCAAAAAAATACCTACATATTTTCGAATACACTTTCAAATTTACTACCATGCAAAAATTATTATCATAAAAAGGTCAAATCTATTAAAACCGTCTAATATGTTTTAGGCCAGATGTATAAATATATTGACAATAAAACGTACAAGGTCAACATTGAATAAACTTTTATATTCCACTAGTCTTCTCCTGCGGCTTTGGCTATTGCGACTTTTGCCCATATCTCTGGTTCTACTCAACTGATTGCGATCAAACAAACGTAAGATTTTAAATCTGTCAAATCCTTTGAAACGAAAGAAAAACTGCATTAAAATCCGTTCAGTTGTTTTTGCGTTCATTGCGGAAAAAAAAATCAGACATACGCGAATAGGGTCGGCAGCGCGAATGTGACGCCCCTAGTGTTGCATACGTCCATGGGCCACCGTAACCACTTTTCATAACGTGAGTCGTAGCCACCTAAGTAGTATTTTTTTTTAACTACTAATTGTTGCAAAAAGATAAATATCGTTTTCAGTAACGTTAACTTAACATAACCTAAGTAATTTGTTTTTATTTCTACAATGTACAGACACGAAAGGCACTTTACCTGCCCCGGCTTCGACCGTGGCATAGTACGAATATGCCCTATGCATTTAATTAATTTCCAAGTAAAATAATATGCGTATCTGTCGGACTTGTTGACATTTATGATCACTGTGAGATAATATTAAACCTAATCCCTTCTTTAAAAACGGGCTATTCAACACAAAAAGATTTTTTTCGAACCAGTAGTTCCTGAGATTAACGCGTCCAAAAAACAAACAAACTCTTCAGCTTCATAACAGTAGTGAACCAACGAGAAACTTTTATATTCTACGTGGAAAATTTACGACAGCTCGCATTACATACGCGTTGGTGGAATGGAATCAATAATATCACCTTTACTTTAGCTATTATGTTATATGCCAGTTTAACGGCTCTTTTATGACCCCATTATGAAGATATACCTATGTAAGTTACATAGGACATACGGCCGGCTATATAGTATAACTTGATCTTTGAAACTGTGGTTACTTTATTTTTATATCAACAATTAGAATGAAATTTACGATTTCGAAATGATAAAGATAGGTAAAATATTGAATCGGTCTAGGCGGGGCTTGACCCGCGATCTTTGCCTTACAGGGGCAATGCTTCGACCACTAAGCTACTAGATCTCGCCGAACCAATTCCAATTTCTCCTTTAAATCTGTCTTTGAGGTGACAGTGAAGGCGTCTACCGACATTTTCTCGAACTATTGGAACCAATGAGTGTTTGTTCATTCACGTTCAAACCCCGCCTAGACTGATTCGAAATTTTCCTATCTTAATCGATTTATATCAACAAACTTTTTAGAAGAATAGCTGAAATTATTAGTATTGAATGAAAATTTAAAGCATTTAGTGTGCTAACTATTCAAATCGATAAACATAAGAGAAAGGTCACGGGTTCGAATCTCGCCTCAATAAAATTTTACCTATCTTAGTCGATTATCAGTACTTTTATTTATTTATTTATTCTTTATTGTACACATAAATTACATTTACGCAAAATAGTGTGATGTTATGTACAAAGGCGAGCTTAACTCAAAGTTGAGTTCTTTTCCAGCAAACCCGGGAGTGCACAGAGGAATTGCAATACGAGAGGCAAAGTCTAGTGTACACTCGACAAAATCGATAATATCCCACGTTTACATACAACTTTTTAAATAAAGGTGGGATACCATCGATTATGTCGTCTGTCGGTCTACTGACTGAACCCTGATTATGATTACTACTTTTTTTTTTACGTGCGGGAAATCCCCACGGATATCCCCCCCCCCCCCCCCCTTCGATGCCGAAGGGGGAGGTTATGTCGGACTCAAACCGACTAAACCGCACGCCGTCTGTGGAATGTGCTAGACCGGAGGTGAGGTTGTCTTTTGACATATCCCTCGCACCCCGGCTGACCCAGGGCCATTCCTCTCGGTCTGGCCCTCCTCGGGAGGGTAATAGTAGTAATTTCGGTTTTAATATTCCTTTCCTAAAAAAAAGATATAAATAAATGGTTGCGAATGTATTGGTCGTATACTCCGAATAACCATGTCAGATAACCATGCCGTGAAAAGTGCCTTTCCATGGCTGCAAAGAAGAGGGGAAGAGGAAGACTCTGACCAGCTGAATGACGAGTGTCCAGAAGGACATAAGGGAATAGGGGCTTGAGGAGGACGATGCACAGGAGAGAATGAAAAGGCGTAAAATGATTGGGAAAGCCGACCCCGCGTAACGGGATAGGGCGAGGCCCAAGAAAAAGAAAGAAGGTAGCGAATGTATTGATACCAGGCCATGCGGGGCAATGAGTTAGTTTCTGTTCAGGGAAGCAATAGCTGCAACAGAAAATGCCCACTTAACAGCAATGGATTCATAAAACCATACATACAAAATATTTCAACAGCACAATCGTTTTCTTTATAAGCTTGCAAAATACAGCTTTACTGTTGGACAAAAGGTGGCAGTAGATAAATTGTCATCTACCTGAACAAGGTACTTGTTGAGACGTTTAGTACTTTAATTATAAATTAAAAAGACAAATCACTCTCATAATGAGAGACTTACTTAAGTATCAAATTTATGAGAAGGTCGAAAAAGATACGATCTATAAAGTGAGAAGTATTCTTACGATAGTAGGGGTCCTTTGGTAGGCTGATTCGATATACATAAAGAAAATAAAAAACCGCTCAAGTGCGAGTCAGGCTCGCGCACTGAGGGTTCTGTACAAAACTGAATTGAGGGACGAACTTGTACTACGTAAACGGCAATATATTTTTATTGTATGGATCTAAAAGTTTTAATAATTTGTTGTTTAATTATTTTTGTCTTTTAAAATTTATAATATATATATATTATATTTAAATTATATTATATATTATATAATAATTATTCTTTTGAAAAACTTACAGGTATTACAGTGAAATTAAAACATAAAAGTGGGTACAAGAAGGCCAATTACAAGTTTTGACGAATAAATACAAATCTTGTAACAAGAAAACAACGTGTAAATTAAAAACAATAGACTGAAAAAACAGATTCACTACTCATTTATCTTTCAAAGAAAGCATTTGTCAGAATCCTTTTGAGTTGCGGTATGTTGGTGTTGGATAAGTCAACTTCGTTGTGAGTCAACGAGATTTGATTGTAGTCTCTGCAATCTCTAATGACAAAAATTTTGCCGATAGTTGCAATTTACTATGGGAACATGAAGAACTCGCGTTTTTCTTAAGAAAGAGTGATGTATGCATAGTCCAATTTTATCCAATAACTCAGGACAGTCAACTGAAACGTTTACAAGACCGAAAAACAAAGATTGATCAGCCACGCGTCTACATATGTACAGTGGTAGCAGGTGAAGTTTTCTGCAATTTATTGTGATACCTTTTTGAGCAGACATTTTTTATTTTATTTATTATAGTTCATTTTTCAGGTTTCATCCATTTATCCATGTTATAAGACCTTGCCAAATTTCATAATTCTAGCTAAACAAGAAGTACCTTATAGGTTCTGATCCCCTTGCATTTCGTTAAAGCTACTTATACGGCTGTACCTTTTGATGGCATTGACTTAAAAGTCCGATTTTCTCTCAATGTGGATATCATGAAATTTGTTGTAAATTCCTTCATATTATTATATTCCCGAGAATGGAACCCTAAAAATCGTTGATTTCTCTGCATTGTTACGTATTCATTCTTTTACTATATTTTGACGTGTACTAGGTTTCATTTATGTAAGGTAATAAAATATAATTCGCAGTTCAATATTTTAATTTCGGACCTTGATTTTGAATTTTATAAAGGCTAGAGTGGACAGAATATGTACGTCACTTACCCGTATAAACATCTAGACATTTAGATTTTTGACTACACTTTTTCATGAAGTCAAAATTTCTCTATTCATCTTCAGTTTTTTTTTCTCGTATCGTCTTTACTTCGACTTCTTCTCGTTGAGCTATCGTCGCAATAACATCATATCGATACTTCAACTTACAAACTATTTTAATGAAGTAATATTTAAATATGCTTACAACCTTCGTACAGGAGCCCCAAACCAAAATGAGAAATCAAATCATACCCATTATGTTCATATAATTATACTCGTATATATAGTTACATGTTTTTAGTAATCGACACTTCATAGACGCCGTGACCAAAGGGCTGATTTATCTCTTGCGCAAAGGAATGGTATTATCATTCAATGTGGCAATGCCGCCAGCTATCTAGACACCGTCCTAGTTGTCATTGATGGGGAGGAATTCCTTGACGCCTGAACCTGCAGGTTTGTATATATTATATTTTGTTTTTTTTTTATTTTTTTATTTACATAATTCAAGTGTACATTTGTAAATAAAGTCAACTACATATTATATGTACCTACTTACATACAGTCAGCGTCTGAAATATCATGAATACTAAGTCTCAAAATGATCTTAAACTCCCACTGTTTTTAGAAATGTTTTGTGAAACGTAAACAAGATTAGGTGAGAACTTCGAAGCTAAGATGTATCAGTTACACCGTCGGCTACCAGGATAGCAGAAAATGGAAAGAGTTAATATTTCAAAAGTTGCAGACCCCGAGCTACGACGTGATGCCACTGCTAATGCATGACGCTGTATATGGGCGGGAATTAAACTCCGTTGGTAAGTGAGGTCGTGTAGTTTTAAACTATGAATAAGCTTGAAATGAAAGGATAGAGGCGAAACTATGCTGGTTGCTAAGAAAAAGGTGCTGGTTTGATTAATTTTAAACGTTATCATTATATACTGTACTAGCTGACACGGCGAACTTCGTACCGCCAATATTCTCCACCCGCGTGGCGTCAGATCCCGTTCCCGCTGCACCCGCTACTATATTAAACATGTATTATACATATAAATCTTTCTCTTGAATCACTCTATCTATTAAAAAAACCGCATCAAAATCCGTTGCGTAGTTGTAAAGATTAAAGCATAAAAAGGGATAGAGGGACAGAGAAAGCGACTTTGATTTATACTATGTAGTGATACTAAACAGTCGATACAGTGGTGTGCGAAGCTTAAATTGACTTTGAATATCAGGAAGATAATCAAAAGGATTTTTTGACAACAGAAGAATTTGCACGACTTATGTCCAAAAAGAGATCTACAAAGCAAATATCCAATACTAAATGTACGCGTACGCCTTTTCCACTATAATACTGTAGTCCAAATAAAAAAGAACCATCACAATCCATTCCAGGTGAATCAGATTATTTTAAGAAATTAAAAATTATATTTCAAAATAATATAATTACAAAAGGTATTTTTCAAAATTGGAGATTATGAATTTGTATCGTTTAGAGTCGAAACGTTGGGGTCATGGGGTCTGAGAGCCCGCAATCTCTTCAGGTAGATTGCAAATGGTATGGTTGAAGCGTCTTGCGGCCAGAAGGCTGGCCTCTTTTTAGGCCAGATAATCAGCATTGCCATACAACGTGCCAATACTGCCAGTCTTCTGGGAACGCTACAACAAGAGGCATGTGATGCGGAGGAATTTCACGACACATTTTAATTATTATTTTCAGCTATAATATCTATAATAGACTTATATTGATAGACTGGAAGCAATCCAGAGGTATTGATGCGTGATATCTAATTTAGATCCTGTGCCTATTTACCTAATTATCTGAGCACATATAGGCGTAGAAATATAGCTGATTTGACTCTTCTATACAAACTAGCAAATCACTCTATGGACTGAGCTGCTAAACAAGATTGGATAGTGTGTGTCATCTGTGATCTGTGCGTCTGAAGAAACCAAAGCTACTATATGTGCCACTAACAACCTGCACCTACAGACAAAATTAATATTTAATCAGGGTGTGTCGAGCGTACAATTAACTATGCCATGAGTACGATTTAGATTTATTTTCCATCAGCACTAATCAACTTCAAATCAAATTAGGTAACACCGCCTTTGACAAAGTGTACAGTGTAATGCTGTCTAGATTCTTGTGTACATTATAATCTTCTATACATATATGCATATAAATAAAATTGGAGTGTCTGTTTGTCATATTAAAATAACCGTTTTTTACTACATGCATATGAATATATTACGGTCACTTCTATTCTGTGAAAACGGTAACATACACCAAAATAACATTTTTTACAATTTTGTCTGTCTGTCTGCCTGTTTGTTCCGGCTAATCTTTGAAATAGCTGGACCGATTTTGAAGGGACTTTTATTGTTAGGTAGCTAATGTAATAAGGGGTAACTTAGGCTACTTTTATTCTATAAAAATAGCATTGACTCAATACTAAGCGATAACCTATATTCACGCGAGCGGAGCCTCGGGAGACAGCTAGTATCTACTATTTTTGCGAAAACTTATAACTGGCTATTTTATGTTACAACTGTTGCTAATGTATGTATAAAAAAATCTTTTCGTTCCAGTTTTATTTTATTTGTTATGGAATAATCCTTATGGATATATCCTATGGATATGTCAAATAGCTATTTATCCAGTTATTGCTACTCGTAAATCTTCTCAACACTAAACATCGTATATCTCGCTCATTATCATCCCAACCCGATCCCTAAGGAGCTGTACCGTACCGTATTCATAAATCTAGTAGGGTGTGATTGGGAACCAAAATATGAAACACTGACATGAGACCTCTCAATTAGACTAGACCAATTTATTTTCCTGTTTCTAAAAGAATACTAGTATTTCTGTTGAACCTTCTAGCTAAGATAAATTGCTTGTTTTTTTATTCTTTTTTACACAGCAGACAAAAGCACACGGCCCACCTGATGGAAAGTGGTTACAGTGGCCTCACCTTCTAATGCCATTCTTGAAGAACCCCAGATTGTGTTAGGAGTGTAATCAAATCTTTATATTAATGGCTAAAATACAAACCCGACTTCCCTCTATCCTAAGGCCTACTTCTTAACATCTACGCCACTACTAACTACACTTCAATCTTGTCAGACGTTCCATGTGGAGTATGCAGTCGCTGTATTTTCTCTCGTAATGTGTTTCAATAAACTATCTGATACTAACTATGTACCTGTAGAATGATAGCTGTAGTACCTACATCATAGATAACCACACCTGTATAGCAGCCTTTGAAGTGTGTTGGTAGCGAACTCAACGATATTTGTATGCATGAATGTGTCTATTTGCGTTTGTCTGGATTCAGCACGTTAAGCTGTCGGTCCCGGTTTTCATGCCAACATTGAACATCTATAACAGTCGTTACGGGCACCTCCTATCATCCATCCTCCTACTTGGAGTCCTAGAGAAAGTCCAACAACTGGTATAATTACAGTAATTTAATATCGGCAATGGGTTGTCATCACATAAAATATCGAAGTTCAACAGTTAGACTCGAAAAAGCGAACACAGTACTCAAGGTTGAAAGCTTTGGATTTGCTCGACATTAACACAAGTATGACGATGATCACCCCCATTTACCCTAAAAACGATTCGAAATAACTCCATCTGTTTTCCACCAACATTAAAACAACAACTCGAACCTATAAGCTTAAATAAATCCAATTCGCTCACAATCGACAAATCCCTCATTATGAATCAATACCCTTCTACATTAAAATTGGATTATTGTACCGTACAAGTGTGCCTATATAGCTGCCTCAGCGACGTCCCAATTTTCTACACGGCCGATTTTTTCCCCTTTCAATTGGAATACTCTCTTCCCCCAGCTGAACTCAAACAAACAAGGATTGTTGACTTGTTTCTGCTCCAATAATGTCACTTCCGTAATTTTGTATCGAGATTTTGTTTATAGCGCTGATTTGGCCTCTCTTTCTGTGTGTCAGAGTACAGGATGTTTCTAAATTAGCAAAGTTTCTTCTTCTTTGGCCTGTCACATACTTTGGTGAATTTAATATAATACCCCTTCAAGAAGTTTCGATGCGAAGGATGTTTAATTTTGTTCATAATGTGCCTTCTTCTAACTGAAAATTAGTGTAAAAAAGTAATCGCATAAGGTTGTAATTAAGATCGTGAGTGGATTTGTCAAAAAATTTAATAAAAAGTATGCTAGATTTACCCTTTAAAATATGTAAACCCATGTGCTTTGCGCTGACTATACATAACGCCGAGGTAACAAATAGTGGGTTTAAACGCAATGATCAACACTGCCACGTAACTTATTCGACTCCCCTAGGTCAGAAAAAATAGTTGTATGCATTAATAATGTCGTGATCAAAACTCTGTGTTTATAAAAAAATGTTTATATTATTATAGCTGTGTAATTTCTTTGCAATAAACATTATTATTAAAAATATCTGTTTGCATTGATTTGGGTGTTGAAGCAGCAGTCAGAGCATTGAATGAATATTTTAAAGCATTTTGCATGCTACATTTCAGATCGATTCAGATAGGGTTTTTTTTAATCAGCCCAGGCGAGACTCGAACCCGCGACCTTGCCATTACAAGGGGACTGCTTGACCACTGAGCTACCAGACCACGCCCGAACTAATTCCAATTTCTCCTTCTGTCTTTGAGGCGGCGATGAAGCCGTCTGCCGATATTCTTACGAACTATCGGAGCCAATGAATGATTTTACAATCATACAAACATTATTAGTAGGTTTATCCCCTTTCTTGGTTTGTATGTTATTGAATATTTACCGTACTACGAATAAATTCAGAGGAAATTAAATGGCCGTCCAAGGCTGTCAATAGTCCACCAATTATTACCAATTTAGCCGAAAAAACCAATTCAGGTCATATTTAAGTGAACTATCGGATGTGACGGCAACTAACGAAACGATGATAACAATCCACAGAAAAGGAAGAAAGTGCTCTAAGAATAAACTAAAGTAAAAGATTTGGTTTCGTCCACTTTCGTAACTTGCTTTTGATAACTAACTACCGCCGAGGAATTATGTTTCTTGCTTTTGTAATCAGTTACGCAAGAATTAAATTGATTCATCCTCTATATAAACAAGCTTCATATTTATTCTCAGCGCGAAATAAAGTCGCTACGAATCATTTTGCATATCAACTGTATCTACTGATTATTCAAATAAGTAAGGCGCTTGAACAATCAGCGTTTATTTTGTCTAGGTATTATCTCAATGTTGTACTTTTCCTGTCTTACTGAGCTCGAAGTCACTGAATCGAGCGAATACCCCATGAAGACATATTTTATGACGAGAGTACTAAAAAGAACTCACATGAGTAGCCTCCATGGTTGCTCATGTATGCTGATGACATTGCGTTGATGGACGCGGACAAGAGCAGATTGGTGCGACGCGTGAAAGTTTGGAAGGAGGCACTTGAGAACGGAGATCTAAAGCTAAATGTGGCGAAGACAGAATATTTGGCGTTAAAGTCAACAGATCCCACACCTGTCCGCATAGGCGATGACTTGGTCAAGCGCACAGACCAGGTTAAGTACCTGGGATCTATACTTCGCGTGCCTGGTGACATCGACTACGACGTCAAGGAATCTATTGCGGGAAATGACCGGCATCAGACGCGATCCTAAAATGCCAGTTAAGTTGAAGGGGCAGGTCTATAAGACTAGCATTAGGCCTGTCCTTATTACACGGCGATAATTTGTGGCTGCCGTTAGAGCGGCACAAGCAGGAGCTGCTTGTCATGGAGATAAAAATACTGCAGTGGATGTGCGGAGTCACGCGTAAAGATCGCGTGAGGAACTCTCACATTCGTGGCATGTCCGTAACATCACAGATAAAACACAAGAGAGTCGCCTTCGCTGGTGTGGCCACCTTTTGCGGCAACAGCCAGGCTACGTGGGTAACAAATGCCCCGTAATGGCACCCCCGCCGGGTCCCAGTAGAAGGGGTAGGCCCAAGAAGTCCTGACTTGACTTCGTGGAGGGTGACATGCGTGCAAATAGTCTTGCTACTATGGACGCCTAAGATTGTGTGAAGTGGAGGAGGAAGAGCCGGAAGGCGGACCCTGAGCTTCGAGGGCATCTTGGCCTGGGATGTATTCTGGGTAATATCTGAATTTAGAACATGATGATTAAAAAGACGTTCATTTTAGTACTTTTAATTTTTTAAATCAAAGACGTCCATATTTCAAAAACTTCTTCAAAATATAATCAATACCTCCAATTATAATATTATTACATTATATTTGCTTACAGAATAGGTACACTGTTATTGTGGTGTGTGACTGCAGGTTGATGAAGAACCTTTGGAATGACTAAGAAGTTCGCTGTCACATACACGAAGACAATCAATCTTCGGACGGCCTAGTCCCACTGTCATCTGACCACTAATCTGTTGGACTGAATGCATAGAAAGCCGCAATGGCTCAATGAAATTTTATTTGATGTTACATCAAAACTATCTAAACATATTATGTGTGATACATTGCTCTTTACACAGTGCACAGAAGAGATAATATGCTGCAGTATGCATTATGCATTACCCGTACTTCTAGTAGATGCGATGCGACCAATATTTCACGTGACGTATTCACGCGACATAATGTAGTCCATAATAAAAAATTGCGGTCAACTGCGAGTCGGACTCACGCTTTAAGGGTTCCGTAGAAGCAAGTAACATTATATAAAAGTTTTATATTTGAGTCGATTGAATGAAAGGTAAATAGCGGTTTTAAACAAAACCACTTACTAGATCTCGTACAAACCAATTTTCGGTGGAAGTTGACATGGTAATGTGCATCATATATATTTTTTTAGTTTTATCATTCTCTTATTTTAAAAGTTACAGGCACTGAAGTTTTACCACTTTGTAAGTGTCTCTTGCGCAAACTATTTAGTTTGGAAAAAAAAGTACTAGAAATCTCAATATCATTATTGAAGACTTAGTCATAGATAACCCCACAGGTGTGGGTTGGATAAAAACACAAATCTTGAGTTTCAGTTCTAAGTGTGGGAAACCTCTTTTTTTTTTTTGGTAATATCTTAATGCTGTTCAAAGAATACATCTACTTACCAAGTTTCAACAGGATGGTTTTTATAGTTCTGTTTTTTGCTAATTGACTACGAAACCCTAAAAACAACGACTACTTATTTTTTTCGCGTCGCATCGCATCTCGTTTCCACGCTTGTCGCTCGTATAGGGCAACGCCCGATTCACCTTGTTAGAATTTAAGGCCATCTTTATACGCATACCACAATACAATCTTTCTTACTTTAACAAACCCGGATTTATTACAGCAATAATGAATCCCCAATCTCACTAACATCTGAAATAACCACTGCTCTGTTTTCCGTAACGTCAACAAACATTAGTTTCAAAAACTGTGTGCAGAGAGATGAATGTTAGGGGAAAAATTGGCTCTAATGCAATTAGCATTGGTTTGTCCTTCCCTGCATAGTAATACTCGTGTGTGTTTGGAAACACTGGTGAGAACTCATCGTATTATTCATACTGCGGTACCAGGTACCCGGCCGTTATGGATGGAATAAATTACAATTTTGGATATAGTATATATTTAATAGTAGTGTGCCCATCATTGTGTTAGGTTTTAGGAAGTGTAGAATATGAGTGTGATAGAATATTCTAGAGGTAACTATATATCTATGTATGTATTTATGTATATTTCACAGTGAGCGCATGTTATACCACAAATCATAGTTAAAGACATGTTTTTATTCTAATCCATACTATTATTATGAATGGGAAAGTATGTGTGTGTCTGTTTGTCCGTCTTTCACGGCTAAACCACTGAACCGATTTTGATCAAATTTGGTATAGGGGTAGATTAGACCTTGAGAAATGAAATAGGCTATTTTCTGTCGCTATAACTGACACCCACCCAATAATTATAGAATGAAAATATGCTTGTATAATTCTAATATCAAACAATGCCTATACTCGTAGTTAAACCAACAATGTCATTTCCTACTAAAATTGTCTCTGATTTGCATTAAAAACAGTATGCATTTGACAGTGACATTCGTCGGTTTTACTATAAATTAAATGCACTACCTATCACAGTGCGGCACAATGCAGTTTATAAGCAACCGAAATTACTAGTACTCCTCCTAACTTATGCAGCTACACTATTAATTAATTACTGATATATACCTTACTGATAGATAACTAATATCAATATATTTCTATCTACGTATTGCGTACCATTCAGAATAAAATAATGCTACGAGAGTCTTTCTGTAAACTGAAACAACCTATCGTATTCCATACTCCGCTTCTTAAAGCGAGTGGAGCCGCAGGGGCACTTTGATATGACATCGAGGGCCCACTCAGCCCAAACCTGCGAGGTGGCGTGCAGGCTTTGTGTACAAACCGAGCAATATTTGAACAACATATTATACATTATACATATAAAGGACACGTCAATTTCCGGCAGTCGCCTCTTACGACACCCTTTGCATGAGATAGGGTGATGATATTTGTATTCTTTGTCCGTCACTACACATCTGACTAGGGAAAAATGACATTCTTTGGACCCTCGACGGTTAAACAGCAGGTGTATCGAATTGCAGGTTGGCTTGAAATGTAAAAATTGTAAAAGGGCCCCAAATACTTTCTTCCCGTAAGTGTCTGCACATACAACTTTATATGAAAACGTGCAATCGTATCTCCTTTGTAGAATATACTGCTTCCGGGCTGTCTGGCCGTGGTCTATGTGAAACTTGCGTTCCAGACGTTTCGTCGATCACTGCGGTCGACATCTTCAGTGGCGAAGGTCCGGGCGACGACGAGTTCGGAGACCTTGCCTCGTCGGCAGCTGAGTTGCGACTGATGCGAAGTCTTGAATCGCTGGCGTATTTATAGGCGCGTTCGGAGGGGGGAATCGACTCACTCGATTCTGATTGGTCGAGAGCTGTGGCACCGACGTACTCGATTCTGATTTGTCGTTTGCACTATGATACCGAGTGGCTCTCAGTGCTGGGTACCAATCTTTTTGGAGCTGAAATCCCTCGTTTTTCCGCTTGAAGTTGTTGGGATGCTTGAATATTTCAATGGTTTCTCGTATCTCCTTTGTCGACTGTACATACCTTCAAGATACATCTCTTGAAAAAATCTCTCTCGTGACCGAAACCATTTCGACAAAAGTATGTAATAAAAACCTCTGTCTATCCTCTCATAGACATAAACAAGCGTACATTTATGATGTACCTATAATACTAAATCTCTTATCGTGAACAATCTAATCAGTAGTCACTCAAGTTGACCTGTGTTTAAAACATAATATAGTGGTTCCAGTGGCTATTTCCTCAGCTCACTCCCAAAGGAACTATTTTCTCTAAATTTCTGTAAAAGCTTCAGTCCCCTTGCTCACATGGCTCCTATCCTAACATGTCTATATATTGCTAGTTCTAGCCCCAAGTATCAGGCATCTATATTATTAAGTTTGAACTCAATAGCATTAGTACAAAGTATATTTTTGCTTGGGGTTGCAACTTGATCTTTTGTTGAGGAGTGTGTGCTCTGATATAATATTACTCGCGGTTATGGATTCATTAAGTCTGTTAGTTAAGAAGATCAATTTTCTTTAATTAATAATGTATGTTGTAAGGCTTTTGGTTATCTTGTTGTGAGGTTGATATCACATATTATAATCTTGTAATGACGCAATGCAGAGTTTTGAAGATAGTAATAAGAAATAGTTATCACCATACAAATAAATAAAATTAAAGTCTAATGAATGTCTACGAGCATGAGTATGAAAATAAACTAAATGATCTATCTTTTTGTCTGTTCGACAGTTTAGGTTCAGGTCGTTCGTTTTTTGTGTCGTTAATCTCTCCGACTGGGCCGATTTTGATTGCATTTTTACTGTAGATCTTCTAAATGTAACTTAGGCTACTAATACTATCGAAAAAGTTCTAAGATTCCGCGAACAATCTTTAAATCTAGATCAGTGTCCATGTGGGCGACTATCTGGTATGAAAATCAGATACTGGAAATTTTATGTAACGTAAACAAGTAAGTGGGCCTCGTACATGTCTGCCACCTGAGAGTTATAAAAAAGAAGAATCAAAAAAAGTCAATAGTTATTTACATTTCCATCAATATTTATCTTATTGTATTCAGACTCATTGACCAACCAAATATCCGTACATCACGACGAAATTAATTAAAATTTTATACCTAAATGAACCATATATTATTAATAACGGCTGAACAAAAATCCCAGGTCTTTGCACGGCCATAATATTCAGTCGCGTTTCCCGTAAAGCCGTCGACAGATCCCAGCAAGCTTAACTAATTAACAGGCGGTATAATTTACTCAGTGTTTGAATGCAGAGCACACAATTTTAATATTCAACTGAGGTTTTGCGTCCATTTTTAAATAAATAACGACACGCATCACATATATCTTGTAGTAGTGGTTGGCCATACATTTGTTAAAAATAACGTTTTAAATACATTTTCAATGTATTATTTGCATTTGCCTTTATCAAGGTCATTGGGACCCCAGACCACTTCACGTCACGAGCATGACTTGCTCGCACGTCACTTCACTTTACTTCACGGCTGGCCACGTCTATAGACGGACCGATGGCCGTTGGAGCAGACGAGTCCTAGAGCGGAGACCGCGAGAAGGCAAATGAAGGGTAGGACGCTCCCTGGCCAGATGGAGCGATGACCTGTCCAGCAGTGGACCACAGTAGGCTAACTGATTGATTGACCACTTCAGCTACAAGTTATACCTATTGTCATACTACAGATTCCTCTAATAAGGTTGATTGAAGTCATCATATTTGCGTAAGTCCCGCTCGTGGAGCGACGACTTGAGCAACCACGCGCAGGGCACTCCATGATTGCGGCAGGAAGACCAATCATGGGGGAGTGGCTAAGGAGGCCACACTGTAGCCTCTCGTACCGTCAGACGCAGATCCCCCTCCTGGGGAGGGCCTGCTTGACCAAGAGGGATGGCTCTGTGTCAGCCGGGGTGCAAGGGATATGGTGCTTGACAACCTAACTTTCGGCCTAGCACAGCGATCCACAGACGGCGTGCGGTTTAGTCGGTTCGAAATCTCCCCTCCGGCTTCGGAGGGAGGGGGGGTATCCGTGGTGTACGTAAAATAGTCAATTTTCTGGCTTTTACTATTCCACTTTTGCACAATTTCTTCGCATTTTTTTTTTTTAAGAATACTTATTAGCAACCGAAATTTTCGAAATTACTAATATTCCCTCTAACCCCTCCAATTAAGCTAAATTGCTTGTGCTAGGAGTGGGTTCACGTCGGTAGTGTAATGGCCAGGTTTCGAACCCGGGACCCCTCGATCGTAAGGCCGACTCCTTAACCACTAAGCTGTCATGTCATCTTCCACAGCGCCAAGCCAGAGCTTTTTAGGCCTACTTCTCCTACCAAAGCCATTAAAGTAGCTCCCGCAATAGCCAAAATGGGCTAAATCAAGCGAAAGATAACATTATACCTGGGGACAATTGTATATGACATAAAAGCCGCCTGTTGAGCTCACAGCCGTCATTTTTAATAACAATTATTCAACCCGAATAATGTTGTTCCATAAAGATAATGGAAGTTCGTTTATTAATGAGTCCCCTGGCTTTATGGCCAAGGTACCTGGGTGGTGTGGACATAATATAATCTCTGAGCTAAACATACAGGGTGATATGTTATTGACCGTGTTAATAGAATATAAGATGGGAGTATTTAAGGTGTTGTTTCTTTAGTGTCCATCTATCATGTGCATCTTACGGTGTATAGATTCCTACTTTTGGAACTTTTGCAACCCAAATCATTATACCTGAGAAACAGCGGCTAAAGTTGTTAGGAAATCTCCACCAGAGCATTACTGGTACACCTGATGATTCAATCAATTAATAAGCCCACTGCAGGCCACTGCTGGAAATAGGCCTCTCCCAATGCGCGCCATTTCGTCAGATCCTCCGCCTTCCGCATCCAGTCCGTCCCGGCCAACTTTTTTAGGTCATCAGTCCATCTGGCTAGGGGGCATCCTACATTCCACCGTCCTTCTCGCGGTCTCCACTCTAGGACTCGTCTGCTCCAACATCCATCAGTCCTTTGAAAGACGTGGCCAGCCCATTGCCATTTCTTAACCTGAAGATTACTGGACTAGGTACTATTGATTAACAGGTGTTTGACTCGAGCCTCGCAGATCTTGATGCCCTATCTATACATATACCCCTACCCACAACCATGATACCTTGGTGGTCTTGCTATCATTACTATGCAGTATATCCCTAATTTATTTAATCCTACTGATATATACGACTGAAGCATCACGTATCATTTCATCATTATTTGTTTAATAAGTGAAATTCTCATCTTATTTTTTATTTATTTTTCAAGATATTAAAAATCAGTGAAATTCTCATTTTATTCTTTATTTATTTCTCAAGATATTAGAAGTCAGCTAGGTCTTAGTGAACTTTCACCAGAAAGTAATTTCGGAAATATGAAATATCAAAAATATTTTTATGTGCGTACCCACTATAAAAAGCCCTTCTCCTTTAGTGTTTTCTTTTCATAAATTCGCATTGAATTGTATATTATTACGCTACGTACAGCGAGTGGCCACGAATGGAATGATAACAGGCTGTGTTTGTCCACGTTACGACGCGGCTTGTCGTCCTCTTGTGGCTACAGCGACATGTCGCTAGCCTTGTCAGTTTCTGTTATGCCACAATATAAATATTAATCAGTAAAATAACACAAAAAAAGAAACAGTATTGAACTATTTTATGCTTTTTCATTTTTGGCCATTAGCAGATCAAGAAAAGACAGCTTCTATTGCGTGGTGGTATTGAAAGCGGCCACTACGCCGAGGGGGCGGGTTCAATACCTACTCCATGCAAATATTTACATGCATGAATATAGGCATGGGACTGGTCGTGCCTCGGAGAGCATGTTAAGCTGTAGGTCCCCGTTGCCATACGGCCATCTACGGCAGTCATTACGGGCAGTTGGAACCCTAAAAAGTCCAACAACTGGTCTAGCTGAAATGCTTCGATATCGCCTTTGGGTTGTAGAGGTCAGATGGCAATTGTTTCACGTCTGACTGGTAAAGACTCCGAGGTGAAATCTTTGAATGAGACTGGAATTAACGCCAGGATGAAGAAGGCCAAGAAAATAGGTATTAAAATAATATGCAGGTGCGGCTCGGCCTATCCAGTTTTTATCAAATTTCAGAACGATCCGCTCAGCTGTTTTTTATGGTTTTTTATTCAATCCGAAAATCAATTGACTGCACACTTAGATATTTAAAACTTTCCTATACATTCGTCTTGTCACAGTTAAATGAATCAAAACATTATAATATTTTCAGAATGAATCTTCTCTAATGTAAAGCTGGTTTTATGTTTAATCCAAAGTTAGACTACTGTTTATATTTCACTGCGGCAAAGTGCTGTGAGCAACTTACGTCCGCAATTTTATCGGCTAGTTTTATTTGAGCAGCTTTATCTAGGTTGGAGAAGAACTTTTATTACCTACCTAACTGATTTTATGTAGTGATAGGGTGAAGATAAACTACGAATGAGATTGGGTAACCATGCTGGTATATAAACGCAACCGTTACGACGGGTTGACGAGTTCAACGGAATGACTATAATGAAATATTTTTATTATTAAAACTTATTGCCCAAATCTTTGTTAGATTGTAAAACTGACTTGAGTTTGAAGTATGATAAGTATATTTTTGACAGGCTGTCACGTGGAATTTAGAACCCGTTTATGGAACCAGGGATAAAAGTAACCTATGTGTATATATAATCTATCCCTGTATCAAATTTCAGCAAGATACGTACAGCCATATTAGTGTGATTGAGTGTCAAACATTTTCCCATTTTTATATTTGTACAGTAGGACGAGCTGTCTTCTATTGAAAAGTTCTAATCCTTGGACATTCTTAATTATTGGCCATTTATTCAGCACGGTTGTGCGTGATTTGTTTATTCAATTTCTTTTTATGTAGATGTTCTTAACTGCTACTGGCGTGTATATATTTATTTATCCATATATTTTATATGATTTTTTGGGTCTCCCAATCCACATTTATTTCATTTTGTTGTTCCTAATTATGGCAATCTCACATTCACATCACGTAACCAAACATAAATACTGTTATGTAACCAGCCACAGATAACCCAAGCAGGTATATAATGTACGAAAAGGTACCATTGTGGTTACGACAAGATTTTTAATTATTATTACAGGTTGGATTGAATAACATTATGACACATGCCACTTAATAAAGATAACATAATGGGTATTTTAATTTCAATGGGGTTGGAAACGACCTGTTGACAGTCCCAGGGGTTCGTAATCGCAGATTGGGCAGTTCACTAAAGGCGAGTTCACATAGTCTCGCCAGGCATCTGCCAGTATTTGTTGGATAAGACTGCTTGGCCCATGTAGATGTGGGAAGAACGCAAGCCACCATGCGTGAGCGAAAATACCGAGTCTACATTGGTTCGTGGTTATTTTCCTCGCGAGGCTGCTCACTCTACAAACAAGGACCAGCCTTTACACATCTTCGTAATTGTCGAAGTATTCTTTTCGAAGGTATGCATTGGTCATTCGGGGACAGTTTTCTCGCGCGGTAAATGCATCGCGAGGCTTATTGCTCTGTGTGAACCGACCTTTATACGTCGTTAACACGAATAGCTGACTAGCGAAGTATTCTGTACAAAGGTATAATAATACTTTTTACATACATATTATGCTCACACATTTTTACCTTTGGGGTAAGCAAAGACAAAAGTTCACTGTCTGCTTTTATCCTTCAAAACTTCGCGAGCTTTCTATGCTCGAATACCTTTGCCAAGTCATTTTTAAAAAACATCAATAAATTTGATCAGCGTATGTTCTACGAGGTCGACCCGGAATTTTTTTTATACCACGTATACGGTGACATACAAGCGCACGGCCCACCTGATGGGCAGTGTTACCGTGGCCTATGAACGTGTGCAACACCAGGGGCATCACACGCGCGCTGAGAACAGAGAGTTTCTGTGCCGTTAGTGTAGAAGATGCTTCATCTTCCTTCAAGCCTTAGGTCTTCCCACTGACAAAACAAAAACTCTCCAGTGAGCTCTGGCTACCTTACTCACCCCTGGGACCTCAACACGAGGTTATTATGACCGCGGTATTTTGTAGGGTGGATGTACTACTCCAGTCGGACTGCTCAATATAGTATAATAAAGTATACTAATAATAATACTTTGAATAGAAGAATGAAATTTTCAACATTTCCGACTATTTCAGAATCAACAGACTAAGGTCCGTATGCTAGAATGCCACTCACCTGAACCTCAATTTATCTGGGGAAAGATTGTATACGCATATTGACAAATTTGACAGGCCTTCTGGCAGATTGTCTATACAATTTTTCCTCAGATTAATGAAGATTCAGCTGAGTGATATTCTAGAATATGGGCCTAGATGAGTTAGTGGGTACTTGACACAGACTTGACGAAGTTCAACAAAAATGTGAAACCCATTTGACGAGTCAAAACAATTCTCAGATTTGACCAATAGGTACCTCGATTGCCCTAAATAAGACCCAAATTGAGCATATTTATAACTCCGCAAAGTACTTATTAGATGCTCTCGATAGGTTGCAGCGACGTGCGGTCCGCATTATCGGAAATCGTGAGGTCACGAGGACCCTCGAGCCTCTGCAGATGCGTAGAGATGTTGCTTCCTTGGCAGTGTTTTACCGTCTCTACCATGGTGAATGTTCTGATGAGCTATTCCAATTAGTCCCACCCTCTCTTTTCCTATACAGGACACCACGTGCAGGACTTAGATTTCACCCGCATACGGTGCAGAACATTCCTTCAAGAACCAAGCGGTTTGGTGATTCTTGCCTTTATCGCACCATTAAGACCTGGAATTCCTTGCCAGCTTACAAATTTTCCTCTTCCTACAGTCCCGGGTCCTTTAAGCGGGTGTGAAAAAGCATCTGATGAGGCCGTCAAGCTGAGTGCCACCATTGTTAACCTGGTAAATGTATGTAATGGTGACCCTCTTTCCTGAGACTTTGCCTTCAGCTCACCATCAGGCGATGTAAAGTCAAATTGACGTGTGCTATATATATAAAAAAATAAAAAAAACACATTCAGTAACTACATATTGCAAAAATAGATATATAAATATATTGTCTCAGTGGTCGAAGTATAACCTATTTGATTTCATTCCATCAATATCTCAAATACTTCCCAAGCAAATCAAACAATGTATTTGCAACTGGAGTCTTGTGTCAATATCAATACACACTGTACACTCCACACGTAGGTCAACTTAAATCTAATTAGATGGGCAAACTGCGTGAGACGATGATTTGAACTTGCTCTCACCGAATTTACGTCAAAATACGTCTGTAAGGGAGCTGTATCACCGTCAGCGATGAGCGAGAAATGAGTAAGATAGCTGCTGTTACTACAAAGAGGTAGCAAGTAGCGAGAAGCTTACCAGCTAACGTGGTTCCCTCTTCTACAGTCCCGGGTCTTTTAAGCAGGACGTGAAAAAGCGTCTGATGAGGCCGTTTAGTTGAATGCCAACATTGTTACAACGTACGTGTCTGTAATCTGAGACTTTGCCTTCAGCAAGTAAGCAATATAAAAAGCAAGGTGTGTAACTCCAATAGTCTTGTTCACGTCCGAATTCTTAATATATCTGTACGCGCGGTGAGTTTGCCTTCCTATACTGCAGTCGGACTTCCTAACACGGAGAGAAAAGCTAGCTCCAGAGACTCGTCTGTCAATTAGCAGGTGTACCGGCTTGCAAATGGGATCACAAAAAAAACGCAGAGAGAGTATACTTATATACTTAAAAGTATACTCTTCTAGTAGTAGTAGTAGTCTCATAGTCAGTATGGCAGGAAATATAATTGTATAAATAATAATTAAATAAATAAGAAGCACATCCTGCCATAACAACAGAATCGTCAGTCAGCAATAAACCAGAGACTGACGATTCCCCACTCTTTAATTACTTGTAAATATTAGTATATAAGCTGTAGGATTAACAATAATAAATCAATCAATAAACAAGTGAATCCAATTGTGGTATCTCTCTATACCTAGCCCGCAATAGTCAGTACTATTATAAAGAGGAAAGATTTGTATGTTTGTATGTTTGTAATGAATAAACTCAAAAACTACTGTGCCGATTTTAAAAATTCTTTCACCATTGGAAAGCTACATTCATCCTGAGTAACATACAATCGAGAGCAATGAATCCGGGTCACTCAAAGAATCCAAAAAATCTCGGAAAGTAAGAATGCTAGGTTAATGCAATAAATTGTATTTAATAGACAATTTAATACTCCTTAAATGAAAGTATTAAAACTTCTTAGTTATTGTAAAGTTATATCATAAAAAAAACAAATTTGAAAAGGGAACACTGTCGAAGATGGAACTACGAAATTACAGGATTTGTTTTTGCTTTTGTTTGTAATCTGTCATTTATGTTGGTACATAAACCAGGTTGATAGTGCTCAATATTCATTATTCAAGCTGAAATCATGTCGCTTACACTTGAAGAATGCACCAGAATACTTACATTGGTGGAAACCGGCCGGAGTCAGCGCGATACAGCCAGGACTGTCGGTGTGTCGCTGTCAACAGTACAAAGAGTTCTCCGACGTTACGAAGAAACTGGTTCTAACCTACGCAGACCAGGAATGGGCAGAACTAGGTGTACCACAGCACGAGAAGACCGATACTTGGTGAACACCATGCTTCGAAATCGCTTTCTCACAGGAACTGAACTCACAAATCAGTTTCGACGCCTCGGAGGAAGTAACCCAAGTGCATGGACAGTAAGACGTCGGCTTGCTGAATCTAACTTAAAACCCCTTAGACCTGCAAACGGCCCTAAACTGGAGCGTGGCCATCGTATTTCAAGACTAAGATATGCCCAGAACCACGTAAATTGGAGTATTGAAGATTGGTCGAAAGTTATGTTCTCCGACGAATCAAAATTTATGCTCTACAAGCACGATGGAAGACACAGAGTGTATAGAAGACCAGGGGAAAGATTCAAGCAAGCATGCATCGAAGAAAAAGTAGCCTACGGTGGTGGGTCTGTACTTGTGTGGGCCGGAATTTCCTCTGAAAGTCGCACAGAGCTGGTGATCATAGAAAACGGCTCTTTAACTAGCGTAAGATATGTGGAAGAAATCCTCAACGAACACGTTGGTCCATTTATGGTCAATTTGGGTGAGGATGCTATATTTATGCATGACAATGCCCGACCTCATACAGGTAGGATTGTGAATGACTACCTTCAAGAGATGAACATTACTTGTATGGAGTGGCCAGCGCGCAGCCCGGATATCAACCCGATCGAGCATGCTTGGGACGAGCTAGGGAGATGCGTAAAACAACGAAACCCTCCCCCAATCACGCTTCCTGAGCTCAAAATTGCTCTCACAGAGGAATGGGAGAATATTCCCCAAAATCGTATAAGGAACTTGGTGTACAGCATGCCAAACCGCGTAAACGCAGTAATGGAAGCACGAGGAGGTAATACGAAGTATTGAAATTCAAGAAAATCGTCATAAAGTTCAAAAATTTCATGTTTCCTATTTTTGTTTTAAGGAGAGATCAGCAGTTTTTTTTCTTTATGTAATTTTGTGTAAATAAAATGTATGGTGACTCATATTTTTTTAACTTTCATTTAAGGAGTATTAAATTGTCTATTAAATACAATTTATTGAATTAACCTAGCATTCTTACTTTCCGAGATTTTTTGGATTCTTTGAGTGACCCGGATTCATTGCTCTCGAGTGTATATAGGCTATATTGGATTTCCGCGGGAACATTTTTACCACCCGTGCGAAACCGGGGCGGATCGCTAGTGGTATATAACATTATTCAATTGGCTATCGTACGTTACCAATTCTTAAAAATATTCTGATAAAGTCTGACAAAAGGACACACCATTAACGAAAAAAACATAAATTCAATTTCATAAAATACAATGAAAGATATAATATAATATCTTTGTATAATCATTGAAACTCAAGAATCTAATTTCTAATCCAATAGAAGTTCGTGAAGCAAATGTTCGGCGCGGCCAATGATCCAATCAGCACGCAGCGCGAACAATTTCAACAAATTCTAACTAGCTGTTGGCTCAAGTGATTATTGTTCTTTGCCCAGCTAGTTAGCCAGACTTGTTAATGACGTCACAAGTTAATTTACTTAAGCTTAGTTTAAACTGCTCGCTATTCCGGAGTGGTGAGCATAGGGCCTGGAATTTAATGTTGAAATAATTAACTCTTCATAAATGATCGATAATTTCCTTTTACTAAATAGTATACTATAACATTACATAGAATTATTAATATACCTATAATACTTTGATTATGTCCTAAAAAGGCACCATATTTTTTATTATAGTAAAATCGTGAAAGACCAAAATTCACCCGAACTGAGCTCCTACATTTTACTCAATGAAATTCGTTAAATAAAATATAGTAACACAGTAAAGATAAACTTAAATTGATTTGTAGATAGCAGGTGTCATTTCAATTGATCAAGGTTCCTATCCTTGAAATGAACTCCAAGTAATCAGTATAATTAAAAATAGCAACTTATTCACAACAACCCCTTTCATAAATAGACAAGTCGTCAATTCAAACAATAAAATCTAACTACTCAATACGTTTATAACTTTCAAGTTTATTCTTATCAACATAATACCTAATACTGATTGATGTTCATCCATCAAAGTCACTGGTGCAGACCATAAAATCTTGTTACTATTCAGTACGACTACAACTATATGTACTGGTACAGTTACTGTTATATGTTTTGATCCCTAGTCGCGATACAAATCAGGACTTGGTGCGCGTTATTTGGTTGACAATCTATGATTGCCCCCTGTAGTGATCCTAAAAGATTAGCCCCTGATTCTGCTAAGGTAAAACCACTGTCATACAACAAACACTTTAAAAAATGGCATTGATTTTCAGACGTTATTGCTATAGCCGTAAAGTCCAAAATTAAATGAAGAGAGTTACATTACACTGTTTCATTCACTCTACTAAAAGACATTTAGACTTGGTTGTACCAGACTACCTGCTAAAGTAAGAGGTTTGCGTAAAATTGAACATTAACAGTAACATTGACTCTAAGAGCGTTTTCGCACTCATCCAATATCCGATATCCGATACCAGAGGAGTCAAATGTATGAGATATGTATCTCTCTTTCACATTGTCCGGCCCGATATCGGTTATCGGAGCCAACACCACTGTTATGGCCCGATATCGGAACACAAAGAGACTAAAACAGCGACTGCAAGCAATTTTCGACCTTAAGGACATTTTTTGAGTTACATGTCTTTTCGCTTTAATTGATGACGCTGATCAAGAATATTATGAAAAAAAAAACTCGATACCATGTCATGTCAATAAGGTCAAAAATTGCTTGCACTTTTTTTCTTTTTTTTTACTCCTAGCATCCTTAACTAGTCTGTGTTTTCGAGAAAATGGCCGTCGATTTATCGGATAAATGTGAAAACAGCACAAGATGTCGGCTATCGGATATCGGATGAGTGTGAAAACGCTCTAACGGTTTCTGCAAAATGTATTAGTAAGTATTAGTAGCTAATTTAGTAGCTCAGTTAAAGTTATCAAGTTATCAAAATCAAATAAGACATTATTTACCTCAAATTCCTTAGAGTATTTTTAAATATCTTAATACTAGACGTGAGCTATCATTTACTGTCAGTTCTTATGTCAATCAGTTGGGATGACAATCGATGACGAAAGTGTATTGTTGGAAAAAAAATTACGTTAACAATTAACAATAACCGCCTCAGCGTGGCCGGTAACAACTAGCGTTCAGTTCTGACGTCATTTTAACTTTTGTCAAAAAAAAACTAGTAGACCTGGCACTTTATATGTAATCTGTTTGAAACGCCCCTTACGAAGTCAGGTTCTGTATTTAGATTCATACATAAAACTTTCAGTTTCAAATTTTTGCAAATCTTTTACAGTAAATACTTATTGCCAACATTTTTCGCCGAGTTGTATTTAAAATTCTTGTTTACTTTCGTAATAAACTTACTGTGTTATGTTCTGTATCACCAATCAGGTTGACTGGTAGATAATGCCTGTTATATTACGTCCGCCTATTAACATGTTTACACTATCAAAAAGTTATTATTCAAAATCTACATATATATTACTTTCATTTCGATATTTAACGATCTCAATCAAAACCACAGGGTGATGCTAGTAAACTATAAAACTGTCTGGTTTGTCTGCATGACTGCAACTTGTATTACTCCTAAATATATTCTCACTGCTTAGAGACGTGACCAGCCTTTGAACTGCCCTTTGCACTGACTTTTGTTAGGTTGTCAAGCTGGGGATCGCCATTTTAGTATTGTTCATTGTTGGCATTTATAATGGTGGCTTCACTCCGTGTGAAGTCTCCATCGCCGAGTCGAAGTTCAGTATGCGGCTATAACGATGCCTGAAGATGTATAATTTTTGTAGGAATTTTTGTTTTTTAAGAAGCATTTAGGTGGCTCAGTTGTTCGACATAATCAGCCGTTTAATTATCTGCCTAGGCTGTTAACTAAGCGTCGCCATTCAATGAACGGCCTGACTGATATTCAGCCGTAACGTTTCAAACAATATTTAATAACCTGGTTGGCTAATGCTTAGGCCATTCGTAAGATGGTGCACCACCCCGAAAAAGGACAGAAAATTACATACGTACAAATAGATACATACATCTATAAATCCCCGCGGGGTTAGGCAGAGGTGTATTCATAGAAAATTAGTGATAAGTTTATTGAGATAGTTACGCAATCTGACGTGGATAGATTAGGTTAGAAGGGAAAAAAACCACGACGGCTAATGCGGGAGCTCCGTTCCGCTTCGCTCCTGCATTATTTCGCCTTCGTGGTTATTTTTTTTAACCATACAGAAATAATAAATTTTTCTAGCTGTTTGATTAAATCACTAGCCAAGTAATTAAACGTCATCGATCCGAGCTACTTACCTAGCCACCATTCAGGCCGCTATTTGAACGCACCGTTCAGTAAAGCGCCTAGGCGGTTAATTGAACGGCTGATTAAGCTAGTTGGCTGCGACATTATACCAATATAATTCTGTGAATAACTTTGTTAGGAAGCTGATTTCAATATATAAGACGCTACATTAATCCAAGAACTCAAAATTCTAGTAACGTCTGCAGTATTCCAAATTGGACTCTAACCACAAAATTGAGGTGTAGGGAGCTGTATTCTGTAAATTTAAACCAGTCATGAATAAACGAAATGGTAATAAATTTCTTAGCTGTACAACATCAAGTGCCGAACTTCGGACGCTGTTTTACTACTGTGGGGATATACAAATACATTGTGACATAACTTTGTGAGGGTCCAAATAAATAATGTAAGAGAGAACAGTTTTAAGGTTTATTTAATAACTAGCTGCTGCCCGTGGCTCAGAGTGTCAATTCTGCTGAACTGTCATACCATTGACACTATAGCCATCAGTCGACTTTTGACCTCGGCCTGTGAAACATGGTCGAAACGTCAGACATAATAAAAGAAATATGTGCTTATACCACGATCGCGCTATTTCCCGTTAACATTATTGGACTAAGAGCCCGTGAACGCCAGGCCTACGTCATTTCATGAAAGCTGAAAGTTTGCCAGGGTGTGCTCCTAACACAAGTAAGAACGATTTCCCATTATGATGTTTGGGTAATAATGGTTTTGGCAGATAAACGGTACTAATGGTAAAAAAAGTAGTAACTTGATAAATTTTCATTTTCCTTTCAGTAGATAACCATGAGCAAGTACACCTCGTGGTACCATCTTATCCTTGAATTTTGGGGCACGTTGTATGAAAATCAGTATTTAAACTATATTATATCACGAACATTAAGCGTTTCTGGCAAGTGGTCACCACCATGTAAAGTGTATGTATATTAATGACGCGATATTTAATAATACTGTGAATCATATCTAAAATTTTACTCTTTATTATTTGAGAAAAATACTTAGATTTTCTCTTTTCAAAACTTTAGTACCGTTTATCTGCCACAGCTACTATGATCCAAACTTCATAATGGGCCATCATTCTTAATAGCGTTGGGAGCTTTCAGCATTTATAAAATGACTAAGTTCTGTTGTCCACGGGCTCTCGGTCCATATTGCATTTCTTGGAACTCGAGAGTTTAATAGTCAGCACTGTAAAGTGATTTTACTTTAACAGAAATGAACCCGTGACAGTTGTTGGAACCTTTTCCAAGTATGAATTTAGACTATATATTGAAGACTATAAATACATCCCAGTACCCAGCCGGTTCAGCTATTTGAGCTTGATTGAATAACAAACATGTAAACTAATTCTCTGACATACTCGTACTGAAAACCATAGCTCTAATTATTTAAAGAGCTTATAAGTCTTCAGGCTTTCACGGCCGGCGTTGCATGTAGAATATACTGCTTCCGGGCTGTTTGGCCGTGGTCTATGTGAAACTTGCGTTCTAGACGTTTCGTCGATCACTGCGGTCGACATCTTCAGTGGCGCAGGTCCGGGCGACGACGAGTTCGGAGGCAGTATATTCTACATATTTAAGGAGTTGTTTTTCCTAACACCCGTACAAATTCAAAAGAAACCTCAAGCAGATCCTGAGACTTTTGACACGGGTGTTGGTTTACGGGGCCCCATCTAGACATAGATCAACATCCACCTTCACGACTCGTGTGTGTATGTCCTAATGTAATATGAACCTGCTAATGCTACTATAGCTGCTCGTTCTAGTATAGGACTTACTGCACTTCTGAATAAGCCAAGGTATTTCAGCTGGTTATAGCGAAATATTTATATACCATCCGAAGGTGTAATGTCATTGTGTTTATGCTTATGTTTCATGCGTTTCATCAGTTTGATTCCCCAATGCTACTTTGGTGTTGATATTCAAAAAGGGAATTTTTTAAACTTTGCAAGAAAGGGTTTATTATTTCACTTTACGAAGTAGTAAAATGAGATGACAAGCCAATGTACACATTTACTCACGTTCACGTGAACTCATATCTATCCAGTACTGAGCTTTGAATAGTAGGAGACAAAAAGGTTTTCAGTAGGGGATTACCCATATATCATGCGAATTCCGAAATGGGATTGGGATTTTTTGTTTACATAATTAAACTAACGATTCCCCAAATGTTATTGAAAACACTCATATGAGTTATTCGTTTTGGAAACAATTGTATTTTAAGATAGCGGTGAAAGTAGAACAAAACAATAATAAGTAAATTTCACATCCTCGTTTCCGAAAACCAATTAATCATGTGTGGCTATTAAATAATATATGTTTTTTTTTTATAAGGTCTTTAAGGGCTTTTTTGATGAAATTCATCCAACTGTCGACTGTGGGCGAGAGAATAGCCCAGTATTTGAATGCGATATTATCGTAAAAAATAAGTGTCATTCATAAAGTTGCAGTAGCATAATTATTTTATATTAACAGCCTAAATAGCCCCTAAACAGCACAACGTTTCTCATAACTGTCAAAAACCTGTACATAACATACAAAACAAAAATTGCTTAGTACATTTCTCCAGAAAGCAAACTTAACAAAAATTGGTCTAGGTATTTCTAAGTATAACATGTATGTATTTAAAAACATATCTAAGTATGTTTTCCTGCATTCTACATTACATAACACATACTACTTGAGGGTCTTTGTATAGGATGTTGCAGAATATTTATTTATTTAATATCTGGCTGATACCTTAAAAAATCGTCCCTTTAAACGAGGTGGCGCGATCGAGTGGTTACAATATGTGACCTTTGGGACGCGCCAATGCTTAGAACTTTTAGGTAACTTTACTCTCCAAAAAATATTCCAGAAAATATGTGTGTTCGGGGAAAGTTTTCTTTTTGTTTTGAAGGAAGTAAACAGCTGAAATATGTTATGATTATGTATAAATAAACGCGGATCGGTCTGGGAGCCCTTTGAGAGTGGAAATGGATCTTCGTGGCTTGTGTTATTTATCTTACAAGTTTTTTTGCTGATGCCTTTTATTAAAAAGGAAGAGTAAATTTTTTAAATGTGTCAAATGTAGTATAAGAAATAAAAGAAAATATTATTAAGAGTTCGTTTTCCAAAATTGGCAGGAAATCCAAAAATATATTTAATTTCATTTTTGACCTAAACAGAGTAAAGGTCTATTCACACACATCAGCGTGACCGGGCTGTGCCGTGCTTAGACCAAGTCACTGAAGCTCTGTTGCCGTTCCGGGTACGGACGTGTGTGAACGAGTTGATATAAAATGTATATGTTAAGGTTCAAGTGATAAATTGGGCATTCTGTATAATGCCCGGGCTTTATGATAAATCCTAAAGTTTAGACAGTCAAACTCAGGTTCATGACGAGCCAACTACGGTTAATGTGACGAAAGTTCTCGAAAATGGTCTTGCCATATTATATTGGGATCGATATATCGTCACGGACAGGACTATTGTCGCCAATAAGCCTGACATAGTGTTTTTTTTTACGTGCGGGAAATCCCACGGATACCCCCCCCCCCCCCTTCGGAACCGAAGGGGGAGGTTATGTCGGACTCGAACCGACTAAACCGCACGCCGTCTGTGGGTCGATGTGCTAGGCCGGAGGTGAGGTTGTCTTTGACATATCCCTCGCACCCCGGCTGACCCAGGGCCATTCCTCTTCGGGAGGAGGGACTACGCGGTCTCCGCCTTGCCCCCGGTATGCGGGGGGGGTGGCCTACGATGCGCACCGCCGCCGTGACCTGCTTCTGCTAGGGTGACGAGCGGCTCCACCCGTCAACCACAGGCCCGCGCTCATGGGGGGCGGAGGTCAGTTTGCGCCCTCCGACGCCCGAGCCGCCTTCGAACGCGGCCAGCGATGTCCGCGAGTCTTTCTCGCTTGCTGCGCCGCGCCCGCTCTGCTGTCTCCTTCACGAGCATGACCTGCTCGCAGAAGGAGGCGCTGGCCGCCCACGCATCCGCACAGCGGACCATCGCCGCAAGCAGGGTGGAGAGCGTGAGCTCCCTCACCCCCAGCCGGCGTCTTCTCAGAAGACCTCAACATCACTATCTCGAAACCGCTGGGGATCCACAACACAGTATTCCAAGCAGAATGCATGGGGATAACCCTGGCGGCTTCATCAGTAATGACCAGGAGAGTGAAAGGCCACTCTATACGTATATTGTCGGACAGCATGGCCGTGCTGCAAGCCTTAAACAGCCACACTATAAACTCGGGACTGATACTGGAGTGCCATCTTAAATTAAACCAAATAGGCAACACCAACAACATAATCCTGCAATGGATCAAAGGCCACAGCGGCTTGCGTGGCAATGACGCAGCGAACGAGCTTGCTAGGAGAGGATCAGACATGGTTGCAATGGGACCTGAGCCCATAATACCGATCCCCTTTGCATACTTACGAACCATCGTAAACAAACGAACGATAGATCAACACAACAGTTACTGGACAAACCTGGAAGGATGCATGCAGGCCAGAGAAGCACTCCCTGTGCTTGAACATAGACTGACCCGGCGTGTTCGACAACTGTCAAAACAACAACTACGCACGGCTACAGCTGCCATCACGGGGCACGGCTCCTTCAATAAACACCTTTTTATATTAGGAATCACCGACAGCCCTCTCTGCAGAGCCTGCATGAGAGAGGAGGAAACAGCGGCACATGTGCTCCTACACTGTCCTGCAACCGCAACATACAGGGCTAAGTACTTCAATAATACAGGTACGCTCCGGGAGATCACCAGCAGTGTGAACAGCCTGCTGGCGTTCTTCAATGAGTTGGGGTGGATCGAGTAAAATGCCCACCCTTACGCAAAAACCGCGCCATGACGTGGAGTTGCGGATATCAGCCCGTTATACCATACCATACCCCCAGGGCCGTCACAAGCTCCCGCCTCGGCGTTTCAAACGCCGGACACTTGGTGAGCGTGTACAGCCCCGAGTCCACGCTCGCGTCGCAGTGATGGCACTCAGGCGTTGGCTCTATGCCCATCAGATGCAGGTACCGCCCGAAGTTACCGTGTCCGGTAATGACCTGCGTCTTACGGTACGAGAGGCCACCGTGTGGCCTCTCTAGCCACTCCCCCATGATGGGTCTTACCGCCGCAATCACGGCGTGCCATGCGCGTGGTTGCTCAAGTCGTAGCTCCCACTCGGTCACCATGTCCCTGTGGAGCCGGGATTTCTCGTCCCGAATTTCTTCGGGCTCGGGATCAAATCTCGAACTCGAGCACCTGGGTCAGCGGAGGGGCCCGGGCAGCTTTTGTCTTACCATAAGGTAAGGCCGCCCCTATGGGTCCCGCTCCAGCGTCTCCAGGAGCTCCCGCTGACATAGTGGTAATAGATCGATTGGAGCACCTTGCAATGATTATTGATGTAACCATTCCTCATGACGATAACCTCATGAAAGCCGAAAAAGACAAACAAATAAAATATTTGGATCAGGCTTATGAGGTTGTCGACTTGTGGAATGTAGATTCGGCAATCATTGTGCCGATAGTCATATCAGCCCATGGGCTGATTGCTAAGAGCCTCGATCAATACCTTAAGAGGCTCTCGTTAGGCAGCTGGCTCAAGGGCCCGATGCAGAAGGTGGTACTCCTCGACACGGCACGTATTGTGAAGAGGTTCCATTCTTCCTTGTAGCTTGGTCCCTGTGCCCGATGCCGGTGGGACTCTATTTTTCATATTTTTAAATGTATGTTTTTATATTTGTATATATATTTAAAAATATAATTTATAAGATTAAAAATGTAAATAAAGAGGAATAATAATATATATCTTTATTGTTGTATACAAAGAACGGACACAGAAATATACATTTAAGTAGTATTGTGGCATAACAAAGGGCGGCCTTATTGCTCAAGGCAATCTCTACCAGGCAACCATGGAATGGAGTTAGATAGATGGTAGGTAGGTAAGTTAGATAGATATATATAGCGGGCAGTTTCCGGTGTACAGATATTATTTATTTTATATTGTTATTTATACTTTGATATATTGTAGAGTTATAGATATAGTACATACTACTATAATTATATATATTACTTAATAGGTACATATATAATTTATAACGAAGTGGTACCTACTACTAGATACCTAGATAATATACTTATAACATATGTTATACAAATTTATCAAAAGCGGCGTGGAAATAAATAAGGGAGACATGGAAAGTGAAGGAGAATGACAAAGGTTATCGTTCCTGCAAGTAGTAAGCTGTAACCAGTCTTTTGAAGACGGGCAGAGATTGCGCACGTCTTATGATTGCGGGTAGGGCATTCCACAGTCGGACAGCCTGGGCTGTGAAAGATTTATCCATAAACTTAGAAGAATGCACCGGCATTCTCAGCATCCGATTTTTTGACGATCTCAAGACTCTAGAATGCTGATCTCCAAGGAATTCGAACCTTTCTTAGGTACATAGGATTAAGAGGATGAAATAAAATACAATAGATAAAGAAGGTGAGTGTATGGATGGATGGGATAAAACAAAAACCACGAAGGCTAATGTGAAGCTCCGCTACGCTCTATCCATGTGGAGGCGCGTAATCCATCTCTCATATTTATCATAATTCCCAGTTTATGACTTTGCCCATAACATATTCACTAATATTTTTTTGAGCTTGTCATGTGGTACGGTTCGTTCACGTCCCGGGCATGATGTGTGTGGATAAACCTGATTTGATGCTTAGAGGGTTCAAGCATATAGAGAGAATAAATAAACAAATAAATAAAAATTCTACACTATTCTACACAGCGTTATCTATATCCATAATATATAATCAAGACACATTGAACATGTTTTTCCTACTATCTATGAATTTACATTTTATATAATAAGTAACTGTGTTGTCACTATCATTAGTATTTTAAGTGTCAATCCTATATATTTATGCTTATTAGGAAAACACAAACAAACACATTCTTACTTACCTAAACCAACATACAGAACTTATAAGAAATACTTTATACTATCAATCTATTACAATAACCTAGAAAATTATGCATCAATAACATTATTATATTTTTATACACAAGGTACGAGTGTGATTCTGTCTAAAATAGCTAGCAATCTACTACATACAATAATAGCCTCATTTAAAGGCAGCGGCCTAGGTATTTCACATCCATATCGTATGGCATTAGCAATTACTATATTTACACTGTATTATGTCACACTTGTTTGGAATTTTCTATATTACCCATACAGTGATTGATGACACTAATACTGAAGAGTTAGACTCATTACGAATAACTTGTCATACCATAGAAGTGCCTGAGCACTGTTGCACCGCAATCTCGTCTAATTACAATTTTAAAGTGTTAACATTCAATATCAGAAGCATTAATAAAAATTATGATAATTTTCTTGTAACTCTCAAAAGATGTAAAATTACTTTCGATGTTATAATTTTGACTGAATGTTGGCTAGATGACACATCAATTATACCCCAAATGCCATTATACACAACGTATAATACTACAAAAGTTATCAACCAAAATACTGGTGTTGTAGTTTATGCTCACGATAGGTGGAGTGTGCGCGTTTCCGAGCCAAATGTTAGTGATGCAAACTTATTACAGCTGGATCTTGACAACCGTATTACAATTTATGCCATATATCGACCACCATCTGGTTGTAAAAAGAAGTTCCTCCGATCCCTTCACTGTCTTCTCGATTCAACATCACATGAAAAAAATACACAAATTCTAACAGGCGACATAAACATAGATTTACTGTCATCGGAATGTGATCCAGACCTTGTAGAATATTTATGCCTAACCGCAGAACAAGGACTGTTTCCTGCAATCACACACCCAACAAGAGGGCTGGCATGTCATGACCACATTTTTATTAATAAACTCAGAAATGTAATTGGTGTAGTCTGCCAAACTGACCTAACAGATCATGATATCGCCATACTAGGTCTTACCGTTAAACAAAACGCTAGGCAACTTTTGGATCGGGTTGTTACGAAACGAGACGCTGAGGCTATCCGACATGAACTCCTAAATGCTGACTGGTTGCTACAGTTGCGTAGTAAAGATGTGAACGAAAACGTAGGCAATTTCTGTAACCACATAACCAAAGTGGTCGATAAACATACTACCAGGTTGCGGGTCTGTCATTCAAGATTTAATATCAAACCCTGGATCACACCCGGTCTTATTCGTTGCATGACACACAGAGATCGATTACACATAAAATATAGAAAAGCTCCAAACGACCCCCTCACACGCTTAATATACACTCGGTACAGGAACTTTTGCAACAATCTCTTGCGCAAATTAAAAACTGATTATAACACCAGACTGCTTGCGAGTAATGCAAAGGACCCTAAACAAATGTGGCGGTGTATAAAAGGTGTCTGTAACCTAACAGAAACTAATAAAGAACCCAGGGAGCTGCTAACTATAAACAACAGTTTATGCCCGATTCAATCTTTGAATGTCTGCAATACTCACTTTTCAACGGTGGGGCAGGACCTGGCTAATGAGATCCTAATTAGTCTTCAACTGAGTCAGGAGGCACTCGCAACTAAGGTTAAGAGAAGTGGTTTGCCTGACTCATTCTTTCTACAACCAACTGACGTAATGGAAGTGGAGTCCCTGATCCTATCTTTGCGAAACAACAAAGCACCGGGCATTGATGGAATGACCAATAACCTGTTAAAAGAAATAAGAAACGTAATCATTCCTCCACTGACTGATGTCTTCAATTTAAGCCTTGAATCTGGCGTGTTCCCTGAAGCCTGGAAAACTGCGTCTGTCACTCCTATTTATAAACACGGTCCTAGAGACTGCCCGAACAGCTACCGCCCCATTTCTTTACTGTCTGTATTCTCTAAACTATTGGAAAAGATAGTTAACAACAGATTAGTCAAATATATAGAAAGTCTTAACCTGATATCACATAGGCAGTATGGATTTAGAAGAGGGAAATCGACTGAAGAAGCTGTAACACTTTTAACATCAACTGTGTCATCCCATCTTGACTTAAATCAGTTCAGCATAGGAGCTTTTCTGGACTTAGCGAAAGCTTTTGACACCGTTTCAATACCAATCTTGCTGAAAAAACTGGAATTTCAATTCGGAATGCGCGGCATAGCTTTGAATTGGTTTAAAAGTTATTTGACTGATAGAAGACAATGCGTCCGAGTGGGCAACGACAAAAGTAAACTGCAGACGGTTAATTTTGGTGTACCGCAGGGAAGTGTGCTCGGCCCAACTCTCTTCATAATGTACATGAATGACATTCACGCATGTGTTAAAGCAGACATAATATGCTACGCCGATGATACAGTCGTTGTCTTTCATGGATCGACTTGGGAAAAAGCGTTTCGGGTGAGACGGGACAGTCTATATTGGGATATACGCCTGTCCTAAGTATTTAGAATATGTTTATTAATATTACTATTTCATTTCATTCATTTAGGAGCACAAAGACACGAAAAGGTCGTACTGCGTTGCAAGCATCTGGCGGTCCTGTGTTGGTTCATAGTGCAAAAAAAATAGCCAACGACTTTAAAACTATTTAAGAACAAAAGAAATGATAAAAAAGGGTCTTTAGGACAAAGCGAAGACTTTGGGGTGCAGGCACGATACTTTATTGTAAGCACATGGTATTTTAAAAATATTCCGATATTATAATACTTCTAAATTTATCTTGCTTGAACGAATGCAAATATGAAACAATGATATTCATTATTGTTGGAATATATTATTAAGATGACTAAGTGGGTGGATTTGATTTAAATGCCATGATTAGGCACCATATAACTGTAGGTTCATGCGAGTTTGACCCATGGATATAAATGGCCAAAAATGCAAATAAAAAAATACATAAAATAGAATTCTATCAAAAAAAAATAATAATAATCAGAGCTCCGCCGAGATAAGCGCATAGTACTATAATACTTATGTAATTATATCATTAAAATGCATGACCAGCTGGTTGAATTGGTTGAACTGGTTAAATTGGTTATATTGGTTAAATTGAGTGTATACTGTTGGTATATTATTTGTAATATTATATGGTATCAATTTGCATGGTTTGATATTCTGTAGAATAAAATTAATTACGTTGCACGAAAAGCATGTTATTATTTGAATGTAATTATGAGCTTGCCAGTTAACAAAGAGATTCTGTAACCAATTATCACACTTTGTATACCATAGCGCCCGGCGGGCAGCTACCTGCTGTAAGGGTATGCGCGGCGAGGGGGTAGACCTTTGCGTGTAGATAAAAAGTGATTTCGAACGTTTCACGGGCAGTTGTGTTGGGATCACGGGTTTGGCACGTTGACTGCTTGCGTTGACATATATTTAAACTCTGCTGTTTTAAGCAAGTGTAAATAGTGACGAAGTGAGATAAGACTTTGTGCCGAGTCGTGTCTAGACACAACGCGCTTCTAAATTGATATTTAGAAGTTCCTAATTAATTTATCATACCTTCCTATCAATACCTATATTCCATTGATTTGCCGTCATTTGATAAGTTCTTATAGGTAGATTTATTGACTGTAAGTCTGGGAGTTGAGACTGGCTTCTGGAGGCAAATCGAATACCTTATCCCGATCATCTAGGATTCCGTGATCTAGTTGTAGGAAAGTCTAAAAACTAGAGCACTCCCTATTCCACGTAGCTAGTTTCAAGTTTGTTTTCCTTTACACAATTCGCAATACACACACATTTAAAATCACACACATCCATGTTCTTCTTGGTACGAGCTCATGGTCTACAGGTTACACTAGGCTTCTAGCTAGAATGCAGGTATAGACGTTCTATTGCGATAGAACCTAGGAATTCTTACGAGAATTATAGTGGTAATTGATACATTACGTTGGTGAAAAGTTAATTTGTGCGTTTATTTTGTGTTAATATAATAATTGAAATTGGGGTAATTATACGTTATAATAACGTATTATATTTTGTTATAAATAAATAAGCAGATTATTGTGCTTTTACAGTCGGGATTTATTTAAAATAATAGTGACAAGTGTAAACTATAATTATAATTTGATTAAAGTTAGTATATTAACAATATACCTAAATCATATACATTGATTAAATCTACTTTACTTCACAAAGTCAGTACATTGAATAAACAAAAGGCTTTGTTTATTGAGATCATTAAATTCAGCACATAGTTGCTAATGAGAGACTAATTGACATCTCCGACATATACAAGATCTCACTCATTACATCATATCAGTCAAAGCTATACTCTTTGAAACATCTGTAGGTAAATTCACTTAGCTCCTGGATCATCTGGACCAGTATTTGAGCCCAAGTTTGTAATGTGTAGTGACACTAGTTTTCCTGCTGAAGCTTATCTGAGAAATTAAGTATCCCAGTAATAACTGACGGCCAACCATTGCTGTAAAAGTTTACGATACTGTTGTTGGAATAATAACACTCATAATCATTATCATTTTACCTTCATAATTGCTTCAGTTGAATCATTAATGTCACGAGGGTAAAGGGATTCATCATTTTGTACTGGAGCTGAACGTTACCACTGAAATCTACAGTATACAATGATGTTTCAGTGGAGGTGTTGCAAACTTAATTAAATTCATTGTGACGAGTTGAAGGCGGGCTCGATCTATTGATCAGAGCTATCGATTCTTCGGAATCGATATAAATCTCGCTTTTCGGAGCTTGAGATAATCTCGCTCTTCGGAGCTTGAGATAATATTGTGTTGCAATACACAACAACAAAAAAATATATAATTGATCCGGATCACATATTATAAATCATATATGATATCTACGACAATTAACGGCCTATAAAATATAAATACAGCTGAAAAAGATGCCCAAGAGGCCAAACACATAAAATCAAACTATCACGGACCTATATTTTGAATTTAATACTAATTCATTTGATTCCAAATAAATCCACAGTCTTGTCATCATAATATATATTCCATACATCCAGTAAAATTAAATATACCACTAATGTGGCAAACAAGCACACAGCTCACCTGATCTGTGAAACTACATAAAATATATTCCGTACATACAGTAAAGTTAAATATACCACTGAGGTGGCAAACAAGCACACAGCTCACCTGAACTGTGAAATCATAAAATATATTCCATATATACATTTAAAGTTAAAAGTTGGGATAGAGCAACATACTTTATATACCACTGAGGTGGCAAATTATCGATTTAAATAGACGCTCTTAGCATTTGTTATACGAATATATACATACGGTCAGGAGTCAATATTGAATGTAAATAGATTAGTGTAGTAGGTTTCGACGATAGCAATCTAGACGATCACAGCTACGTGTAGCGTAGGGCCGTAGGCCCTAAGTTCCGTTACAGTTTTGGCGCCGCGTGACCAGAATTTCGTTTAATGTATTAAAAATTATTAATACCACGGAAAGAATTAGGCGTTACTATTTATACATCTGTCTTAGACACAGTTAAAAATTTCACATTTAAAACACAACGTAGAAAATAGATAAAAGAAATCTTCGACACCCATAACCATTGCTAGACAATAAGTACATTCAACATTCAAAATTGCATTGTTATATCATCAATTGTTCTTCAGGAAAAGGTACAGTCGTTAAAGTTTGGGATCTTTTGTTGTAAAGGGTCGGCCTTTATCTTAAAAATTGTAAGAAACTATTCTTAAGAGTATTTTTGCCTTACACAACTATAGTTCCAAGAGTTATTTTTTGGCTTATGCAGAAAATACAAAATTCACACGTGCAGAGCCCACAAGCAACAAAAAAGGGTCGAACTTTCGAAAGTCAGATAAAATAAACACATTAATTTGATATTTTAAAAGCTAGTATTCCACTTGAAGATTACTTAAACATTTTAGATTGGAATAACATACTTGACACACTCACTAAAGTTTTATTTTAAACCCACTTGGGAAAGAGTCGTTAATTTTGGTCAATTGGGTATTAGTGGATTTTAGATAACAAAAATATTTAAGTTGAATACTTGACAGATAAGTTCCAATAGTTGACAAATAGCGATAAGCATTAGTTATTTTAAAGGTTACCTAACCTCACACTTAAAATTAAGTACCATTGAATTGGAGATTTGTTAGTTAATTTGAATTACGTAGTAAGTAGTTAAAAGTTAGAATGTCGGGACAGAATAATGGACGTCGCACACGTAAGTCAGTTGGTCACAGTAATACAGATCAAACAAATAAATTACTGACGGAGATTTTGAACAGGCTGACGAGATTGGAGAATGAACGCGACAGTTTTAGAAGTTCTTCCGTAACACCAAATATAAATGGGTCAGAAATTGCTAGTGTTAGCGAAATAGCGAAACAAACCGTTGTCGTTCAAGTGAAGCAAAAGCTTCCTACTTTTGATGGCAATAAGATTAATAATCCCATGACCTTTTTAAGAGATTTAAAGAATTTTCTGATAGGACAAAATATTAATGAGGACCTTTCACTATTGTATGCGATTGAGTCATTGACGGGAGAAGCTAAGACGCGTATGAATATTTATAGAGATTATTGGAAGTGTTTTAAAGACTTTGAAAAGGACTTTCAGAATGTGTTTTGGAGTTCGTCAGAACAGGAAGTAGTAAAAGCTAGGTTTATGACGTCTCAATACGATAAACAGACTGGTAGTATGGAGAAATATTTTAGTGAACAGTTAGATAGAATTTATGCATTATCATTACCGTTTACAGATGCGGAAAAAGTCAATACGATTTTTAGACAATTGCCGGACCACGTGCAGGTTGCATATTTTAGTAAACAACAGCAAATGACGGTTCTCGAAGCGGTGGAATTTCTAAGACATATGGAAAGAAGTGTAAACAGTGGACAACCTGGCAGTTCACAATCGCAATATCCAATCGCTAAGATACATGAAAAACCTCGAGGCACTCACGTTAATTCGAGATATAGTTCGGTACGTGTAAATACGATAAGATATAACCCAACAAATCAAAGCAGAGGTTATCATCATCAAAGTCAATCCTATAGAGGATTTAGTAGGCGCGGTCGAGGAGAAACACGAGGTAGATCGTATCATAATATACGGGGAGGCGTTAGACCTATTGAATTCAAACCTGCGACTGAAACACAGAGTACAAGTAATGAAATTAGTATTCCACAAACCAGTAATAATAACATATAAAAAACTAACTAGAGCAGGATAGAGTAAATATCGAAACACGGCATAATTGATTTAACTGGAATTGTTAATAGAAATTTTAAATTTACATGTAGTATCTTATAAGACTGGATGTCCAATAGAACTAGGTGGTATATAGGACATATATACAGTACGCGGCATAAGAAATTAAATACACTGGTTAATAAATAGGTTGTAATCTAGATAAACATTTCGAGAGATAAACTTAGCATAGGAGGCGTAGGAACAGGTTATTAGAGGCAAGTAGTGAGGGCAAGTAGTGAGTGGTTCAATATAATTAACTTATATATAAATATTAAATTAAGGAAAAAAAAAAAAAAAAAAAATTATAGGTTAAAGTACAATTCTACTCGGCTAGTGATGTTGATAACGGAGAGAAGATAATAATGACGTAAATAGAGTTTTTCCCTATTGGCAGATCTTCGAAAGAAGACTGTTTTAAGCAAAAACAGCTTATTTCAAAGTCTGAGGAGGCGACTGAGACGGGACAGTCTATATTGGGATATACGCCTGTCCTAAGTATTTAGAATATGTTTATTAATATTACTATTTCATTTCATTCATTTAGGAGCACAAAGACACGAAAAGGTCGTACTGCGTTGCAAGCATCTGGCGGTCCTGTGTTGGTTCATAGTGCAAAAAAAATAGCCAACGACTTTAAAACTATTTAAGAACAAAAGAAATGATAAAAAAAGGGTCTTTAGGACAAAGCGAAGACTTTGGGGTGCAGGCACGATACTTTATTGTAAGCACATGGTATTTTAAAAATATTCCGATATTATAATACTTCTAAATTTATCTTGCTTGAACGAATGCAAATATGAAACAATGATATTCATTATTGTTGGAATATATTATTAAGATGACTAAGTGGGTGGATTTGATTTAAATGCCATGATTAGGCACCATATAACTGTAGGTTCATGCGAGTTTGACCCATGGATATAAATGGCCAAAAATGCAAATAAAAAAATACATAAAATAGAATTCTATCAAAAAAAAATAATAATAATCAGAGCTCCGCCGAGATAAGCGCATAGTACTATAATACTTATGTAATTATATCATTAAAATGCATGACCAGCTGGTTGAATTGGTTGAACTGGTTAAATTGGTTATATTGGTTAAATTGAGTGTATACTGTTGGTATATTATTTGTAATATTATATGGTATCAATTTGCATGGTTTGATATTCTGTAAAATAAAATTAATTACGTTGCACGAAAAGCATGTTATTATTTGAATGTAATTATGAGCTTGCCAGTTAACAAAGAGATTCTGTAACCAATTATCACACTTTGTATACCATAGCGCCCGGCGGGCAGCTACCTGCTGTAAGGGTATGCGCGGCGAGGGGGTAGACCTTTGCGTGTAGATAAAAAGTGATTTCGAACGTTTCACGGGCAGTTGTGTTGGGATCACGGGTTTGGCACGTTGACTGCTTGCGTTGACATATATTTAAACTCTGCTGTTTTAAGCAAGTGTAAATAGTGACGAAGTGAGATAAGACTTTGTGCCGAGTCGTGTCTAGACACAACGCGCTTCTAAATTGATATTTAGAAGTTCCTAATTAATTTATCATACCTTCCTATCAATACCTATATTCCATTGATTTGCCGTCATTTGATAAGTTCTTATAGGTAGATTTATTGACTGTAAGTCTGGGAGTTGAGACTGACTTCTGGAGGCAAATCGAATACCTTATCCCGATCATCTAGGATTCCGTGATCTAGTTGTAGGAAAGTCTAAAAACTAGAGCACTCCCTATTCCACGTAGCTAGTTTCAAGTTTGTTTTCCTTTACACAATTCGCAATACACACACATTTAAAATCACACACATCCATGTTCTTCTTGGTACGAGCTCATGGTCTACAGGTTACACTAGGCTTCTAGCTAGAATGCAGGTATAGACGTTCTATTGCGATAGAACCTAGGAATTCTTACGAGAATTATAGTGGTAATTGATACATTACGTTGGTGAAAAGTTAATTTGTGCGTTTATTTTGTGTTAATATAATAATTGAAATTGGGGTAATTATACGTTATAATAACGTATTATATTTTGTTATAAATAAATAAGCAGATTATTGTGCTTTTACAGTCGGGATTTATTTAAAATAATAGTGACAAGTGTAAACTATAATTATAATTTGATTAAAGTTAGTATATTAACAATATACCTAAATCATATACATTGATTAAATCTACTTTACTTCACAAAGTCAGTACATTGAATAAACAAAAGGCTTTGTTTATTGAGATCATTAAATTCAGCACATAGTTGCTAATGAGAGACTAATTGACATCTCCGACATATACAAGATCTCACTCATTACATCATATCAGTCAAAGCTATACTCTTTGAAACATCTGTAGGTAAATTCACTTAGCTCCTGGATCATCTGGACCAGTATTTGAGCCCAAGTTTGTAATGTGTAGTGACACTAGTTTTCCTGCTGAAGCTTATCTGAGAAATTAAGTATCCCAGTAATAACTGACGGCCAACCATTGCTGTAAAAGTTTACGATACTGTTGTTGGAATAATAACACTCATAATCATTATCATTTTACCTTCATAATTGCTTCAGTTGAATCATTAATGTCACGAGGGTAAAGGGATTCATCATTTTGTACTGGAGCTGAACGTTACCACTGAAATCTACAGTATACAATGATGTTTCAGTGGAGGTGTTGCAAACTTAATTAAATTCATTGTGACGAGTTGAAGGCGGGCTCGATCTATTGATCAGAGCTATCGATTCTTCGGAATCGATATAAATCTCGCTTTTCGGAGCTTGAGATAATCTCGCTCTTCGGAGCTTGAGATAATATTGTGTTGCAATACACAACAACAAAAAAATATATAATTGATCCGGATCACATATTATAAATCATATATGATATCTACGACAATTAACGGCCTATAAAATATAAATACAGCTGAAAAAGATGCCCAAGAGGCCAAACACATAAAATCAAACTATCACGGACCTATATTTTGAATTTAATACTAATTCATTTGATTCCAAATAAATCCACAGTCTTGTCATCATAATATATATTCCATACATCCAGTAAAATTAAATATACCACTAATGTGGCAAACAAGCACACAGCTCACCTGATCTGTGAAACTACATAAAATATATTCCGTACATACAGTAAAGTTAAATATACCACTGAGGTGGCAAACAAGCACACAGCTCACCTGAACTGTGAAATCATAAAATATATTCCATATATACATTTAAAGTTAAAAGTTGGGATAGAGCAACATACTTTATATACCACTGAGGTGGCAAATTATCGATTTAAATAGACGCTCTTAGCATTTGTTATACGAATATATACATACGGTCAGGAGTCAATATTGAATGTAAATAGATTAGTGTAGTAGGTTTCGACGATAGCAATCTAGACGATCACAGCTACGTGTAGCGTAGGGCCGTAGGCCCTAAGTTCCGTTACACGGGAAGCTGAAACAGGTATGACTGAAATACTACAATGGCAATAATCTGCTGACATTAAATGTGAACAAAACAAAGTACATCTGTTTTCACAAAACCGCTGCATCAGTCCCACCGACGTATCTTAATATTAAGCTACACAACTGCAAGACACTGAACAGTTGCAAGTGTGGAATAGCTCATAGAGTAGACAAGATTAAGTATCTGGGCGTAATAATAAATGAAAAGCTTAACTTCAACGAACATATCAACGTGTTGTCTGGTCGTGTCCGTAAAACGGCGAATATAATGAAGTTGCTTCGGACATCAGCATCTGCAGACACTTTAAAGATAGTATATCTCGCCTTGTCGCAGTCATTGATCACGTACTGCATACGTGTCTGGGGTGGTTCTGGCAAATCGATCTTGATACAGTTAGAAAGAGCTCAGCGATCGGTACTAAAAACTTTGTACAAAAAACCATATAGATATCCTACTGCGCTGCTGTACAACGAAAGTATGGTTCTCAATGTGCGACAGTTGTTTATTTTGAAATCGTTTCTCATAGTACACCGGGCTGCTATCAATTCCGTAGATTATGACAATCTACTCAGACGTAGAGTATACAGACTTCCCATGCCGAAGACTATTACAACATTTGCTAGACGTTTTGCACCGTATATCGACCATCACATCTATAATCAAGTTGCAAGACACTGCAACATTAAAAAGTGCTCAGTGAGACAAGCAAAAAAAGAGGTAACAAAATGGCTTACCACAATGACATATGAAGCCACTGAAATACTCCTACTAAATTAATTTGTCTTGACTTGCATTAAAACATATTCTTTAATATTTTAAATATATATACGTATATATACAAAAACACAACACACAAACACACCCATGCACACACACACACACACGCACGCATACACACACATGTGCACACAGATACACATGCACACATACACACACACGCATGTATGTAAAATTTACAGGATAATTCTATAAGAGTAATAATGTCGACCAAGCAAATGTAACTTGTGTAATCGTAAGAGGTACCCACAGGACAGGCTTGCCTAGTGTGGGGCCAACGGACACTTTGTTAAATAACTGTACTTTTATTGGCAATAAATACTTTTTTCATTTTTTCATAGTAAGCACAGCTTAACTACCTTGTGTCGGAGGCATAGAATCTAGAATGTGGATGAAGATACGTAGATATCTTATATAATTTAGAAAACCGTGGTCACAGGCTGACTCTGCCTGTGACCACGGCCGGTGTAACCTGGTCGAAACGTCAGGTAATCAAAGGTATGTAAGTACATATACCATGATCGCGTTAATTCCCGTTTTCTAAATTATTTATCATGGAACGCGAGAGTTTAAAAGTTAACGTAGATATCTTTTTTATAAATACATCAATCAATCAATTAGCCCACTACAGTCCACTGCTGGACATAGGCCTCTCCCAAGGGGAGAATGTGCAAAGGGTAAGGTATTTTTGAAGTGAAAACTTCTTTAGCGGCGTTGGATGGGTGTAAAATGTTAAGGAAGCGTCAGGATTAGTTGACCTTTAAACCGTAACCGACGACTGACGTCATACAAGATTAGGTACAGACTATCTATTTTGCAAGTTACGATAGATAGCGTCGTAGCTTAAACGGTAAGCACTACGACTGTAAGTCCTTATAGTTTCAGATAGTATCGGGTTCAAACCACCTGGCCTTCAGGGATTTTTTGTGATTGTTTTTTTTTATTATAATTTATTACTTTTTATGATTATTTTATCTTTCTGTAATTTATAATTTTTTGTGATTATTTTTTCTTTTCATAATTAATTAATTTCTTCTGACAGAAAATTAGCAGAAAATAAGTGATAGGTTCTATGATTAGCGCTATATTATACGTATGGTATGGTATGTTCTTTTTTATCTTTTTCTGTATATAACGAAGAAAGAACAAAAGAAAATGTTTTCACTTCTGCCGGCACTCCCAGAGTGCAACCCGTCTTTTTTATATATATAGAACACGTCAAATTGACTTCTTGGACAAAGGAAAGACACATCTAGTAATAAAACTAGGCATACGTATGTAAAATCAGATTGAGAACATTTTAAGTAAAGACTCGTGACTAGCTCTATTATCTGTGCCCCGAACACGAAAAACATTCAAATTCGTAACTTAAACGTAGCGAAAGAACGGAACATTGTGATTGGCCGCCTGCCTACTGTGAACCAATCGCAATGCTCCGTTTTTTTATACATTTACGTTACGAATTTGAATGTTTTTCGTGCTCGGGGCATTGTTCTGTACCCGTGGTGAAACCGGCGATCATAAATATATAAGAATTATAAACGTATTAAAGCTTTCTCGTAAATGGAATGATTTTGACATAAAGGCAAAAATATTTTTTTTATTGTGACTGTCAAAAATATTTTTTGTAAAAATACAAAAGATTTTTTTTCTTGAAATTAGATTAGCAATCGAAATTATTAATATTCCCTTTAACCCCTTCTACTAAGCAAAATTGCTTGTGCTTTGCCACTGATGCTAAAGATCTTCTGATGCGTAATGTTTAAATCATGATAGATCCATAGATTGCATAACAATGGCATAGATTATCTCGATTGCGTCATGGGATTGTGTAATGAGTGGTAATGTGGATAATGGTAGTAAGGAGCAGGGTAGGCGTTGCAAAAAAAAAATAGTTTATTAGTTTATTTTAAGGAGTTTATGTCAGGTTATGTATAATGTACAAGTTAATGTCAAAATTGAACCTTTTTTATGTGCTGCAGCTATTCAATATAAATTCAATTTAAAGTCAAAGACCAGAAGTATTATTGAGAATTGTGAAATTTTCTCCTTCACGAAGAAAAATGCGACATAGCAATACCATATTCAAATATCGGCTTCGAAACTAGCCAACATTTTGCCCGCGGCTAGCGCCGTAGACCGATAAACTCTCATAGTTCTAAATGTAGTTCGCAACTTTGTCACTAGGGGCGCACCAGGCGATAACAGGAGTGCTGCCTGGATAGTTTATTTGCCACTTACATAGTCTATGACACAGAGAGTCCCTGTGGTGTGGTGGTTCGATTACCGCTCAATTTCAAACCATTTTCTTTCTAAACTGAATAGCTAAAAGAGAGAAGTGGTAAAAAATATGTGCCTTTCCCCCCACCTGGAACTTCTAAAATAAGAGAATGATAAAACAAAAAAAAATTACCATGTAAACTTCCAACGAAAATTGGTTTAAACGAGATCTAGAGAGTAATTTTTTTTAATGTGTCATTAATCGAAAACCGTACACTAATATAAAACATCGATCAAAGTATCAACGAACTACAAGAACTTTGAAATTATGTTACTTGCTGCTATGGAACCCTTTATGGGCAATTCCAACTCGCACCTGGCTGGCTTTTTTTATTGTCTAGCTATTTACGCACTTTAGTTGCCATACATTCATCTATGGTAGTGGTTTCGGGTAGTTGGAGCCCTCAAAAGGCCAACAACTGGTCTAGCTGCAATGCTTCGATATCACCTTTTGTTATGGAGGTCAGATGGTAGTTATCGAAGTATTAGTTATCGTATGTAGGTATCGAAGTTCAGCCAAATACGCAGTTATATTTGTAGAAGCGGATCCCAGACTCCGAGTTAAAAGCTTCGGATGTGACTGGGATTAACGCTAGGATGAAGAAGAACCTACTACGACCAATCGTAGCGCCAGTGCTACGAAAATTGCTACGCCGTAGCACTCGTTCAAAACTAATGTTTCTAAATCGCAACTAATCTCATTTTCTCATAATAACCACACCATTGGACACTAAAATTAGCCATTACTATCAGATACACAACCTACGGTAATTAGTAATGTTATAGCTGTAATATAGCGGTATTATAATTACCTCACAATTAATTACCCGACGATTAGATGCGTAATATAGTCACATCTTTTTCCTCATTAGGCTAAGCAGAGACCACATGTTTTCACTTATTTATTACGACGCTAGTATATAAATTTCATTTCTTTAACATTCATAATAAAAGTGTTTTCCTATGGTTACAATACGAACTTATTACTTCCCCAGTCGGACTGCTCAATTGGACGGAAATACGGTCAGGTCTTACTCCCATCAATCGGCAAATTATTACTCAGAATACAATCGTAGCAAAAAATGTAGCTCCGACCAGACCAGATGTAATTTATCGTTCTCGTATCTGATATGTACTCATGATAAATTATTATAATACTTTAAATCATAATCGCAGTTTTATTTATGTGTCGCTCATGAAATAAGTCTAAAAGCTATTACTGTAGCAGATTTGCTCAAAGTATTTAACTAGCCAGATTTTATATTTTACGAACTAAATTTTGTGTACTAAATAATAATAAAGAAATAGCTTTCATTCCGAATATTCAGTTTGATTTAAGTTGTTAGTTTTCATATTTGAGAGCTTTAAGGTTTATTACTCCATCGATAACTCCACCCTCCCTCCCCGAAACGGAGCCGGTGGGGGAAGTTAGAGCGTTTTCACACAAATCCGATATTCGATATCGGTGTCGGACGCCGATAGGCGACATCCGATAGCCGACACCTTGTGCTGTTTTCACATTTATCAGATAAAATCGGCCTGATACGGCCATTTGCTCGATAGCACAGACTAGTTAGGGATGCTAGGAATAAATAAAAAAATCGATACCATGTCATGTCAATAAGGTCGAAAATTGCTTGCAGTCGCTGTTTTAGTTTCTTTGTTCCGATATCGGGCCATAACAGTGGTGTTGGCTCCGATAACCGATATCGGGCCGGACAATGTGAAAGAGAGATACATATCTTATACATTTGACTTCCTCCGATATCGGATGTCGGATATCGGATATCGGATGAGTGTAAAAACGTTGACTAAAATGCACGACGTTTATGGGTCGTAGGTTGACGGAGGTGACATTGCCCACGACATATCTCTCGCAGATTAATTACGAATATGGTATTTTTTAAGTACTGGTTCTGCCCAGAACTGTATATCGAATTTCATTAAAATTGACTTAGCAGTCGAAAGGAGAAGAAATAACAGAGTTGATTACCATTTATAATAGTAGTATTCATTTTTGCACGCAGTTTTATGGGTAGATGAGGCTTCACCAAGATCGTTGGAGGGTAGGCGAACGAGGGTCTATCATAGGATTTGCTCTCGGCTTTAGATGCTAGCCATGAGCGGAAACTTGGACTTGGACAATCAGGATTAGTATTTATTTTATGCCACTTAGGTGGCAGACAAGCACAGCCCACCTAATGGAAAGTGGTTACCGTGGCCAATGGATATGTGCAACACAAAAAGAGTCACACTCGCGCTTAGAAGACAAAGTAAGATAAGCCTTTGGTCTTTCCACTGACAGCACAAAAAATCTCCAGTGAGTTCTGGCTACCCTAATCACCACCTTTTTTTTTTACGTGCGGGAAATCCCCACGTATACCCACCCCTCCGGAGCCGGAGGGGTAGGTTATGTCGGACTCGAACCGACTAAACCGCACGCCGTCTCTGGGTCGTAGTGCTAGGCCGAAGGTGAGGTTGTCATGCGACATAACCCTCGCACCCCGGCTCACCCAGGGCCATCCCTCTCGGTCTGGCCCTCCTCGGGAGGTGGGGACCACGCGGTCCCCGACTCAACGCCGGTGTGGGGGGACGCGCAACGTCCTACGATACGCGCCGCCGCCGTGGCCTGCTTCTGCTAGGGTGACGGGCGGCTCCACCCGTCACCCTCAGGCCCGCGCTCATGGGGGGCGGAGGTCAGTTTGCGCCCTCAAACGCCCGAGCCGCCTTCGGGCGCGTGCAGCGATGTCAGCGAGTCTTTCTCGCTCATCGCGCCGCGCCCGCTCTGCTGTCTCCTTCGCGAGCATGACCTGCTCGCAGAAGGAGGCGCTGGCCGCCCACGCATCCGCGCAGCGGACCATCGCCGCGAGCAGGGTGGAGGGCGTGAGCACTCTCACCCACGCCGGACTCTCGGTGAGCGTTTGCAGCCCCGAGTCCACGCTCGCGTCGCAGTGATGGCACTCGGGCGTTGGCTCTATACCCATCAGACGCAGATACCGCCCAAAGCTACCGTGCCTGGTGATAATCTGCGTCTGACGGTACGAGAGGCTACCGTGTGGCCTCTCTAGCCACTCCCCCATGATGGGTCTTACCGCCGCAATCACGGCGTGCCCTGCGCGTGGTTGCCCAAGTCGTCGCTCCCACTCGGCCACCATGTTCCAGTGGAGCCGGGATTTCTCGGCCCGAATGTCCTCGGGCTCGGGATGGAATCCCCGCTCCCGCGCCTCCTTTCGGAGCTGATATAGTGCCGAAAGGGCCCTTGCTTCCAGGATCTACGGTGGCGATCCGGCCAGGAGACTCGCCGCTTCGAAGGATATCGTGCGGTATCCCCTGATGGTCCTGGAGGCCATCGTGCTCTGCGCCGTACGGAGCAGAGGCAGGAATCTGGCCTCCAGGGTGTCCGCCCACACGGGGCACCCGTATAGGGCCATGGACCGCACGACACCCGCGTAGAGTCTCCTGCAGGAGGCCTCTGGGCCCTTCAAGTTGGGCAACAACCGGCCCAAGGCATTCGCCGTGAGCACCAACTTGGGGCGCAGACTTCGGAAATGCTGTCCGAAGTCCCATCGACCGTCAAGCACGAGCCCCAGGTATTTCAACCGGGGCTTGATGTCGATGGGAGTGCCTCCCACTGTAAGGCTGGCTCCCGGGCCTGGCCTGCGCCGAGGGCCATGAAAGAACATGGCCTCGGACTTGTGCAGAGCCACCTCGAGACCCAGCCGCCGGATCCTGTCGACGACCTGAGCAACCGCGGTCGTGACCCTCAGGGTCGCTTCGCGGTGCGTAGCCCCGCTCACCGTCACCAGCGTGTCGTCCGCATAACACGTGACGGTGGCACCATACGCGAAGTCACCGCGAAGCACCCAGTCGTAACCGATGTTCCACAGGAGCGGCCCCAGGACCGACCCCTGCGGAACACCGCACGACATCTCACGCCTACCTACTCCCGTCGAACTTGGGTAGATGACGGCTCTCTCCGTCAGGTACGCCCCGACTATGCGGTGGAGGTAGAGAGGCACGTCGTGGTACACGAGTGCCTCCCTGATGCAACTCCAGGGCAAGGTGTTGAAGGCGTTGGAGATGTCCAAGGACACCGCCAACATCACCTCGCCCCGGGCAACCGCATCCCCCGCCAGAGTCCTCACACGCATGATGGCATCCACAGTGGAACGCCACCGGCGGAACCCAAACTGGGTGTTCGCCAGGTCCGGCCCCACTCTAGAGAGATGCTCGACGAGGCGCTTGGCAATAACTCTTTCGAAGAGTTTGCCCACCTCGTCGAGCAGCACTATGGGCCGGTACCCGGACGGCTCGTCCGCCGAGCGTCCCTTCTTGCGGATGAGGACCAGTTTCCCCGACCTCCACATCTTCGGAAACTGGCCCCGCTCCAAGCATGACCCTAATCACCACCGGTAACACAACACGAGGTCATTATGGCCGCGGTAGTCTGTAGAGCGGAGGTACTTCCCCAGTCGGACTGCTCCATCAGTGTGACGTGTAGTGTTCCCGGCGGTGTGTAATGTTCCCGGCGGTGAGTAGGGTAGCCAGAGCGCACTGGAGAGTGTTTGTTCTGTCGGTTGGAAGACCAAAAGCTATTCCTGCCTTGTCTTCTACACTGACGGCACAGAAACTCTCTAGGATTGGCAGGACGAGTGGGACTCCTCTGGTGTTTCACATATCCATAGGCCACTGTAACTACTTTCCATCCGGTGGTCCGTGTGTTTGTCTGCCATATCAGTGTTATAAAAAAAATACTCTATCAAAGAAAATTTTTGTTATTTCAAATACAATGTTGCATGAAATAGTAATCAAGCTAGTATTATTTCCATACTACCCCAGCTAATGACAGAACATCCACAATTCTAGCCACCATTACAGAAAGACTAACAAATAAATATTACATACACACCATCTATAAAACTCAAAGTACTAACGTAGAGTGTAACAATAAAAACAGCGTCGCACTCGTATATCTTAATATATGAGAAAATAGGCTTCTCAGGTCAGTGTATAGTCGCCTACAAATTTCTTAAAACATTCTAATTTACTGTTAGTTAATACTCCATTAGGTAGGTACTTAAGTGATGGTAAATAATTTTGTAGCGATTTTTTATTACAACACATAATTAAACACATAAATTACGTTAACTAACTGAATAAGTAGTGGCTCAAACTCGGGAAGTACCTCCACCCTACAGAATACCGCGGCCATAATATCCTTCCTTTGTTACGTTGTGTGAACCCTTCTAAGACACAAGTTATTATTGTGGGCAGCTCCGGAATGATAAGCCGAATAGATTGGTCACAATTGCCAGACGTAATATTTAACGGTGTTACTATTCAAATAAGTAGCGAGGTAAAAAACCTAGGTATACGGATAGATAAGACACTATCCTGGGGCCCTCAAGTACGGGAAGTCAGTCGTAAGTTGTTTGCATCGGCAGGTTCCATGCGTAGACTGCGAAACTTCCTTCCTACTGCCACTAAAATTGCACTTGCAGAATCTCTTCTTCTTCCACTACTTGACTACGCTGATGTCAGCTATCTTGATCTCACTGAGGAGCAACTTGATAAGCTTGAGCGCCTTCAGAATTTCTGTATTAGATTCATATTTGGTCTACGCAAATATGATCACGTATCCCATTTCCGCAACTTGCTCAAGTGGCTCCCAATTCGCTTTCGACGGAATGCTCACATTCTTTCCATGCTTTACAGTATTCTCTTCAATCCCCGTACTCCTACTTACCTAAAAGAACGTTTTGTGTTCCTCAATGACACACATTCAAGATCCTTGAGGTCGTCAGTAACATTGCAATTGTCCACGCCCTCTCATTCTACAACATTTTATGACAAATCTTTCACTGTCCAGTCTGTACGGTTGTGGAATGCTCTGCCTGTATCCATCAGACGCGCACAATCCCTGGCCACTTTCAAAAAAATGATAAAAGAACACTATTTGCGTTCTGGATAGTTACTTTGCTCGCTGTGTGTAGGTATATCTTGTACTTATGAAATATATGTGTATATCTAATAATTATGTATGTATGTTTATGTAAGTGTTATGGATATTGAATTTAAATATGTACTTAGGTATATGTAAAATACAAAGTATATAATATGTATATAAATATATGTCTATATACTTATATATAGTTTAAGCTTATGACTACAGTAATAACTACCCATAAGTTATTATCGTTTAATCAAATATGTCCATCCAAAGGTTGCCTGGAAGAGATCGCTTGTAGCGATAAGGCCGCCATTTGTACATTTTTCTTATGTTGTCCGTACATGTACTGTATTTCTTTGGTGTACAATAAAGATTTATCTTATCTTATCTTATCTTATCTTACTGGAGAGTTTTTGTGCTGTCAGTGGGAAGATCAAAGGCTATTCTTGCTTTGTCTTCTACGTGTACACTGACGGCACAAAACTCTCTGTGTTTACAAGGTCGGCAGCGCGAGTGTGACTTCCCTGGTGTTGCACACGTCCATAGGCCGCGGTAACCATTAACCATCAGGTAGACCGTGTGCTTGTCTGCCACCTCAGTGGTATAAAGAAATGGTAGTAGAGTTTTCGACATAAAACTTGAACCCAATCATATCACAAAACGTACTCTAGGCGCAGTAAGCGATTTTTGGGTGTGTTTTGAGGATAACACGGGGTGCTACGGGGGCGAAGGCGCTCAAATCTGCCAATTACAGATTAAATCAAACCAATCTACGCGCCATGGCATCATTACCTCCGTGACTTAGGATCAGGATATTTGTCAATAACTATAATTTCGGTTATTAACACTCTTTTTAAAAAGAAAAGAGAATGCTTATCTAGGGTTAGGAGCAATACTTGTAATTTCTATTACTGATATTCGTTATTAAACCAAAAGGCATTCAAAAAAAAATTAAACTTTCTTCTGAAGTTCACAAAAATACTACATTTATGTTTAATTAAAAATCTTTTGAAATTGTATAAGTGTCACCTTTGGTGCTCAGGCACTGTGCCCCCGAATTGTGCCCAGTATTTACACGGCATTTCGCGCTCTCTTACTCCGCGAGACAAGTCCCAGCCTCGAGGAAGACTGCATTCGTGCATCCTGTGCCTAAGAAAGGCGACAGGTCAGACCCGTCTAATTACAGGCCTATTGCTATAACCTCCCTTCTTTCGAAGGTGATGGAGCGTGTGATTAATACACAGCTCCTGGGATACCTTGAGGGAAACGACCTCCTGAGCGACCGACAGTATGGCTTTCGCCATCGTCGCTCCACCGGCGACCTTCTTGTGTGTCTTACAAACCGATAGGCGCAAGCTATCGAGAGTCGGGGCGAGGCACTAGCGGTCAGCCTCGATATAGCAAAGGCCTTTGACCGGGTCTGGCACACAGGTCTTCTTTCGAAGTTGCCACGCTACGGACCCCCGAGGGACTTTGCGAATGGATTGCCAGCTTTTTGTCCAATAGAAGTACCCAAGCTGTCGTCGATGGCAGCTGCTCGGACCGCATAGACATAAACGCTGGTGTCCCACAAGGCTCCGTGTTGTCCCCGACGCTGTTTCTACTGCATATCAATGACATGCTGTCTGATGGATCTATTCATTGCTATGCGGACGACAGTACCGGGGATACGTGTTACACGGGTCGAGCAAATATCCCTCAATTCGAGGTGGAGAAGAGACGCGAACAACTTGTGTCTGAAATCGAGACTACTCTCTCGGGAGTATGCGATTGGGGTCGACTTAACCTAGTCCATTTTAACCCCACTAAGAAAACCCCATTTACTGTAGCGCTGCAATTCCTGGGCACATCACTTTCCATCTCTTCGAGTTTTGGGATTCTAGGTGTCGACTTTTCCCACATGGAGTATTGCTGACACCTTTTTGCCGGAGCGTCTGCATACCAGCTTGACCCCTTCGACTCATTGCAAAGACGGGTGTTGAGGCTCGTCGACAATCCCATACTCACAGGCGATATGGAACCTCTCAGCCTTAGAAGGGATTTTACTGGGGACTATACTAAACAATGGTCTGTGCTCAGATGAATTGTTTGACATGATGCCCACCGCTACATTCTATCATCGCACCAATCGCCATAGGCAGAGAATTCATCGTCACACATTGCGACCGGAAATGGTGCGCACCGTGCGTTTTGAAAGGAACTTCATCCCACGTACGCTCAGGTTGTGGAATGAACTTCCTGCCGTGGTTTTCCCAAGCGACTACAATATGGGGTTCTTCAAGAAGGGTATTAGAAAGTATCTACAGGGTCGGTAGCACGATTATGATGCCCCTGGTGTTGCAAACGTCCATAGGCCAAGGTAACCACTTTCCATCAGGTGGGCCGTGTGCTTGTCTGCCACCTAAGTGGTATAAAAAAGTATTCAAAAGCTTCCGTCGTTGTCTGTACATCTATGTCCCACATCGTTACAAGCCCACGGTCGCACACAAACATGTCATATCGTAAAACACATCTCGAATCAAATAAAACATTTTAGTACGTAGAGTATAAAAATTATGTAGAATTTTATTGCACTTCAATACGGCAGAAATGCTGTATACACTTGTTTTACGAAAGGCAACACCATGAATACTGAGAAGGACTCATAAGACTATCTTGTTTTACTTCAATTTTTGACTTGTAGGATGAATAACATAATATGAATTTGTGCCGAATGGGTTCGAAACCGCCTTTAACACGACTGTGAGGCGTGGCCGCTGTTGGAGCGACACAAGCAGAAGCTGCGTGTCACGGAGATGAAAATGCTGCGGTGAATATGCGGAGTCACGCGTAATGATCGCCTGAGGAACTCTCGCATCCGCGGTAGCCCTCATGTCCGTGACATCGTAGATAAAATGCAAGAGAGTCGCCTTCGCTGGTGTGGCCACGTCTTGCGGCAATAGCCAGGCTACGTGGGTAACAAATGCCAAATTCGGTCCAGGTAGAAGAGATAGGCCCAAAAAGTCCTGGCTTGACGTCGTGCAGGTTGAACTGCGTGCAAATGGTCTCACTACCATGGACGCCCAAGATCGTGTGAAGTGAAGGAAGAAGAGTCGGTAGGCGGACCCCGAGCTCCGAGGGCATCTTGGCCTCGGATGCAATCGGGACAACGTCTAAATGTCGATGATGATAATGATGGATTAGACAACGTTGGGGCCATGGAGCCCGAGCGCCCGCAATCTTTTTAGGGAGATTGTGAAACCTGTGCTTGTCGTGACCAGAAGGCTGGCTTGCTGTACTGGAAGATTCCATTAGTTCGGCCTGCTGGTGGAGTCCAGGTTAAGATATAGCATTCTATTCTGGGGGGCTAGTTACGAGTATAACATACAGAAGGCTTTTATAATACAAAAAAGAGCGATTCGCACTATAGTGCGTATCAGGCAGCAAGAGTCATGTAGGGAATACTTCAAAGAGCTGGGGATATTAACTGTCCCCAGCCTGTACGTCCTTGTGTTACTAAACCCATTTCAAAAAGTATGTTCATGAATACGAAACGGAAAATGAACGATTAGTAAGATAAAGTACAAGGCGGAGGGACTTCAAAAACAAAACCACTCCACGGCTAGATATATTTTTAAGCACGGCACTGCACATATATGTCGGTAAAACTATTTAATAAATTACCATCAGAGTTAAAGCTCTCACTTTATAAAGGTGACTTTGAGGCCAAAATAAAAGTATTTTTGTTGGAGGGTAGTTATTACTCTATAGAGGACATTTGAATTCGGCGCAGGTGGAATTGCAAGTTTTACTTATAATTGATTGTGGTTTTTAATTAGTTTATAGTTTTGACATTTGTTTAATTATTATTTATTGGATTAAGAGAAGAACTGATTATAATTGACAATTTTATTTTTATATCACATATTGATGGACTTGCTTGACTGAGCCTCAATGTATAGAAATTGTTTATTTTATTGAAAAAATTTCCTGAAGTACTGATGATGAATGTTATTCTTTTTTAGTTAATGGATAAATTACATAATTATGATACATTTATATTCAATTAATTTAATAGATTGACATGACATACTTGTATTGAATTTATCTTAGAAAATTGAATTTATGAATGGCTGACAATTGAAGATTATTTATTATATTACTCATAATTTTTGTACAATTTACTTAATATTTTGAATTTAAACGTAGATGTGGTACCGGATTTTTAGCGAATTTTACGTATATTGGTTCTCTACCGTATGTTTGTATAAGATTTTGCATGTATATATCCTACACAATGTAAAATTGTTTGTGATGATAAATAAATAAATAAATAAAAATAAAAATGCGGCTTATCTTTAAACATACTCAATTCAAAAAAAAAAAGACGGGTTGCACTCCGGGAAGTCCGGCAGAAGTGAAAACTTTTTCTTTCTTTCTCCGTTATATACAGAGAAATAGATAAAAAGAACATATCATACCGGTATGGTATGGTAATACCATACCATACCTATAACATAGCGCCAATCGTAGAACCTATCACTAATTTTCTGTGAGAAGAAATTAATGAATTACAAAAAGAAAAATAATCACAAAAAGTAATAAAAATTACAAAAAGTGTCAGGAGCCCAGGTTCGAACCCGGTACTGTCTGAACCCATAAGGACTTACAGTCGAAGCGCTTCTGGCTAGGGTACGATGCTTCTTATCGCACCTAACAAAATAAATAATCTGTAGCTGTTGTAATGTTGTATGACGTCAGTCGTCGGTTACGGTTCAAAGGTCAAGTAATCCTGACGCGAGTTTAACACTTTTTACCCATCCAACGCCGCTAAAGAAGTTTTCACTTCAAAAATCCAATTACATTATTAAGTTTAGTTGTAAAAAAAAACATGTTACTGAAATGAAAACCACAACCTTTTTTATTAGTCGTTTGAAAAAAAGTATTCCATTTTACAAACCCTCATTAATCATTAAAACAAACTAATTACGTATGCAACAAGCCCAACACAGATATTTTATTATGACGTCATTGTTATTCACGGCGGTACTAGACTAAATCATTACGCACATATACCCTGTCATTCGGTTTGTATCAGAAATCATTGTAACTCAATTAGCGGAGACACAGTTCGTTTTTGTGTTCCACCACGGTCCAACTCCCCCCTTTGACATGGTGTCTATTGTACGGATAATAAGTAGGCATAGATTAAATTGTTTTGTAGAGGAGACACTGCATTGATAAAACTTACTAGCTGGCGAGATGAGTATGTCTTTCTTAATGTAAACTTTCAAGTGGTAGTATTTAGGTTTTTTTAAATATTCTATGTGGCTTAAATAAGTTTTAGCCATACGGGTTTTGAAGTGTGGATAAATGTATTTATTCATTAGTAAATACTTTTACATTCAAACTGCTACTATGGTGCACATTTAGTACGACATTAAATGTCCAGCAGTGTAATTTAATTGGCGATTTTTTAATTGGAATTATACATTTAAACACCTATATCATTGCGAATAGGCATAATATTCATTTTACAATTTATTAGCACTGATTCGGAAGCCTCTGAACTTCTATTTTCACCTATGTATCTTTATGTTTGTTCGTGTGAGTACATAAATAAACTAGTAGTTCTGCGAACAGTAACCTCGTGAGCACATTTTGCCACATTTTTCTGGTACCCTTTATCAAATCTGGTATCTTAAGCAATGCAATTTTTCTTCTTATTTTAAGCAATGCAATTTTAAAATGTAATGACGATCCGTTTTTATACAAATGCAACAGCAATCATCCCTTTTTTTTAAACAAATTTCATCTTAAGGATAATGCATCAACTTTTTTTTGCACAACGAACTGTGAGGAATCATGTCTTTGATATTTCAGCCAAACATCATCAAAATCTGTTCATAAATATTGTGACAGCAAACTTCCCCCGTTTTCTTCCCCATTTGAACTTCTGTCAAAAAAAGCTCCGCATAAAAGTTGAGTGTTTCCTTTAAATCGGTTAAAAAATGAGCAGAGGGCTGGAGATCGAAACTGACATAGATACGGGCAAAAGCAAAATCGGCAAACTTGTTAAAACAAACTGACACCTTGCTCGCTTGGTCTATTCTATTCTTTATTTATTTATTAATAAATAAAAGAATCCGCAACTTTCAACGCCACAGTTTTAAAACTCTACTGCCACGTCACATAGATTATTGTGACTCCAATTTACATAGACTGCAATTAAAAAACAATAAGTTAACCAAACAATAAGTCAACAAGTACGAATTACAAAAACTTAATCTTTGACGATTGTCTCGAGCAGAAAGCAAATAAATAATTCTAACAACGGGAATGCCAAATTGAGGGAGTGACAGCGCTATTGCACGTCAAATGCAACTTGACCTCTGTCAACAAAGAAATTGTCTTACGTCTCGCTACAAGCTTAAACCAACCTTACACTTCTTGCAATAAAGTCGATTTTAAGTATCGTTATCAGGAATGATTTTAGATAAGCTATTGAGGATAAGAGCGTTCGCTGTTTATTCGCAAGGGAATGGACCACAGAACATGTTAGGATAAGAAACATGCTATGCCGTATCTATCTATACTGTATTGTCTTCAAAAGAAATTCTATCCTACTTCATATTGATCCTATCTATCCTACTAATATCACAAATGAGAAAGTGTGTAAAGATGTTCGTATGTCCGATGTGGATGTTTGGTTCAGGGATAGATCATTGTCTGGAATAACATATGCAACTCTTCATCCATCCCGAGAATAAGCTCCCGTGGGCTGCGAGATCAAAATGTCACGCAGTATCAGCTAGTAAAACATATTTGTCAGTTAACCTTTAACTGTGAACATGGGGACTCCGAGGCCCCACCTCATCTTAGAGTTCCACATATAAGTCACTTCCATGTATCACCTCTCGAGTTGCTCAATTCCTTTCAGGTGAGGCGCGAATCAAACTTAAATAGCGGTAGTTGCATGGTCGGCTTCAAAACACACGAGTTTTAAGCTTTTAAAATTCCTCCAGGGCGTTTGAGACCCCACTTCCACGTTTTGCTTGGAACCGTAACGTTTTCACGAAAATGGATTAAAGTAATCAGCCGAATATATATATGGTCGAATAAATATTCAAAAAATCTGGTTTGAACAAAAGTATTATGCTCAGAAAAGCCTACAATTGAAGATGAGGTTACTTGCGTTTCCCAAGGCGACCCAATGTATTTTTTAAATGTATACTGTTTAGCGGCTTACTTTATGTTTCAATTACTTAATGTAGTATTGTTATTTTTATATCAAAACAACAAAATATAATAAGTAATTAGTAATAGGAAGTAAAATTTTGTAAAAAGTTATTTGATTTATAGTTTTTTTTTTGTATTATTTAATCTTATAAAGTTATAAAAAAAAAACTTTCTCATTCTCAACATTTATGTAATACACACATACGTGAAGGGGTCTCAGTGACCCTACGTCCAAAGTAGTATAACAAAAAATCACGTCTTCAGTCAAAGGTTAAGTGGAAGCAGATAAAACTTTGAAAACTTCTGACTTGAACTGTTTGCTTGAAATATCGCGGAACGCAATACTTTAAAATTATTCACAAACTGATGCCTTTGGGAGATATTCATATAAGAGGTTACTGGTAACTCGACGTATTCTAGTCAGATAGTGGTGAAAGACCTGAATTACTACAATGTTGATCATTATGAATGGACGAAAATCATTAGTTTTGAAATAATATTCCAAAACTAGATGGATGTATAGGGAAAATTTGGATAGCTTTAGGTGTGGCTCGGTGGGTCAATGGTCAGAGCATTCGGCCTGTAAAGAAAAGATCGCAGATTCGCGTCCCACCTGAGCTGATTCATTTTTCCTATATTAATCGATGTGAATAGTTAGCATACTAAATGCTTTAAAATTTAATTCAGTCACAGCAATTGTTGTAGAAAAGCTAGAAAAATCATTATTTCTAATTCAAAATGTATTCTCTGTATGGTTTTTGCTAAGTGTTCTTCATGCCGTCCGAACATTTATTTTTTCTAAATGATTTGAAGGTGCAATAATTAATATTGGTGTTGCTTTTAGTGCTCCTATGAAAATTATTTGCGAAAAAAATTATACGAATACCTCGAGGCTTATGTCTTGGACCCAAAATGTGCTCAAAAGGCACTCAAAACGCGCCGTATGCGATTTTTGAGTCTCTTTTGAGAATAGTACGTGGTGCTACGGGTCAAACGCGCGCGCCAGGTCTTGATCGCTTTTGTTTTTTTTTTATAAGAATATTAGTAACCGAGCTAAGCCCCTTCAACTGAGCTAAATTACTTGTGTTCGAAGTAGATTCACGTCGATAGTGTAGTTCAATTTATACCATTACATTATAATGGCATAAATTGAACGTTAAGCTATTGAGTAGTACTTATTCTGCTTATTGTACTATTTCTGATTTTTAAAGAATTAAGTTCATGAATGATAAAAATAGGCCAGAAAGCCTATTTTTAGTTTACTATTTTGTTTTTGAATGAAATGAAATGATTTTTATCAGCCATGAACTTAATTCTTTATACATTTTTTCTTATTCTTTTGTTGTATCGTGCATGTTTGATTTCTTTGTTTCTATCTTTATTTCTTTATAACTTATTTATTGGTATTATTTAGAGTGCAGAAGTTCCTAAATAAAAATGTACCATGCAAAATATTGGCGTAAAACACATTTTGTGTTTAATTCGTCTAAATGAGTAAAATTCGAAATATAATAATATATGCCTTCGAAAACACAGCAAGGTAATAGAAGATGTCATTCTTATGAATCTGTGAAAATACATCAAAACCATCGATAAATCATAAACAAACCCAGAATACCTTCCGATGTTGTTCACCAGAGGGCGCTTACACGAGTGTTCGCGCCATATCTGCGTCGAAACGTCATTGCATTCTTGTGATTCTTACGAGAAACGTTGATAGTTTCAAATTTTTGATATTACAAGTTCTAAGTATTCTAACTAGAAATATTAACGCTTGTTAGTGTAATTGATTGCGTCTTGTACCTTAGTTTAGTGTTTTAACAACATTAAATTCAGTGGTGTGAACGCAGTGAACACAGCATTGTAAGATTTGTAAGTACCTACAACTATTATTTTAAGATGGAGGACAAGGGCAAAGAAGCCGATGCCGTTGCTTCGGAGGGAGAACGGTCATCGGCTAAGAGCCTCAGCTCATCGGGAAGCGACCCTTCCTCATCCTCGGAGTTTGAGGAAGGAACAGCATCCCCGTTGCCTAACAAACGTCCTCGCTTGTCTCGGTCACGTAGGAACAGGATCGAACCGGTTCACGTTCACGATCCTCGGGTAGACACGTTGATGTCTCAAGTTTCGTATATAGCTAACTATCTAGGTCAATACCCTATACATGGCAGTTCAAGCTTGCAAGCTAAGGAGGGTCCGAGTTATAATATTCATACTGGGGAGAGTAGCTCTCAATTTTTATCGTTACCCACTCTACCAGAGCCCTTGTCTCTAAAATGGGGTCCCATCAATACAGAAGTAGATGATAAGAAGATTTTGCCCCCTAGCGACAAGGACAGGTTGTTAGAGTTAAATAGACTACAACAATTCGATTCACAGGCTTGGAAAGGCATTCGATACAAAAGAACCCTTCGAGGCTGTTTAGCTACCCCAGGCTTTTCGGGGTTGTTAGTGAATGACGAACTATGTCATTTTAATAAGACAAAGGATTATTTAGCTTCAACGGAATCACTACTAGCAGGTTTGTCGAATAAAATTTTAGAACAGAAGCAATTATTAAGGGGAGGCTTACAGTCTCTAGTGGATTGGGCCAGCGCTAACCCTAGTGAGCTGAATCCAAAATCCTTATTTGATAAGATTTCTGAGAATTTTGGTCCAAATTCTTTATGCCACAAAAATTCCGAAACCACTATGCAGGTGATCTGTGGGAAGCGCTCGGAGTGCATTGAGGTTAGGCGAGACCGTATTTTAAAAGAAATTTCCAATGAAAATCTAAGAAATACATTAAGAAATGTTCCACCAAGCTCGGAACACTTATTTAGTCGTGAAGCCTTGCTGCCTATAATACAATCCCTCGGAGGGTCTCAGGTCTGGTTAAATACTCCAACCTATATGAAGGAAAAGAAAGTTATAGATAGGACAGATAGAGCTGGGCTAAATAGGAAAAATTATAATAATAATAATTTTAAGGCTAGAAGATCCGAAAAGGACAAAAAAATTAAAAATACCTTTAAGAAGAACCGGCCCTTTCGTCAAAATCATTCCAATGGAGAAAGAGCCAATCCTAAATCCAAAGATAATTGACTTGCAGCGGGTTTTCAAAGGGGGTTGTCTGAAGTCAGCTACAGACAAATGGGCCCAGCTAGGGGCCAACAATTTCATTTTAAATTCAATAGCGAGCTACCGCTTACCATTCAGAAAGAAACCACCTTTGAAGTACCCAACCCCAAGTTTTTTAAAATGTTTAGCAACCAAAGTTTCCCCAAAAATGACACAGATGATAGAGGAACTGAAGAGCCAAGGGATTTTAGAGGTTCCACCCAATCAAAACCCCGGATTCTTTTCCAAAATGTTTTTGGTAAAGAAGTCAGGGGGGGGGGATTGCGACCGATATTCGATCTCAAAGCTCTCAATACTTGGGTCATTCTTTTGGACAGCTTTTTCAAGCGGCTTTGCTTAAAAATAATAGAAATCAAAAAGTCAGCAAGCCATATTTTTTTATGCGCAAAGTTTAAATCCTCTCTTAACTAGGTAACTGATTATTATTCAATTATCTTTATAATTAAATATGATTAAAAAATAAAATACCCCCATTCTTTGATTTTCGTGGCGTGTCCCAATCCCCGATCTGGCCACTTAGTAAATTATATATTATAAACTAAACGCAACATGCTTACCAAAAAAAAAACACTAAGTCCTAAGAAGTTTACAATGCTATGAAAAGTTAGACCATAGTTCTAAAACGACTACATTTCCTTAAAAAAAAAAAAATGTAACTGTCCCGAGGTAATTGCTGATTTGCGTGGATTGTTATATTTTCACTAGCACATCTCTAAATTCGCGGCCCTATGATACGTCATCCTTAATTCAAGTTACAACTAGTCGCACTCCGACGGCCGCGCAGAGTGCTTGTGTGATGGTGCGTCGTGTTTTCAAAAAATAACGGTAAGAACTTCGTTGCGTGGGTTTGGTTTCTCAAAACTTTGATTTGCGTGGTACAATTATCTCTAGTATCTGTGAATTTATTTATTTAATAAAATATTGAAGTGAACAAATATAAGGTAATGTAACTTATAATCAAAACACAGTTTATTTGCTTCAAAGGTTTTTGTATATTATTAGTATAAAGGATTTATTTTGATTTTTGTGGTCGTGATTTACGTGGTTTACGTGGTAGTTCTGACCCACGCGGATCAATTTTTGACCACGCAAATGAAATAACTTTGAGTTTTGTTATAGTTATGAATGAAAATATTTGTTATTACTTTAGTTAAATGTAAATTCGTTTAAATCAAACTTAATATGTCACCTTCGATGGGCTTCTGACCTCGTCGATCTCTACTGGCACAGTGCCCAAAAGGATGGCGGCATTATCGCACTGAATAGCTATACCAATTCTTTGAGCGAGGTATCCCTGTGGTCACGGCAAGAGTCGATTAGTCGCTTCGCTATTGCTTTAAATAACGCGTGCGCGCGCTTGGACCTCACGGACCCAATGTTTCGACTCCAAGCGACTCAAAAATATAATTACCACTTAAATTGGTATATTTGCGACCTTTGAGAGTCTCTGCTGATGTAGCAGCAGCGCTGAATTGGTGCCAGGTTGTCGACGCAAGTTGCATCTCACACCAAAGGCCTACCCATCTTCCAAGGCATCAACGACTATACCATCCGGTCTCTTGCGATCGTCGCGCCAAGCCAACAGGTTCAACTATAGCTGGCTAGCGGTGACAAGAGTCCGACGGATATTGTCGTTAATATTAGCATGTGGAGACATGCGGCCTGCGCTACTGCTGCAAGATAATCCGTGATATCAGAGGCAATCGAATACTTGTTCACATAGATATCGTACTCCACCACCCATCGTACAGTAGGCACGTGTCGTCCAACATTGCACCAATGTTGGGCGAAGGAAGTGCCTCTAATAGTACAGGTAGATAGACCATTAGAACTATAGATAACTGGCAAAGAAAATAGTGCAAGATTAGCTACCTATATTCATGTTCAGAAAAATTGTAATGGATTATTAACATTTTAGACCAAAAATGCCATTAACAAGAGAATAAAAATTAGAAAGAAAGAAGTTATCCGAAAGAAGAAGACGAGAGAGACTTAAACATGATGAAGAGTTCAAAGCTAAAAACCGGGCGAGATACTATAAAAGGAAAGCCGAAGGAAAAATACTTAGTATTCATGACTTAAACCGCCACGAACAAAAAGCAAGACGAGAGAAAAGTAGAGTAAGTTCCCGAAAATATAACATAAAGAAAAAAAATCAAGCTAAACGTTGCCTTGTTGAAGACCTTATACAAGTACCGGAAATTCAAAACAAAGAAAACCGTGATCCATTGGAAGAAACTCTGACTCCATTGCTATTGTCACGTGCTGATTCACCAGTATCATCAGCTTCTGAAAGCAGCGTTCGTTTATCAGTTTCAGGTAATAATAATTGTCGTCCTTGTATTAAAACTTTTAATAAGCTGCAGCTTTTAGAATTATATATTTCTAAATAACTATTGCATCAACCTCTGGCACTTCGTCTTCCAAGAATTTTAGGATAGTTAACTATCCTAAAATTCTTGGAAGACGAAGTGCCAGAGGTTGATGCTCTCTACTTTGTATCCGATTCTCCTTCTGCACAATACAGAAATCGCAAAATGTTTTTCATCATGTCCATTTTAAATTGGCATTATCCATCGCTACGTATTGTGGAGGGAATTACTCAGAAAGCGGTCACGGAAAGGGAGCCCCAGATGGTGTAGGTGGCGTACTCAAAAGGACAGCAGATCAGTTGGTTGCTCGTGGCGTTGATATAACAGATATGAACTCGCTTCTACAACACCTAAAGAAAAATGTGCCAGGTGTTTACATAGAAACTGTTTCAGAAGCAGGCATGTTTGAGAGGGAATTACTGATACCTAAAGATTTGAAAGAGTTCCCTGGAACGATGAGCGTTCATCAAGTCCTTTGGAATGCGGATACTGGCCGGAAAATGACAATGAGAGAACTTAGCTGCGGTTTAGAACCGTGTCTTCACTCAACGATCCAGTGTCCACATGGTTTGCATAAGGGATTTTATGATGTCGATTTGAGAAATAAAGAAAGAATAGACAAGTTAGTATTCATTGAGAAACATCCGCTGAAGAAGACACCTAAAAGCGACTGTGTAAAAGAAGCAAATAAAAAACCAGTGATACTATCCAACATCTTATTGAAACCAGGACGGAGTGAGTTTATTCCAGAAATGAGAGTTGATACAAATACGCCAGAGAAGAATTATGGAATGAAACAATCAATGGATAATATTCAACTGTCAGACAATGACAGTTTCTGGGTTCCAGGCTTGACCAAAGGATACGAAGTACTGATGACCCCAAAAACTACTAAAAATATTATTTCCTCTTTAAACAATGTAGGCGACGAAACCTCGAGCGATTCCGATTTGACCATTTTTTAAGAATTTATATAAATAAGAATGTTACTTAATGATTGTGATAATAAAAAATACTGATTATTTTCCTAACAAATGACTGATTCATAATCAGTAAGAGAAAGTGTTCTTTTTTGAAATGTTTAAATTAGTGCTATAAAAATGACTAATTATGATAAGAGAAAGTGTTATTTTTTTGAAATGTTTAAATTAGTGCTATACAAATGACTGATTATGATTAGCGAAAGTGTTATTTTTTGAAATGTTTAAATTAGTGCTATAAAAATGACTAATTATGATGTGCTCTACAAATGACTGATTATGATAAGAGAAAATGTTATTTTTTTGAAATGTTTAAATTATTACTATAAAAATGACTGATATGATAAAAGAAATTGTTATTTTTTGTGTAAATTAGTGTTATATGTTTTTGTAATTTCTATGACAAATAATAAATAATGTTGGACTAAGTCTACTAAAACAAAGTTTTCTGCCTTAGTAACCTACCTATTTTTTTACCTTATAATGAAATAACTGATTTCAATATGAAATAACAATAAGTAACTCATTTGAGAAACTTAAATTAAAATTTTCATTTTCGTGGGTCGTTTTGTGATTAGCGTGGCCTCTATTTTTTTCACCGCGAGTATCTCTGTAAGTAAATCGATCTCTGAGGTGCCTTTTTCATAAAAAATATTGTTTTTACGTATATTTTAAGACTCTGATATCAAATTGAAAAAAAACTTAAATTTGAAAATTGCCACGAAAATCACCGAAGAATGCCTTACTCGAAGAAGCACCCACTTATGTGTCAACAAAGCATTTTTATCTGATATCTCAAATGGATGTTTTAGACTTCCTCCAAGTAGAGGATTGGTTGGTGAAAATAGACCTTCACCAGGCCTATTTCCATGTGAGTATCGCGGAGACTCACAGAAGGTTTCTACGGGTTGTTTACAAGGGAGAGGTCCTCCAATTAACAGCCCTACCTTTCGGTCTGTCCTCAGCTCCCCGAGCTTTCGCTGGGATTTCAAATTGGGTAGCCGAGCTACTCCGACAGCGGGGTATACGCCTTCTTGTATATCTCGACGACTATCTCCTAGCTTGTCAGGACAGATCCAAGCTCGTAGTGCAGGTTGCGGAAACCTTAACCATCTTGGAGTCTTTGGGTTGGCACGTGAACTATCAGAAGTCAATCACCGAGCCCACACACAGGTTGGAGTACCTGGGGCTAGTCTGGGACACCCACGGCGGGACAATATCATTGCCGTCCCAGAAGGTGCACTGCCTAAAAAACTCTTTGACAAAGATCTTGAGTCGAAACAACTGCTCGTTAAGAGAGTTGCAGAGTTTGTTGGGCAGACTGAACTTTGCCAACCAAGCGGTCCCTCAGGGACGCCTGCACTGTCGCAGGGCACAACTCTTTTTAAAAAAGTTTCTTCAGAAAAGCGGAAAAAGAGAACTGTGTCCCGGAGTGCGAGAGGACTTAAAGTGGTGGTTGGAGGCAGTCGAAGGCAGTCCAACCCCACTTCAGAGGAAAGAGGTCACTCATTTCCTAACCACAGACGCAGCGGATGCGGGCTGGGGTGCCGTGCTAAACAATCAGTGCCTGTCAGGCAATTGGGCCCGAAACCAAAGAGCTTGGCATTCCAATATGAAGGAAATGTTTGCGGTGTTTGCTGTGATCAGGTCTCAGGGTGTCCGGTTACAAAATGCTCACATTTTAGTTCAAACGGACAACAGAACTCTGGTAGCTTATATCCGGAACCAGGGAGGCACCCGCTCTCGAAATCTTCTAGGGCTAACTACCAGGCTACTGGAGTTAACTCACAGATGCAGCATAACAATGACAGCCTGCCACTTGCCAGGGAACCTCAATGGTATTGCAGATTGCCTGTCAAGGGGAAAGCCAGTGCCAGAGTGGCATCTGCTACCTGCAGCCACGGAGGTTGTGTTCAAGCAGTGGGGCATTCCCGAAGTCGACCTCTTCGCCACAAAAGAAACCGCAGTAGTCTCAAGGTACGTGACATTAAACTCAAAAGATGGCTCGGCGCTTTTTTACGACGCCTTCAGCCAGACTTGGGACTTCCAGAGAGCTTGGGTATTCCCTCCCCCAAGCCTATTACCCAGGGTCCTGGCACATCTAAACAGTGCGTTGGGAGGGACATACTACATAGTAGCCCCGAGGTGGACCCAATGCTTCTGGTTCCCGGACCTTCAGGCTCGCGCACTAGCGCCCCCTCTTCCAATATCCAACCTGAGAGAGGTTCTGGTGGATTGGACAACGGGGCTGAATCCCCCTCAGGTGGACAAAATAAACCTTCAAGTGTGGAAAGTTGGGGGTGGGAAGATCACATTACCAACTGGGATAAAGAGGAGCAGCTACTGTTAAGGCAGAGTTGGCGTCCTTCCACTTTAAATACGTATAGGGCCCCTATAAGAAGGTGGCGGCAATGGTGTAGACTGCATAAGGTGGAAGATAAGAGCCCGGAGGGCAAAGACGTAGCTAGATTTTTGGCTAGCCTATACCTACAGAATAAGTTCACTTATAACACTATTTTATTACATAAATCAGCAGTTTCCACATATTGTGCAGCAACAGTAGTAGGCCTATCTAACAACTTTTTTATCCATCAAGTATTGAAAGCCATTTCCCATTCTAAACCAACACCTACCAAGCTACCCATATGGGACATAAGCACATTATTTGATTGGCTGAAATCATCTGTCTGTTCAGGTTCCCTTTTTGATCAAAGTAGACGTACTGCCTTGATTCTGCTACTTGCGTCTGGTCGAAGACTACACGACCTCACCCTTTTAGAAGTCAGTAGCCAAGGATTTACGGAGTCTCCTGACTCCATAACATTCTGGCCCAAGTTTGGCTCAAAAACTGACACGGCTTCACATAGACAGTCAGGTTGGCTCCTCTTACGACATCAGGATCCTAGGATCTGTCCAGTAGCGCATGTTAAGGAATTACTCAGATTATCGGAGACCAGGCGTCAGGAAGACCAGGTCAAATCCCTGTTTATCTCCGTCACAGGGATAGTGAGGCCAGCATCCAAGACGATGATCGCAGGTTGGGTGCGGTCAGCGTTTAAATTAGCAGAGATTGACGCCTCTCCTGGCAGCATTAGATCAGCAGTAGCTTCTCGAGGGTGGTTAGACAATAGGCCAGTACAGGAAATTTTAGAAAGGGGAAATTGGAAATGTGTGGAGACGTTCACTAGATTCTATTGCAAAGAGGTGAATAGACCCTTGAATGTGGGGACAGTAAGTAACTCCCTATATGGCAACTTCAAGGCAGTGTAGTGCAAAACGGTTGCAGGCTGGTATTGGATTGAATCCTTGATTGAATTATTAAATTCTCTACCCCTCCGATAAGGAGAGTCTTGGGTTTACTGGTACAGAGAAGATTCAGAAGAGCTAAATTCGGATATAAGAAGATACCCAAAGGTTTTATTTTATCCATTATTTTTATTACTTATTCACATTGCATTCTTGTGTATTAAGTGCATTTTCTCTGTTCACCAGCAGATATCAAACAGGTCTTCTATTACCTTGCTGTGTTTTCGAAGGCATATAATATGACTGTTTTGCATTAAGACAAAACAGGTATTATATGTTGGAGAAAACACAGCAAGGAGCCCAGAGCTTGCTGATGAAGACTGCAATGACGTTTCGACGCAGATATGGCGCGAACACTCGTGTAAGCGCCCTCTGGTGAACAACATCGGAAGGTATTCTGGGTTTGTTTATGATTTATCGATGGTTTTGATGTATTTTCACAGATTCATAAGAATGACATCTTCTATTACCTTGCTGTGTTTTCTCCAACATATAATACCTGTTTTGTCTTAATGCAAAACAGTCATATTTTTAAGGCCACAAAATATGGATATTTTCCATTGCCCGATTCTTTTTACTTGTTGCATTGCAAACCCGGTATCTAATGAAACATTATATTCTGAAAAGTATATCAATAACGAAATGGAGAAAACCCACATAATTGAATTATTTTATTTTCGATAGCTACATTTCAAATGTCAGTCATTGTAAATATACTTAAAGGAAAGTTACTTTTTGATGTTAACAAACAATAGAAAGCGACATTCTCAGAATATCCTTACAAACAACGAATACATTATCCTCAATATGTTTTCTTTACCAATTGCCAACGTTCTGAAGCTCATTGATATCTTTGTCAATTATGGAAAAACACATAATATAATGTATCCCACTGCTCATTTTTGCTACAGTGTATATATATGAACACATACAAACGCCTGCAATAACGACACTCGTAATCAGCAACGTCAAAGCGTATCCGAACGTCGGTCGTCAAATTTCAAATCGAATTGAATCGTCCAATCAATCGTTATAGGGTGAGAGCTGGCATCGTACAGTTTCCGCAGCGGACAAATGTACCCAATTCACATTCGATCTCACACTGAATCGATTATGTTGGACTGATTGAAATTTTCAAATCGATTATCGTTTGGTATGAAGATTGGGTAGAATTAGGAGCTCGCAAGATTACGGGTATTGGGCGGAAGACTAATTTTGGTTATTTCGACCTGCTATATATCTGTGCTCAGGTGAATTTCATTCTCTTCAAAGCGTCAAAGCGTGATTGCTTTTGGAGCTTAATTTAGATTATACATGCCTATCAAGAAATGATGGTCTGTGCTCAGATGAATTGTTTGACATGATGCCCACCGCTACATTCTATCATCACACCGCTCGCTATAGGCAGGAAATTCATTTTCACACGTTTTGTAAGGAACTTCATCCCACGCACGCTTAGGTTGCGGATTGAACTTCCTGCCGTGGTTTTCTCAAGAGACTACAATATGGAGGTCATCAAGAAGGGCATTCAAAGGTTTCTACAGGGTCGGCAGCACGGTTGTGATGCCCCTGGTGTTGCATACTTCCATAGGCCACGGTAACCATTTCCCATCAGGTGGTCCGAGTGCCTGTCTGCCACCTAAGTGTTATAAAAAAAATTTATGTCATGGTAAGTTAGTGGGACCGATGGCCATTGGAGAAAACGAATCCTAGAGTGAATTCTGCTAGATGGCATCAGCTACGATGCGCGCTTGAATCTGTCGATAATCATTAAGTTTATTGCCTCTAGTAATCGTCATTGCATCTGTTGGATTTATGTGTGAATTGATTTGTGTGATGCGATATTCAACTATCGCCATCTAGTGGTTTAATTTGCCACTTTTAATTACCACTTGTTTTTAATTTTATCAAGGCGGAGGATCGTACGAAATGGTGCACATTGGGAGAGGCCTATGTTCAGCAGTGGACTGCAGTGGCGTAATTTTTACGTAATTTTAATTATTTTGCTTTAATTTTAATTTATTTTTATTTTTTATTATTAATGTTTCATAACTATTAGTTATGACTATGACATATATATTTTTGTAATCGTCTTCTAATTTCCTTCATTTTCATACACCACTTGATAAATTTGAGTGAAAATTTTATTTTACCACATATATTTTGGCGCCAAAAAACCAACATAATAGCTTTTGTTCATATTTTATGTACCCAAGAACACTTGGGAAATAAACACCTTTGATTTGAGACATGAATCATTGAACTCCGTACGTTGGTTCAGGAGATATGAGGTAACAAAGAACATTACAAACATACATACAAGATACGAACATACAAGGGGTATGTTAGTCTAGTATAGTCGGTTAAAAAACAATAAAACATACAAAGCCTCCAATTACTTCTAAAAACTTAAACTATTGCAACAATGTGCTCAATAAAGTCGAAAAGAGCCGCAAAGTTTGTACATGGCTACGTGCTCAGAATGCGTGGAGCCAGGAAATGATCGCTACAGCAATACAGTGGAGCCAGTGTTTACGTCAGCGAATTTACCCTGTTGATTGGTGCAATGAAATTTTGGCAGGGTTTCACATTAATGACGTCATAGGAGGTGTATTGACACCTGATTTTGAGAACTATGTTTGCTCGTAACCAGGTATGGACTTTGTATGAACTGAACAGCTAAAAACAGCTTGACTAGTAGAATTGTAGTATGTGATAGTGTATTAAGATTTAACTACATCATACGTAATAGCGTAGAACTCATTGTCTACACTCTATGTTGTTACACTGGCTGACGTTGCACCATCATCTAAATAACCTTTTTTCTAAAAATTAATTAAACCAAAAAAATACGAGGAAAATTCTACTGAAATGAAAAAAAAGTATTTTCATCGTTCTCAATTTAAACTTTATGGTCGGGCCGGTCCATTTCTGTTAAAAAAGGCTTCTACCCTCCATAGATAACGATACGCTGCCTTTGTAATAATGACCCACTTTTTTAATTTCATCTCCCACGCAGTAGAGAGTACTACCAACGTCTAAACTGTCTGTATGTTATGATATTCGGCCCACGCCTTTAGTTCGCACAATAATACAATTTAATTTAGTGAAACAGTTTGATTCGCTCTTAAGTTCTTGGGATCTTTTTGAGACTTAAAAGTCAAGGTCGTTCTGACGCTGACTGCACCATCTAAAATACGTAAACTGTGGAGAGAACTTCCGTGGTGTAACGAGTGTTCGACTGCTTAAAAATAAATCATGGGTTCGATTACAACTCAGTGCAATAATATATCTGGGTTTTTCTACGTATGACATATTTTGTACTTATAAAAAAGTATCGAAGTATTTTTATCCACATTCTAAAACCCAGAACACAGGTTAGTTTACTGTGCTTAATTTGGCCCTAAATTGTGTTATTCTATTTAATTTTTTTCTATTAAGACAACCTTGTCCTCCTTTCGAATTAAACCCAACCTATCAAGCAAATCCACTAAAATAAACAACTCGTCCAAAGAGGCAATTTCTATGCGTTTTTATAGATATAGATTTATTAAGTAAGACAATACGAGGAAAAATTCTGCTTAAATAAGAAAAAGACATTTTTATTTTCCCCAATTTAAACTTTCAGAAATAAGGACGTCAACGATAATGAGTGAAACTTGTTAAATAGTCTATGGTCCATAACAGAAGGTTACGATGAAACATAAAGCTTGGTTTAATGTCGGTTGTAAGGTGACCATCTTTTATTATAAAATTTCATTCATTCTATGGTGCTTACGGTATTCATCACGGTTCTTTACTTTTGAATATTAAACAGACAATTTTGGGAGGTTTTTCCTAGGTAGGAGTTTAATGCCGTTAAAGTCTGAAAATGGGTCTTTTTTGGGCCAAAATGTTTCATAAAAGTATTCATTACATAATTATATCTAGTAACGGCCAAACGAGTAACACTATTACTAGTTGGGAAAAAAATCCCATGTAGTAACTCCCAAACCAGTAACAGAATTACTCATTAAAGTATTACTGAATAGGGAATACACCGTAATAAACCATGATTCTACGAGTACCATATAAAATTAGTATAGCTGCTATTTAAAGTCAATACCTGTCAGGGTTTTTGTAGGAAGTAGTACACGACGGTTTTCCGTCGAATTGAGCAGTCCGACTGGGGAACTACCTCCGCTATGCAGAATACCGTGGTTATAATAACCTCATGTTATGTTCACGGCAGCAATTTATTCTGTGTAGACCATTAAAACGGCACTTACAAACCGTTAAGTATAAAAAAAGACGGGTTGCACTCCAGGAGTGCCGGCAGAAGTGAAAACTTTTTCTTTCTTTCTTTCTTTCTTCGATAAATACAGAGAAAAAGATAAAAAGAACAAACCATACCATACCATACCTATAATATCCAATGCCAATCATAGCAGCTATCACTAATTTTCTGTCAGAAGAAATTAATGAATTACAAAAAGAAAAAATAATGACAAAAAGTAATAAATTATACAAAGAAAAAATAATCACAAAGGTGTCAGATGCTCAGGTTCGAACCCGGTACTATCTGAAATAAGGACTTATAGTCGAAGCGTTTACCGCGAAGCTACGAAGCTTCTTAACGCAATTAACAAAATAAACAATCTGTAGCTGTTGTAATGTTGTATGACATCAGTCGTCGATTACGGTTCAAAGGCCAAGTAATCCTGACGCGAGTTTAACACTTTTTACCTATCCAACGCCGCTAAATAAGTTTTCACTTCAAAAGTTAGCAAAGACTAGTTTAGCAAATGGATCACCGGTTCGGACCGCGGCCCCGAACTGAGAAGACTGCGGCAAGAAACCGGCAAGAAACTCAGCGGGCATTTTTTTTTTGGTATGTTAGACAAGCACACGGCCCACCTGTTGCAAAATAGTTACCCCGACCTATAGACGTGTGCAACACCAGCGGCATCACATTCGTGCTGTCAACCTTCTTGCAACCTTCTTGGGGCGTACTCCACAAGCCTTTGAACGCAAGCCAGCATATCTAGTGTGTGACCGACGAGGCTCTAGTGTAATCCTTCCTATCAAAGTTCAAACTCAGCTGAAAAATAAAATTTATGAGTAGGTAGTTCACAAAGTATTTAAACTAACTTTTACTAAGCTCTTTGTCACCAATTAATTTCTTGAATACTCCTGAATTTTCACAAGAGCACACTGTATTAAAATCGGCCCATTAAGCGCCCTAAGCCTTAATAAGACAATCGGTGACATACTACACACAAGTATTACAATATAAGCATTTCAAAATAGACATGAGGCTTATCGATTCTGAACGTTAGATTAAACTCAGGTCCGTATTTAGAACTTTACATTGGGATATAATATTTTGTCAGGTGTGAAGATATCGCAATGAGGAATGCTACTAGGTGTGCAAAATTACTTGAAAGTTTGTTCCAGAGAAGTTTTTACATATATAAACACACTTTTTTTGTTTCATTAAATAATGCCAAGTGGTTATGATTATACAGACATTCAAAATTCGTAAAAATATCGAGTCCCGCTTATAGTTTCTTGAATGCGACTGACGTTGCACGTCTTCTGTTCGCTGAGTTTTCCGTAGAATTACTTACGTTTCACTTGCAACTACTGGTTTAATAATTTTTATTTTTTTAATAGTCCGGTTATCGAGGAAGGTTATAAGGTCCTATGTTTTAGCGTTATTGGAGTACCTATCACGTTTCTCGATAAACGGACTGTCTTCTGTGCCAAGTTTCAGCCATATCCACTGAGCCGGCCGTTAGAGCATAAATGAATAACAAACATCCAAAAATATCTGCAACGTTTTATAATTACAATATTAAATAGGATAATTCATCCGCATTATTAAAATGGTCTGAATTGTGTCGATGACTTATAATTGACTATATGTAACTTAAATAATTATAACTAAATACTTTTTTTTAAATGGCTACAGTCATCTAAATCCAGGCCTGTACAGTATAGTCACGGGGTGTTGACTTGGCCACCATCGGTGTCTACGTTTACACTCTTGAGTGCAAGTGCCTCATGAAATTTAATACGCCGCTCACACCCTGAGGCTCTCGAGAGAGAATACGTTATAATGGGAGTAAAGGAAAATGTTAATAATCAATTTAGAAGCGGTGCCATATTTGGTCAAATTTTGATGACGTAAATTCATTAACTAGTTTAGAACTAGGGCGAATCAGATTAGCGCACAGTAAAGTTCCATACCATTGGGGTATTGGACATCTCTCACCCACGTAAAAACTTAGGTATCTTTATAAATACACTTTTTATCCTTTTAATCCTAGAGTGGAGACCGCGAGAAGGCAAACGAAGGGTAGGACGGCCCATAGCCGGATGGGCCGATGACCTGAAAAAAGTTGCTGGGACGGACTGGATGCGGAAGGCGGAGGATCGTACGAAATAGCGCACATTGGAAGAGACCTATGTCCAGCAGTGGACTGCAGTGGGCTACTTGATTGATTGATTCATATCATTTTTAAGTTTCACCTTTCTACTATTGATATCGAGCAAACACCGGAAAAAATTACGTATGTTGTGAATTTTTGAGAGCGTATAAATGTTTATTTCATTCTATATTTAATAGTTTTTGTTATTGCAGAAAACGAAATACATCATCAGAATAATTTAATCTATCTAGCTAGTCTGGTTCATGTGATACAGCCTGGTGACAGACAGACGGTTAATGTAGTCTTAGTAATAGAGTTATATTTTTATCCTTTGGATACGGTACGTTAAAAAGTATTTAACATCCTGTAAATAAAGATTTCTATTCTATTCTAAAATCTCATTCCCCACGTGTCCAACTCGCAGTTGTCGAATTTTATTAAACAACCCAATGAAAGCTACTTCAATATTAAGTATCAACAGAACAGTGCGTCGCTCTATGCGGGTGTATACATAGTTGGTTGAGTTCCAATACTTTGTGTACATTAGCACATTGTGCCTGTATTGTATGCTAAAGGCCTGTTTGCTCAATGCCTAAGGGCCTATGTAACTACACTGTAGGGGAATTCTGACTTCCTTTGGTACGCACACATAATTAGTATTCGTTTTTGGTAATGTTCTTGCTTTTCAACTAATGTTAATTGAAGGGTTTCCTTTTGTTGGGATATTATAATGTGATAAAAACTGTCTAAACGAATATTATAAAAAGAAAAGATCTTTTAGTTTGCAATCAATAAACTCTGAAATTAATACCTGAACCAATTTGAATCATTCTTTCTTTATTCCTTCAGCTATTCACAAAACATAAAAAACAAGCTAAAGAATTACTTCATTAATAAATTATAATAGCATAATCTACTACATAAATGTAAACAATAAAAGAATGAATAATAATAAAAAAAAGAAGAAAGGGGGAAAAAAAGAAAAAAAAAAAGCATACACGCTTTAAACCAATTCCGATATTGCAGTAGAGCATGGAGGCGGGGATGCACGAGTGGGCCCGCCGATCGCCGTCAGCGGCAGCCTGTCGCGCGGCGCGTGCGCCGCTTGCCGCATTTATTATTCCGCGACTCGCTGTCAGAGTTACTCGGGTTTTTTTAATATTTTTTTTATATATTTCTTCTTTTCTTATTAAGAACGAATGTCGGCTGCACCGGTACACGGTGAAGTTAGTATAACTTATGTTTATACCGTTTAATTATAGAGTTAAGCTATACATGTAAAAAAATTATATAAAAAAAAGCCACATACTACTTTTTATCTCGAAATTCCATTGGAATCAGAGGAGTCACTGCTGGGTGATGCTAGTATAATTGATATAATCAATGACGATTACCTAACTAAATATAAGCTTACAGTATCGTACTAATAACATAGCAATTTGAAAGAATCTCATAAAAATGTTAACTTATAAATAATTTCAAATTTTCAATATCAATATTCTCGAACTTTTTAGGAATTTCAAACAAAAATATAACGTTCATTTGCCGTTTATTTGACGTTCTAGGCGGTAACAAATCCAACTAACCAAGGCCTCTTCAGGCTCAATCTGTCAACAAACACAGTGTGACATGACCCGTTAGCGCTTGTCACCAGCAGTTTGTCGCCGTACAAACAAAAACAGCCTCCATTTAGAATGCAAATAGCGAGCATGACGTTCGACCCAGTTTTTTTCAACGGTTTAACGATATTGAGTTGAAGCTTGATAGATTAAAATACAATTTTACGTTTATTTACACTCCACGATTCAAAGAATGTAAGCCTTCTAGCACCAAGGGGACCCTGTGAACCGATTTTTGACGGTTTCCTAATGGGTCACATGGTGCATGACAAACTAGAGCGAAGTAAAAATAATCCACCGTTATCTCCTATGAAAATTTTCACGCTTGCTACTAAAGAATTCTATGGTAGAGTTAGCCAATGATTCCGGTCTCGTTACAATTCCTACATGTGCCTTAACCCTAACCAGGAGTTTAGATATGCAGGTATGCTTCAATAGTATCCTACTAATGTTATAAACGTGAAAGTCTGTAAGTATGGATGAATGGCTGTTGTCACTCTTTCACGTCAAAACTACGAAATGGATTTTATTGAAACTTTACAAACTTTTCTATAAAGTTAGGTAGACAAAAATAAGGACTGAGATTGACTTGAAGAAAGAAACCCAATACGTGAAACAATTTAAACTTAGTTTATCAAGAAGGTATTCATAAAAAGCTTTCATTAAGTAACTTTTTTGAATCTTATACATTTTAGCTTAGGAGCAATGAGCAAGTAATAAAAAATATCTTCATTCTGGTCAAAACTATGTCATCTAAGCATTAAGATAATTTTGACCAGAATGTAGATATTTTACCTTTACCAACCAAAACTCTCTGCTCTCACAGGGTCGGCAGCACGTGGGTGACTCCCCTGGTATTGCACACGTTCATAGGGCACAGTAACCACTTTCCATCAGGTGGGCCGTGTGTTTGTCTGCCACCTAATTGATATGAAAAAAAAAAAACATTTCTAAATTCATCGAAAGTTAATGAAATGAAACCCATTTTCATTTCATAAACTTTCAAGACTTTCTTTTTATTTCATTAGATTCAAGCATCATCCAGTTCTGCATAATCGAAAAATCCATATTTTTTATGAAATTCTTGTTTCGCTACATCATAATCATCACCGCGGTAGCCTAGTGGTATGAGTAATGGACTGCTGAGACGAGGTCTCGGGTTCGATCCCAGGTTTTACCATGGCACACACCAATGACTTTTCGATGCTTTTCGAAGTTATGTGTGTATTTATCGCAGGTTTATAAGTGCCCGGTTAATGGCAATAGGCTCGCCACCTATTACATTGGGATCTAAACATAAACTGGCGAAATGTGGGTGCTAGCACCTCTGCCTACCCCTTCGGGGATATAGGCGTGAGTTGCTTGACTGACCCTCAATGTATAGAAATTGTTTATTTTATTGAATTTTTTTCCTGAAGTACTGATGATGAATGTTATTCTTCTTTAGTTAATGGATAAATTACATAATTATTATACATTTATATTCAATGAATTTAATAGATTGACATGACATACTTGTATTGAATTTATCTTAGGAAATTGAATTTATGAATGGCTGACAATTGAAGATTATTATATTACTCATAATTTTTGTACAATTTACTTAATATTTTAGAATTTAAACGTAGATGTGGTACCGGATTTTTAGCGAATGTTACGTATATTGGTTCTCTACCGTATGTTTGTATAAGATTTTGCATGTATATATCCTACACAATGTAAAATTGTTTGTGATGATAAATAAATAAATAAATAAATAATGTTTAATAATCATCATCGTCTGCATTTAGACGTCATCCTGATTGCATCCGAGGCCATGATGCCCTCGGAGCTCAGGGTCCGCCTTCCGACTCTTCCTCCTCTTCTTCGCACGATCTTGGACGTCCATGTTAGTGAGACCATTTTACACGTATATCACCCTCCATGACGTCAATCTAGGACTTCTAGGGCCTACGCCTTCTACCGGGACCCAGCGGGAGCGCCATTGTCTGGCATTTATTACCCACATAACACAAAACGTGGCCACACCAGCGAAGGCAACTCTCTTGCATTTTATCTGCGATGTAACGGATATGAAGGTTGCCACGGCACATCCACCGCAGCATTTTCATCTCCGTGATATGTGTCACCTGCTGTACCTGCTCGTGCAGCTCCAATGATGGCCACGCCTGAAAGCCATATAAAAGGACAGGCCTAATGATCGTCTTATAGACCTGCGCCTTTAACCTGGCTTACATATTAGATTCGCATTTGATGCCAGTAATTTCCCTCTACATGGCCCACGCGGCGGCAATACGTGCTGTGCGAAAAATTCCCTGCGTGAGTACGGCGGCTAACTCCCTCGCGCGACCGGTCAACGTACCGATGTTTTACGTAACGAAGCGGAGTTTCACGAAATCACGATTTCCGCCTAACCTCTTTAGCTGGCACAGCTCAGGTACAGTAGCCCTCGCCTATTTTCCACAAGAAACGGGCGACCCTCCTGCGCGCCGTTTTGTGCTTAGATTATTCCGTACTTTTTCTTGCATAAAATTTATTTGGCGTTTTTTGGCCTTCCTGGAGTGACTGCCGTACGTCCCCAAACCCCGAAATCAGAGCCTACGCCAGGCTGGGTCCTGAAGATCTTGTTGAGACCCCGGAACACCCATGTTTCCCTACATAATATATCGCTTAGTCGCTTATCGCAGTGAGTACAAAACTAATAAACGCGAAAATTGAAAGAAACCACATTCATCTTTAAATTCCAAGAAGTAGTAATTACATTTAAAGTCTACATTTAAGTATTTGGTGGCAGAAGCTGGCAGTTTAAGTAACGCGGCTTAGCAAAGTTCATGAACTTCGAGAATGTTCGAATAACTTTCAGTTACTCAGGTTTCCTGGTGGTATTTTCCTTCACTGTTCAAACAAGAGATAATTAATTTCTAATACGCACAGACACTTTGAAAAATGAGATGATTGATCTTACCTGAGATGAAATTTGTCATAATAGAACGTAATATTAGAATTCGTTCACAGGTGAGCACTCACGCATACAGCAGACGTCTAAGCCAACAATTATTTATTTTAATTATATATAGGACACGTCATATTGATTTCGTCTCGCCTGATGGTAAGCTGAAGGCAAAGTCTCAGAAAAGAGGGTCACCATTACATACACGTACCATGTTAACAATGGTGGCACTCAGCTTGACGGCCTCATCAGATGCGATGCTTTTTCACGCCCCGCTTAAAGGACCCGGGACTGTAGAACTGAGCGCGGGCCTGAGGGTGACGGGTGGAGCCGCCCGTCACCCTAGCAGAAGCAGGCCACGGCTCCCCACACCGGGGGTTGAGTCTGGGACCGCGTGGTCCCCCCCTCCCGAGGAGGGCCAGACCGAGAGGGGTGGCCCTGGGTCAGCCGGGGTGCGAGGGATATGTCGCATGACAACCTCACCTTCGGCCTAGCACTACGACCCAGAGACGGCGTGCGGTTTAGTCGGTTCGAGTCCGACATGACCTCCCCCTCCGGCTCCGGAGGGGTGGGTATCCGTGGGGACTTCCCGCACGTAAAAAAAAGGAAAAAAAAAAAAGATGTTTATTATCCAATTTATGTGATTTTTTAAATTCAATGCTATTTGGCCTCATACATTTTTTAATTTGTTCCAGTAGTTTTCATTTTATGAACATTTTTGTATTATTTAAATTCAAATTTTTAACCGACTTATTATGTTATGTTTAGTATTCTTACCGATGGTCCCATATCAATTTCATGGGTGTTAGACCTTGGACTCCAGAGACATATCAGAAAACTTCTCAAAATCAAATAGGGAAGAAGAAGAAGGGATGATCCTGCGACAAGGTAAGCTACATTATGATGGTAAAGGACGTGCTGGAATCACCTAGTCTTGAACTATGGGCCATGAGGACAGACAATAGAATTCCTTGATTATAAATTGCATGAATGTCTCGTTTACAGCATTGACAGCATTATGTCTGTCTATGAAACAAAACTCAAAAACTATGGAGAAAAAATGGTGGTAAAAATTAATACAATTTTAAGAACAACCAGTTGCAAAAAATACATTTAAAAACCGACTTCATAACCTGAAGAGTATAAAATAACTTTGAGAAAAAGAGCTTGATTTAAATATTTACTGTTCTGTTAGAAGTAACATAGGCCTCTTCTATAGACTTCCAGAACGAGCGATCTAAAGCAGCCCGCATCCAGCGCTTCCCGGTGACCTTGATGAGGTCGTCTTTACACCTAGCCGTTGGGCGTCCTACACTACGTTTGCCCGAACGCGCGCGCCATTCCAGAACTTTTTTGCCCCATCGGCCATCTGATCTCATTAGTTGTCATAAAATAGAATGTATCCTAAAATATATATTAGTTTAACGAGAGCTCTAATTAGATCATAAAATAAAATATTTGCTTAAATTATTACTTTATTAGAGATACTCATAAAATATATATTTCGGCGATATTACGTCATTTTACGGCGTCAGTTACAGCCCATTTGGCGCGTTTATGGTTTGTGGTAATTAAGTAAATAGCTATTTTATGTACATTGTAAAGTTCATTACTATTACGTTTGTTTAGTAATGAAATGATGATAAATAGTGAATGCATGATAATAATAATAGCCAAAGGCTGAATATGCCGAGGGTTGTGTAATTTTTTGCGTAATGGACATGTTATGAAGTTAAAAAATACGTGAGCATACATGAAAATCAACATAGTCTTATGTAAAATAAATAACTATTTTAAAAAACCGGTCTAGTGTGAGTCGAACTCGCGCACCAAGATTTCCGTACAAAAACGAATTGACGGATGAACCTATGCCGAATAAGCAGCAAAATCTTTGTATTGCTTTGCCCTTAAAGTTTTAGTTTTTCTGATTTTATTTGATTTTAATTTCAAAGTGATACCTTCACAGGTTATTGAGAAAATGGTCTTGACAGACAAATAAATAAACAAACAACGATTTTTTCCTCTCGAGGAATGCTAAAAAGGTGAGGATGGCTGACATTATCCATATCGTACATTTGCAAAACTCCATACCTACTTCTACTGAGAATTCGCAGCAAAAAGAAAACTATCAGTAAAAACCCAATAACACTTCGGCCACCCCACTATCGCAGGCAAACATAAGCTCGAACTTATGCCAACGATCCAACGAGCCAGTAAAATGAATATTATTTTTATTCGAACTCGAATAAACGTTAAGGGGCAATTCACGCTGGAAGAGCAGCGATCGGAATTATTATTTATTATTATTTATTCTGCTTAACACAGCGATATGTTTGATGCAGCTGCAAGTAATTGTTAAAAGTTTCGCACAAACTCACTGTGATTCGCGGCCCCGCGCTGCCCCTCCTGATCTTTCTTTATCATGTGGATATCCCCTTCGAACGTCCAACAGGGGTAGCTATGACGGACTAGAACCACAAAATCACACACCGTCTCGGGTCTACAGATGTTATCTTGCCCATAAAGCATTTACCTCCTACCCAGGACCATCATTCTGTTTTCGGGGCGTTTCGCATCTTGTACATCTCGGCAGTGAAAAAATTAGAGAAGCAATAGACATCCCTCAGGTGGCTGGAGTGCGACAGATATGTTTCCAGCTATTTTGCCACCGTTTACCGAAGAACCAAAGATGATGTGCGTTTTAGACATTTCGAGTCCGACATACCAACCACCCACGCAGGCTCTGATATCCTCGGGAACTTTGCGCGCATAAAAAAAGATGGCCTCCTCGGGTATTACCCATCTTGCCCATCCTTCACCTTTAAATAACTATGAATTTTTCCTCCTTCAGATAAAATTGTAAATGCTTTGTAATATTTTACAACATGAAGCTACTTCCAGCAGCTACTCTTGCTGTAGGAACTGACCCTTAATATCTACCAAATTTCAGTGATAAACTTATGAATTGTAACATCGCAACCAAATATTTGGACAATAGGGTGACTCCATTGTGTAAAGTTTGCTTTTAATTTGATTCCATGGGCCGTTCTACTGTGTTCTCTAGTTAATGAATGAAACAATAACAGATTGAATCTTGTACGAATCCCAATATCTGTTACTGTTTTGAATTTTAGACACAGAATATAGTAAGCCGGTTATTTCGGGTTATAACATTACGACTACAATATTAGGTTCGGTCAGATGCAAAATCTGACACCCAATAGGCCACGGTAACCACTTCCCATCAGGTCATATTTCTCCATACTACCAGCCTGTTTATCGTATTGAGAAGTCATAAACTTTTTTTTTTTTTATTATAAATCGGACACGTCAATTTGACTTTACCTCGCCTGATGGTAAGCTGAAGGTAAAATCTCAAGAAAGAGGGCCACCATTATATACACGTGCCATGTTAACAATGGTGGCACTCAGCTTGACGGCCTCATCAGATGCTTTTTCACGCCCCGCTTAAAGGACCCGGGACTGTAGGAAGAGGGAAACACGTGAGCTGGCAAGGAATTCCAGGTCTTAATGGTGCGACAAAGGAAAGAGTCACCGAACCGCTTGGTTCTTGAAGGAATTTTCTGCACCGTATAGGGGTGACATCTAAGTCCTGCACGTGTCGTCCTGTATAGGAAGGGGGAGGGTGGGACTAATTGGAATAGCTCTTCAGAACATTCACCATAAACCTAGCCTTTACTACTTCCTGTTCTGACGAACTCCAAAACACATTCTGAAAGTCCTTTTCAAAGTCCTTAAAACACTTCCAGGCCTTATGTTAATCTACCACCTTGGTATAGTGGTGTTGTAGCCATGGAGAATGAGAACAAGCAGTATCACCATCTCATATCGTTCGAAGGATGTCGTAAGAGGCCACTAACGGAAAAATATATAGAAGGAAAACTAGAAATAAAACCCTGTACCAACCCATCTGGCTAGCGTGGAAACAGCAGGCGAAAGCCAACATAGGATGAGGCTTATGTCTAGAAGACTGCGAGAGGCTAAGCGATGATTGATGAATTGGTATGAAAATGTAAGTCGTCATGCTTTCACGGCCGGCGTTGCATGTAGAATATACTGCTTCCGGGCTGTCTGGCCGTGGTCTATGTGAAACTTGCGTTCCAACTTGCCAACTCAGCCGCCGACGAGGCAAGGTCTCCGAACTCGTCGTCACCCGGACCAGCGCCACTGAAGATGTCGACCGCAGTGATCGACGAAACGTCTGGAACGCAAGTTTCACATAGACCACTGCCAAACAGCCTGGAAGCAGTATATTCTACATGGTATGAAAATGGGTGAGATAAATGTATAATTCGCTATTATAGCTATGTAAATCTTTGAACAAACGCTTCTGGTGTATGAGAAGCAGATGTCAAAGTTTATCGAACACTATGAGAGAAAGGTTGAAGTTCGTCTTACTGAGCTTCAGCTTCATAACTTGGAAAATACGTGTTTTATGAGTTGGATAATCGTAGTAGAAATTCAAAAGAAAGTTAGAACTGTTGTCTGGAAGGCCTGGGTATATATACAAAGCGTCGGTAGCTTAGTGGTTAAGGGGTCGGCCTTACGATCGAGAGGTCCCGGGTTCGAATCCTGGCCATTACACTACCGACGTGAACCTACTCCTAACACAAGCGATTTAGCTTAGTTGGAGGAGTTAGAGGAAATATTAGTAATTTCGATAATTTCGGTTGAAATATTCTTAAAAAAAATATGCAGACAATACGAAGATTTTAGAGACGCTAGTCGACTGCTACTGTGGAGTGTTGATCCGGAAGACATTTATGACATACGTTATATATACGATCATAAACATTAAAATACGTGTCATTCCCATACATCATTATATTATTACTATAATAAGCGGGCCAACGAATTGCCACTTACCTAGGGGGCTGATCTGACCTAAGTAGCTAAATGTCCAACAGCATGAAACGCTTATAAAGAAGTTTCACTCATAAAGGTAGAATATCAACAAATTCCTTTATATTTAGAAGTATTTGAACATATAGAGTAGTTCTGATCTAAAAAAAAAGCTTAACTATCGTATTTCTCTCTCATAATTCTGTCTCATAATTTATCGGTAGATATATGCACACACACATAAATACATATAAATATCACAACAAAATCTTTCATGTTTTCAATTTATAAACCATCCACCAGCAAACTTCAAAAGAATACGCCTCTAATATATTCCCAGCAAAAGCCCAATTCTTCACTAACAGCCGTCACTAGGTCAGAATAAAGAACACCACAGAACAAAACAAAAAAAAAAGTTAAACCGGAACACACACTAACGTTCAAAAATAGAATGCGGAAAGCGAACGCGCGAAATTACACAGCTCAGGACGAGCCGCGAGCCACATCCGTTTCCGGCGGGGCGATGGCGGCGGTTGGAGTCGGTGCGAGTGTAAAGTGCGAGACACACTGGTGGGTAGGCCGCTATTCAAAATAGATGAATAGCGAATTTAGTTAGGTGTGAAGCTGTTCCAAACTTGAACGCCGGTATTTTCGGATTTTAACTTATAGTGTACAAGATAATAATATACTCACACAGATACCTGTATTTGTTTGTGTGTGGAAATCTGTGTTTACAAATATTACATTTTATTCTGGGTTTTATGTATTTTATCTAAAGTATCAAGTCCCACGAAAAGAAAATAAACATATATAACTAATCTTCAACCTCCACAGAATCGTCTAGAGAAAATAAAAAGATGGTTTCGTATGTAGGGAGAACACCGGTAACATACTTTTCAACCACACTGAACCATGTCATTTTCTTATATTGACCTGATAGGAAGTGGTTCCGTGGTGTAATGACGTGTGTGACGCCAAAGGTATCACACTCTGCTGACCCTTTAAAAATCTTGAAATCTCTTGAAGAAAACCATATAAAAGCCTTTTATTGTCTATCGGCTGGTTATCCAACCTTTATGCTAGATCTGAAACATCTTATCAGAAAAATAGAACAAAAATTTACTCGAACTTGAAATCGAACCGAGAAATAAATCCTTTTGCCACGAAATCAAAAATGTAAGTTCAATGTATCATTTTAGATTGACTTGGTCAATTTTTACTGCTATTATACCAATAAAAAAGTTTAATTTCCCCTTGACTTTCATAATAATAATGTAAGTACAATTTCTAAAACTACATAATTTATTTCCCTTTTCTCTTTGCCCTAGAATAAATAACTCTCACGTATAGGTTAATCTGTCAAACGCTTTCCTCGCGGCCGACCTAAATGTATTGGTTTATCGGTTCACGGCACATTTCACGGATAATTAGGTTTCATGTATAGCTTTGACAATCAATTACACGGACATTGGCCTACATATATGGAGCTATTTTTGCATGGAAACTGTGTATATTTCCATTTACGTTTCCTTTACGGAAATAGTAGTACTTAACCAAAATATTTTAATTAACTCGTCCAAATTGATTGTCAAGGAGTTTGGAGTTTTAGACGGTTTTGGCAAATATTTATCCATATATTATTAAGCAGGGTGCAGTCAATTTGACAACCTAAATAAAAAAGTATGACCTCAAAGCCTCTGCCTAAACCTTCGGTGATTAAAACCCTAAATTTTATCATGATTATAGGTTCCATATAAGCTGAGGCTCGCCATCTTAGCTTATATGAGAACTATCAAGCCTCTTGCCGTTAAGTGGGCACTTTATCATAGGCAGTTTGTTTAGAACCCATGTTCTAGAATACCCACGTGAATATAAAAAATTGCCCCATTCTATGTACCTACTACGCCGGGAGCAATATAATAGACTTTTTATAAATACTTACTTATATACTAGATACGCATAGAAACTATTGCAATCAAAAGTACAAATGAAATACATATTTGTACTAAGCGTAAATAAAACCCGCAAAATCAGTAATAAAGCCGTCATGCCACATAAGTCATTGAATTTTAAAATGTAATCGGTGTAACGCCAGCCTAACCGCAGATCTTTTTCAGTGATAGCATTTTTCGAACGTTCCAACGTATCGCAGTATTTGAATGCCAGTTCCCAGTGTGTTACTCTTATTTCAGTGTTCACTTGAATTGCACAACTGCACGGCTGGTTACATACACTGCGTTCATGAAATAACTGCGTCTTACTACACTTTTAATATATATATTATTTGTGTGTATATTGTTAAAAGGATTCCACTGGTGTATATAGGACACGTAAATTTGACTTTACTTCGCCTGATGGTAAGCTGAAGGCGAAGTCTCGGGAAACAGGTCACAATTACATACACGTACCATATTAACAATGGTGGCACTCAATTTGACGGCCTTATCAGATGTTTTTTTCACGCCCCGCTTAAAGGTTCCAGGACTGTACGAAGAACGAAACACGTGAGATGACGCTGGTAAGGAGTTCCAGGTCTTAATGGTGCGACAAAGAATAGAGTTACCGAACCGCTTGGTTCTTGAAGGAATATTTTGTACCGTATGCGGGTGACATCTGAGTCCTTCTCTTGTTGTCTTGTGTAGGAAAGAAGAGGGTGGGACTAATTGGAAGAGCTCATCAGAACGCCGGCCCCAACAATATCTTTGTGGGCAAAATCAACCTCTTATGCAACCCACTATGCCTACTGTTTACGGTTTGTACGGTAATTATTCCACAAACGTTAACTAAAATAAATTAGGGAGAAGTAGGACAAACCCCAGGAGAGGAGTGGCCCGAAAGTGGCTCTTGAACTTAGCACTTAATGAGAACCCTAAACTAGTGATCGATAATGTCTAATTTGACTGTCTTCATAGATGCTATTATACCCAGGATTCTAGGAAGTCTAACAAATATCTTATGGCCTATGGACGTATGCAATACCAGGGTTGTCTCACTCGTGCTGCCGACCCTGTAAGCACAGAGAGCTTCTGTGCCGTCAGTGTAGAAGACAAAGCAGAAATAGCCTTTAGTCTTCCCACCGACATGCGACAGCACGAAATCTCTCCAATGAGCTCTGACTACCCTACTCACCACTAGGAACACAACAATAGGTTATTTTGTCCGCGGTATTCTATACGGCAGAGGTACTGCCCCAGTCGGACTGCTCAATGGAACGGAAATACCGTCGTGATCTACCTTCTATATCTTCTTCTTCAGCCTAGCGTTAAACCTAGTCGCATCTGAAGCTTTTCCAGTCTACTTTTTCCAGTCTCACTGTGGATTTGACTGTACTTCGATATTTTTCGTGTCGTTTCCAAGTCTAACAAACATAACAGGTGATAATATCAATATTCCCAATCTCAATCATCCATAAGCTCCTACTCCAATCAAACGCCCACTTCAATCTAAGACGTTAATCACACCAAGATAATTGCGAACGTTCCAAATTCAAATTTCCTCGCCTCTTGCCAGGATCCATACGATTCGAATATCTACCGTATCGAAAAGGTTCGCATAAATCATTTGAGGGCTATCCACGTTCGCTTCGTCTTGAGTTAATGCATTTCGATTACCTCCTTGAAATTCATGAAGTCTTGGTACTTGAGTGCGTCTCGTTAATATTCTTCGTTTTTCAATAAAGGGTAGGTAGGTACCTTTGTGTTAGAGATTTAATATCTAGAATGGATGTAAAAGGAAATATATTGAATTGTTCAATATATACTATGATGTCAAATTTATGGAACAATTTTTTTTTAAATTATAAAATACAAGTTCAGTATTATCAATTCGGTATTAGTCTAATAACCCAAACCACCCCTAATCGCGCCCGGTGCAAAGGTGCCCATTACACTTGCCGCGTTTCCACGCTGGATTCCGATAGCCAGCTTCTGCACCAGGAACGATCCGGAGCCAGTAGGGTCTAGAAACCCTACTGACTAGCTCTAGTCAGTAGGGTCTAGAAACCCTACTGACTAGCAAGTTTTTTGAGGATTCACCCATTATCCATATACCACGCAATACTAAATTGTGTGGCTCTTACCACATCACGCTTGTCCTTCAATCACAGTTCCTTCATGATTATCTCAGATGCTTCATTATTTAAAAGTTCTGATTACCAATATCAGTATTTACACGCCCCAGAGGACAGCTTCTGTGGCGTGGCGATAGTGAACGCAACGGCTACATAGGGCCGCAGGTTCGATGCCTGCTCAGTGCAAATATTTGTATGCATGAATATGGTTGGATGTATGGAGACCACGTTAAGCCATCGGTCCCGGTTGTCATACGAACATCTAGTCATGGACCCCTAAAAACTCCAACAACACTGTTGTTTTTTTTGTTTTTTTTTTTTTTAAATTCTTTATTAAATCATCAACATAATAATACATAACGATACAGAAATGGCAAGCACGTTATACAAATAAAATTAATTTAGTTAGGAGGCTGAGGGCGCCTATAAAGTTTGATAAATGTAAGTATGTAGGTACTCTTGAAAACATAAGTTATTAAGTACATGATAGATACACAAAGTGTATGTTTATATTTGTGAAACTATTGCAAGTTAGTTTTACTTCTTTGCATATAATACAACAACACTGATCTAACTGCAATACTTCGATAGCGCTGATGAGTTGTGGAGGTCAGATGTCAGTCGCCTCACGGAAAATACCGAAGATCGGCCGAAAAAGCGAACCCGATTCAGTGGTGAAAGCTTTGGGTCCAACAGGTATTAAAGCAAGGATGAAGAGAAGAAGCATTTTCCAGCAAAACATTACAATTTAAACTTAGAATCAAACTTCAACGATATTAACGTTCTTTTTGCGTATTCAAATCTTATGCAACGAGCTTACAGCCTCCACTGCAAATAAACCTATAATCCGTTCCTATGGGATCGAGAGAGGTCATAAAAGGATTTCGTTGGGAGGCAGCGGAGCATCGTCCCTATAAACGACAATAAGCTCCTTACTAGTTACAATAAAACGTACTTATCTGCTATTACTTCCGTTGTGATTGTTCGCTATAGTGTTGTTTTATTCTTGTTATAAAAGCCGGTTGTGACAAAAACTTATTAACTAGGGAAGAAAAATGTGATGTGTCTTTTTTCGATAGGCTGTTTTTGTTAGAAATGAAGACAAGTTTTTCATATCCTACTTTAGTTTTGTAAATATGAAAGTTTACGTAGAATTTCATTACACTGAAGTGGTTGAACAGATCTGGCTGATATTTGATATAAGGATATATGATCGAGGCTTTTGGCTATCAGTGAATAAACGAAAACGACTATTGTTGCAATAGTAACGGTGTCCCTTGTGGCGTGGCGGTAGTGAACGTGGCTGTTATACAGGAGGCGCAGGCTTGATCCCCGCTTTGCGTTTGCACTGGTGTGGTTGCGGCTCGGAAAGCACGTTAAGGCATCGGTTCCGGTTGCCATACGAACATTTATGGCAGTCGTTATAGGTAGTAGAGTCCTGAAAAATTCAACAACTGGTGTAACTGCAATGTTCGATATCGCCGTTATTTTGTGGAAGTTAGATGGCAATTCACGGAAAATAATGAAGTTCAGCCAAATCCACAGTTAGAATAGTAAAGCGGACTCCAGAATTCAAGGTAAAAATTTCAGACGCGACTGAAATTAAAACTAACATAAAGAAGAAGACATTGATCAATCTAATCTATTTTATTCTACAAACATTTTTCCACTTGTCTAGAGAGGCTTTTGGTAACTGATGATTTCGTCAATCAATTAACTCAAATCTTGAGAACACCTAGGTTATAGCTTCCTCGAAACACTAATTCTACTAAACAGCGGTAGGCATAATGAACGTAGGTATGCAGCACGTATAATGGACGTACCACATATCGACAATTTCAAGGGCCAAGTTCAAACACTTTATTTTTGTACTTTCTATTTTACTTTTACTTCTTTTCTATCTCAACAAATACCTCGTCAAGAAACTTTAGCTGAACTTAAAACGAATTCTAAACATTTTATTTAGACGGTATAATAAATTTAGCAACACTAACACAGCCAAGAACTTCTTGGAATCACGCTATTCGTGCTTAAAACTAGTCCCGTTTTAATAACGGGTTCTCCCTAGGGAGAGGGGGGTGGTCACGTTCACGCCAGCAAGATTATAAGAAGATATTGACTCAGATCCTTATTCTATTAGTATTAGTTGCGAGCACACTCGAGCCAAGGATGCCTTGAAACTTTATTGCACTGAAAAGTTATTAATAGTTATGGATTTGTGCGATTTAAACCAATGAAGGAATTATATCTTTGGTATTATTTAGTTATGCTGAATATATTTACATAGAGTAGGAGAGTAGTGTAGTGGTTGTAGAAATTTGATGGTACAAATTTCGGTCAGGTGGGTACCACCGTACACGATTGCGAAACACCCTCCATAGTAATCCAATCTCGGTTTGACTGCGTTCAGGGGTCAGCAAGTGCATAGCCGGGCAGGGGGGATTGTGGTCGCAGCACTAGTGGGACTCGTGTCATGAGGCCGTCAAGCTCACAGCCACCATTGTTAAATGATACGTGTATGTAATGGTGAATCTTTTTCCTGAGACTTTGCCGTCGGCTTACCATCAGGCGAAGTGAAGTCAAATTGACGTGTCTTATATACATAAAAAAAAATATTTACATGATTTAGTCTTAAGTTACCGCGGATATCACCAATTGAAATAAAACAGTAATGCAGGCCGTAGCTGCTGAAAAGTAATTGAAAAGTCTAACTTAATATAAATAATACCAATTACTTAAATCGGGATATAATGGTTTATGTCAGTAGTGCAATAGTTCGGAACTGGGACTACTAGATCAAAAGGCCGACTCTAACCACTAAGCGGCCGATAATTGTGGCAAGATTGAACGCAGTTACTGTCATTGGTACAGTCCACTCCTAAAATCATAAGAATACATAATTAAAAAGTTCATGCGAACAACGTGTATACACGTACAAAAATGGTGACATTACCTTGGCACAACGTATAATCACAGATTCGATTAATAAAGCACAACGTACTAATACAGCCCCTGGCCAAATGATTATTTAATAGTTCGTTTAATGTGCCACACGCTCTCAAAACTCTAGTGCTTGCCTGGTACGGTGAGTACCAAATTATTTTCATTTTCGGTGGCGTTCTGATTTGATTATAAGTACTTACCTACTTTGTGAGTGCATAACGTGATGGTACGTCGCTTCAATGAAGAAGTGTAAATGAACGTCGAGTCTTTGGACGTCAGAGTAATATATTGTAATACATAATCCTTAGTATTACACACACACGCACAATGACATTAGACGTCGCTCCATTTGTAACGGAAAATGAAAATATAGACGTAAATATACGTTGTTCACATGAATTTGTTAAACCCACTCATATTCTCGTACACAGATCCGATAATATAATAGATCCGTCTAACAATAATTAAAGATAAGATTAGCTTGTATCTAACAGTAATATCCGCCACTAATCCCATCTGTTTCCTCGCTGATACGTTAATATAGTGCTATTAGAAGGAAAAACACACGATTATTTACTTTTAGTATTATCGATAGGGACTGAATGGGAAAAATAATGAATATTCGTATATAGAAGGTAAACTTATTTATGCAATGAAAAAAAAAAACTATATAGGTCTAGTTTTCCAAATAAAAATCTGTTCAAAATTCAGTCTAGATCCAATCTCAAACTCCCAAATATTAAAATAACGGTATTCTCATAACTCAAAATTTAGTGACGTTTTCATTGTGATCGTATTTGACATTTGGTAGATTGAAATTAGGTCGAGATTAAATTTTCCAAGACGTGTTTGTTAGTTCAGTAGGTTAGAGCATTCCTCCTGGGCCTCGATTCTAATAAAGTAAAACCACTGTCATACCATGGACACAAATTAAACGGCTTTTTGTAGAGTGATTGAAAAAGTGTAATGAAACTCCTTTAATTTCATTTTGGACTTTAAATCTATGGAAGGTAATAACGTCTAAAATTTAATGCGATTTTTTGCAGTGTCCTTGATATGACAGTGATTTTGTTTTAGTAGAATCGAGGGCCTGTAAGGTAGTAGTCGCGGGTTAAAACCCCGTCTCTCATTTTTGTCATTTGTCGTATACAAACGAACAAATAAGTATCCATCAATACACCATAAACTTCAAATTTCCTATTGAAATTAAAATCTGTCCTAAATTTCAGAGAAAACATTACATAGCTGCTGTTTGAATCTCAAAGACAATTTAAAACCAAATCTAACACCTTACAAGCGGTGTTCTGTTTCTGCACATCGCATTCAGAATGTCAATAAACGAAATTGAATTTTCTATCAGATTTCCGCATTTCTAGTCAGTGAGGACAGCAACAAGATTGCATTACTGTGAAGCTCGTGTGGCGCATTTTAGCAGCCTCCTTCACATGTGTACCGCAGTGGAGAGCTATTTTCCATCTCCTTTCCATAGTCCTATCAACCATCTTGGTTATAATACGCGCCCTACTGGCTTCTATTCTCTTTCGTTTGCGTATTTCTTGACTCCCTACAAATGTTTTGGACTATAGTACTAGTACATAGGTTTCCATGTTTGGTTTCTCCAATCCTGGGTGATTATGCTACTCTAAGAGCGTTTTCACATTATTCGGACCGATATCAGTTACGGACTCCGATCCGATTTCGGAGTTTTTCACATTGTCTAGCCCGGAGAAGCACTGCTTTATTGTCAGCTTTCGGCTGTCGGCTACCGTCGTCTGACACCAATATCGGATCGGATTGTGTGAAAACGCTCTAACGGGCTGGTTTAAGACCCCTTGAAGTGTGCGCCTTTCGTACCAAACAAACGCCTGGCTGTCCGAATCAGGCTGAAATGAATGAAAAAATGAAAAAAAAAAACAGGAGTAGATTATAATCCGTAACCGCACGTATGGTACTTTTTTTCCGAAACAGATTCCCACGAGAGGCGAAAATGGGAGAAGAAAGTTCTTCAAGAACTGCATTATTATTATTGTTTTAATTTGGGGACGCCGGAACGCCGGACGGACAATCCATCCGTGGCTTCTGCGGGCCATTTCATCCATTTCCCCGACCCTCCCCTAAGGGGAGTTTGGTTTTCCAGCTCCAAAAACGAAGAACTGCATTAGGAGGTTGTTACAGGATCGGCAGCAATAGTGTGATGCCTCTCGTGTTGCACATGCCCATAGGCCACGGTAACAACTTCCCGATAGATGAGCCGTGTGCTTATATGTCACCTAAATGTTAAAAGTTGGACAGTTATTTTATATGCAGATGATAGATAGATTTTCAATACATCGTAATATAACTTGCATCTTTGCGTTCCTAACCCTGTCTATGAGAATATTAATACAGTATACTCATTTCGAAACACTATCAACTAAACCTACCTCCCAGAGCATCGTTGGCAACTGCAGGGCTATTTGCGTAATGAGCAGCCAGGGAGACTGTCGTCCACAGTCGAGTATGTACGTAAATGAAATAATATTGACAGCTACAGTTATTAGAATTTCGAACCATTCATTCTAAATATTAATCTTCAGCACACTTCAGATGGAATTGAAGCTACAAGAAGGTGGTTTTAATTGTCAATTTTGAATTCATTATAAGTTCAATCAATCAATTATCCTATGGCAGACCACTGCTAGTTAGAGGCATTCCATTTTTTTTAATATATTGTTCACGTTAATTTGACTTTACCTCGCCTGATGGCAAAGTCTCAGGAAAGAGGGCCAACATTTATACACGTGCCATCTTAACAATGGTGGCACTCAGCTTGACGGCCTTATCACATGCTTTTTCACGCCCCACTTAAAGGACCCGGGACTGTAGGAAGAGGCAAACATGTGAGCTGGCAAGGAATTTCAGGTCTTAATGGTGCGATAAAGGAAGGAGTCACCGAACCGCTTGGTTCTTGAAGGAATGTTCTGCATTGTATGCGGTTGACATCTAAGTCCTGCACGTGTTGTCCTGTATAGGAAAGGAGAGGTTGGGACTAATTGGAATAACTCATCAGAACATTCACCATGTTAGGGAGCTTTGGCCTACAGTTTTCACGCTGGCCATACGGGCTGGTACATGATTTTATTTCGAGATTTCCATCCTTCGCAGTGATATCGTCTGCGTATTTTTCCGTGTGTCGCCTCTTACGATACCTTCGGATGAGATGGGATTGGGATTGGTTGTTCAGTAAACTATCAGTGGATATAAGGTTACCATAGGGATAGGTGACCGTTTAGTGGTGTTACATTTAAGCGCTTCCATGCTTCGGAAGGCACGGTAAAAGTTGGTCCCGACTGTCAAAATTATATAGGTCAAGACGGAGGCCTATATGGGCAACCTGAACAACTCTGTCTCATGTAGGCCACTAACCACACAAAAATAAGAAGAAGCGATATTTCGTTTTCTAATATTAAAATAGTAACATAAACCGTGAAATATGTTTTTAAATAATTAATGTGTTTGTCAGTTGCCAGAATTTTAATCTCTGCATTTGATATTTTGATTAATTTCGTTTTGAGTACATGTTGCTGATCAAAAGAGAGAATTAAAATTGATTTGACTTCATCGTGATATTTCACCTTTGGCTTATCTTTATTATCATGTTGGTGAACAAACTGTATAATGAGCCTTTTTTAATTTCTGATATATAAGCATGTACATGTTAAGAATTAAAATTCTATATTTATTATGACTTTAGTAGAATTTTATGAAAAGCTAATAATGTTTAGTGAGGCAGAAAAGAGCAAAAAGTATTTCCAAGTATATATATTAATTTAACATACCTACATATTTTGCACAAAAATCAACCTTTATACTAAGGATTTCATGAGCTAGGTTTACTTGAAAAGTGATTATTCTATAATCCACTCCATAGCTACGAAAATTATACATTAAAAGATCACAAAATCAATTAAATATATTTTCTAAAACACAAACATGCTAAGTTCAAAATCTGCATTTAGCATATTTGTCTTCTATACCATATACAATAGTGTGCCTATTCTAACGTGCACCATTTTGCACTTAACACGTTTGTCTTCTAAACCATTGAAATACAAGTTAGGTCTCACCTAACGGCGACCGAAGGCGTGCCAAGAGAAATGACCGATGGTCTTTTGACGAGCTGGATTGGTTCCAAGGAGTCACGTCGGGCAACGGCAGTAAAAAGGAGTTATGTGGTTTACTTGTGAACGTAATAGACTGACAAAAAGGTTACGGCAAAGAGCTTCGGGGAAGACGTGTTTTAAACTGGTTTCGAGATATCAATAATTGGCAGAACTGCTGAGACGAGGTCTCGAGTTCGATCCCAGGTTTCACCATGGCACACACCAATGATATTTCGATCCTTTTCGAAGTTATGTGTGTATTTATCGCAGGTTTATAAGTGCCCGGTAAATGGCAATGGGATCGCCACCTGTTACATTGGGACCTAAACATAAACTGACGAAATGTGGGTGCTAGCACCTCTGCCTACCCCTTCTGGGATATAGGCGTGAGTTTATGTTATGTAATAATTGGCACAAAGTACGAAATAATGGAGTATTATTTCTACAAATAACTATTGTTCACATATTTGATATTCGGTAAAAAACGAGCTTCGCGTGGCCTATATCTTTCATATCTTTCTTCACATTTTTCTGTTGGTTTTCTTTTTTCAAACAAACAAACGGGCAAGTAAACTCTTCAGCTTTTACTATTAGTATTGAATATGGATTTAAAATTGGAACTAGGAAATTTTGAATACTTAGAACGTGACCATGTAGCTCAGTTGGTAAGAGCATTACTCTCTTTTAGCGACTGTTCGTGAGTTTAATTCCCTTCTTGATCATCCACTTTTTCGAATCAGTATACTAAGTCAGCATAGTTCCTTTAAAATTTCATTAAACTTAAAACTATAATATAAAATTGTATTCCATACTAAACCATTTCTTTGTTATTCTCTTCTTTAACCTCAATCTGCACTTTGATTTCGAAATCACTTCACCTTTATCTTCGAGCGAAGCTAATCCCTCAAATAGAACCTACGAATAGAACCTTTAAGCTCACAATTATTGCCTTCCAAGAACGTTTGAAACCCATTACGAGCTCGCCCGCTCAAATAATTACTTTAAAAAATTCTACTGCTCTATTTTGTTAAAAGCTTTTTCGAATATCGTTCTAGATGCAAGTGAGTTTTTGTGTTATACCCCCGCGCCGGTAAGCACCACGTCTCGGAAAATAAAGGTCTTATTGGATGCTCAATGAGCATTTTAGAAAGGATTTGCTAGTTTAAGATTTTGATTAGATACTAGACGGGCCCGTGACTTTGAATGCGTAGATTTTTTTTTTCAGCAAAAATCGGCCCATCTATTTTCGAATTTACCCAAAACAAACAGACCATATCAAAAATAAAATATATTTTTTTATATATATTGGACACATCTCGCCTGATGGTAAGCTGAAGGCAAAAGTCTCAGGAAAGAGGGCCACCATTATATACACGTGCCATATTAACAATGATAGCACTTAGCTTGACGGCCTCATCAGATGCTTTTTCACACCCCGCTTAAAGGACCCGGGACTATAGGAAGAAGAAAACACGTGAGCTGGCAAGGAATTCCAGGTCTTAATGGTGCGACAAAGGAAAGAGTCACCGAACCACTTGGTTCTTGAAGGAATGTTCTGCACCGTATGCGGGTGACATCTAAGCCCTGCACGTGTCGTCCTGTATAGGAAAGGAGAGGGTGGATCGGATCCAGATCTTTAGTTCGGACAATAATACACACATTTAAATAAAACAGTTGGATTCGCTCCTATTGTCTTAGCATTCAAATCATTATAAGACTTTGTAGTCAAGACCAATCCGACTACAAATTCAAGACCGTTCTGTAAGTACTATAATTTACTAGTGTAAAATAAAATAAATTCTGATCTAATTTCATTTCAAATTATTTATTTTTATAGTTATTACCGTATAAATTCACGTACAATCAGTATACACATCACGTAAAATGCAGAAGTTTACAACCACCCTACTAATCCGGGCTGGAGCGGAGCGTGTGCAATCTAAGTCACGGCATTTTATACGCGGGAATATCTTATATTAAAATCGAAATTCCCCAATTTTACACATGTTAATGAGCACAAGCTTTCGTCCGGTCATGAACCGAGCCGGAAATAACTTGCGTTAAGGATAACGTACATACAACATCTATTTGGAAATGATAGCTTCTTTAGGTGCGTTGAGCACTTTTTGGGTGAATAAAAATCATTAAATCATCTTCACCTAACGCTTTGACCGTCACCGAATTAACGTATACTATAAAAGAAATTGACATTAATGATTACTGATAGCGCCAGTGTAGATGTTCATAGTGTATGAAATAAATATATATGTGATAATTTAATTTTTCTTGTGAAATTTAAACAAGTCCATCTAACTCGATACAAATGGTTTGTTTATAATAACGAATAGAGATGATAGTCCGTTCGTAAGTAGCAAAATAGGTTCAAAACGATTCTGCTAAAATGAATCGAATCGGCTAAAACACAAGTCTGCAATGGACAAGCTAAGACTCGGCTACGGTCTGATGATTATTACTGAAAAAATTAAAGTTAAATGAATTAATATTAATTAAAATGATTAAAAGTTAATATTGTTCAAGTTAAGCTTGGATATTCACAGCGCTGCCTTGAAGAATACAAAAAAACACGAAGAATCCATAGGGACTTTAAAATCACTTCACGCATTCCATCCAAAGTGCTCTTGTGTGCGCCGCCCTTAAGAATCCACGGGGGGTTTTAATGAAAGGGAAACGCCGTGAATCTCCACTAAGTTGAATCTTAAGTTTCGCACTTTTGATGTTCACGTAATTGGTAGGCTATTAAAACGTCAGTTCAACCTACAAGTTTTTATTACTTTAATTGACAGTTTCATTAAAAATATGAAGTAATTACTTCCTGTGTTTTACGGCAGGGCAATTAAAATTATTTATTGTTTGATTATTTCTAAATTTTTTTGAATTCGGCCGGGTGGGTACCACCTTGCACGATTGCGCAAAACCCTCCATAATAATCCAATCTCCTTTGGGTTGCGTTCAAGGGTCAGCAAGTGCAGCCAGGAGGGGGGATTGTAGTCGCAGCACTAGTGAGATCGATGGGTGTCACGCGGTGCTGCGACGACAATCCTCTTTTGATGAGGCAAAATGGCTATTATAAAATCAATGAATATTTAGATGATAAACAAGCTTGGAAATGAGCTGTTGCTGTTGCTTAACTATGCTACTTAAGCAAACTATTGTATATATATATATATATTGTATATAAAAAAAAAATGCCCGCTGAGTTTTTTGCCGGAGTCTTCTCAGGTCGGGGCCGCGTTTCGAACCGGTGGTCTATTTGCTAAACAAGTCTTGATTTTTTTTAAACTTGACTTTTGTATGTGCCGTTTGGTCTATCCAGAATAAATGATTTTTGACTTTGACTTCGAGGCCGTTAAGCTGAGTGCCACCATTGTTAACATGGTACGTGTGTGTAATGGTGACACTCATTACTAAGACTTTGCCTTCAGCTTACCATCAGGCGGAGGTTAAAAAAAAGGTTATATTATATTCGACGTAAAACTAAAATTCATCGTAATGTATGTCCATCCTTTTGTGAACAGATTTTATAAAATAGCTTTTTTTATGCAACAATAAAACATAGTGGCTTTCATTATTTGAATTAAATCTATATGTCACTTATTTCTCAATATTCAGTGGCTGTTTTTTATGCTTCTTGGTTAAAAGTTAATTTAATTGCAAGTTAATTTTGAGATATTTCCATTGAGATAAGAACTCAGTGTAAATTTTCAGGTTTGGATCACGCTTAAACCTAACTTGCTAACATCTTCTAGCTTGCAATTATGATCAATCAAACACCTATCCCGTTGTATGTATAGCTCTTTGATTACCTACCTAAAGAAAATTCACTCTTGAATAACACAGGCTTCATGTACAGTACTATCCTGGATGTTGCATTTTGTTTCCTTCATATATTACTCGCTAAAATTGCTATCTAAACGAATGGTCTAACGCCGGTTTAACTTTGATAGGGTGAATTTATTATTCCCAGATACCCAACTACACAGTTGAGCACGGATGCACGGCTCAGATGGGAAATGGAGCACTCGCCCTCCCCGCATGCGTGACGTGTGCCTGAATTATTACCTACTTCCATCAAACTAAGTGTTTGGAGCAAAAATGGCTGTTTAAAGTGCTTGTGTGCTGCTGTTTTGCTCATGTTGAGTGCTTGAATATCTTGAGATGCACTCCATTTGTGAAGTACACTAACACATTTAGTTACTAAAATTTTATGTTGGGAAGTGTTTTATGATGATGTGAGAATTAAAATGAGTAATAAGTTAAGACTGAAAATTGGTTAAACGAGTAATATTATTTTTATTTATACCACTTAGGTAGCAGATAAGTACACAGCCCTCCTGATGGAAAGTGGTTACCGTGGCCTATCGACATGTGTCATACTCGTGCTGCACGCACTGAAAGAACCTTCTAATACCATACTTGAGCCCCATATTTTAGTTGATTGGGAAAAACCATAGCAGGGAATTCATTCCAAGCGCGACTTAAGCGTGCGCGGGATTAATACACATACACTATGCGTAGCAGGAATATTCTATAAATTAAGAAAGAAATATCTTAATCTTGTATACATCTATACTTATAAATAAAATTGAAGTGTATGTTTGTTATATTAAAATAACCGTTTTTTACTACATGCATATGATTATAATACGGTAAATACACCAAAAACATATTTTTAACAATTCGACGCCCCCAAGGAATAAACCTGTATTGTACTATTACTGGGTTATTACTGTTATTGCATTTTCGGTATCCCCGGGTCGGAATACATCTATGCAATATTTTTCGAATTTTTCCTGCCATAATATCCAAATATTTACCTTATGACATCTTTGTTCTTCGGAAAAATGTTAATTTTTATGTACGAGAAGAATATCATAATACATTATTACAAATTCATTTGTGTGGCTATATTTCGGTAAAGTAATATTACTGCAAAATATTTTCTATTAATTACTGGTTAAAGCGATTACAGGTTTATTCTCGTGATTTATGAGATAGACATTTTCGGTAATACTCTGTTACAGTAATCATTTGGGAGCGTCACATACGTATTGTCGTTAACTCGACGCCCCCGGGGAATAAAATGGTAAAGTGCTATTACCACTCTTTTCATGTTTTTGCATTTTCGGCCTCTATGGGTCGTTATACACCTACTGATTTTTTTTTTGATTTTTTTTTCCGGTAATTCATAAATTTATAGCAATTTTTATTTTTATTCTCCGGAAATCATATAACACATTTAACCCATAAAAACCCCATAATCGTTCATTACGGAACGAACATTTATCTCGATAAATCGGTAAGACGTTATACCATTTTATTCCCGTAAAAAATTGATGATTCATTTCAATAACACGCTTTACCTATATTCGTTCGATAAGTCCTCAACGGTAAACCTATATTATTGCTTTATTACTGACATAATTTTCTATAGTATTTCACGTTAAGACATGTTACAATATTCTTTACGATTTTTGAAACAAGTATTAACGTGATACAATTTTTTTCTCTTTCTATTATTAGTGTAATAGGCTATTATTGTCGCTGAACCTATTTCGACAAGTTTTTACAAGTAACATTGAACGGGCGGCGTGAACAATATTCAATCATTATGTAATTTGACATTGTTGTGATGCGACAGTAACTGCATTCTATTGTTTACAAACATAGGTTCTTTAACTATAACTGTATTCTATTGTTTATAAACTTCAAGTTATTCGAGATAAAAACCGTACTCAAACTATAAGTTATTATTTGCCATTAGAAAGTAATAAAGTTCGTGTATGTAAGATATTTTTCCTAAAAACTTTGCAGATATCAGAACAATGGTTTACACTGCTATAGAGAAATATGATAGCGATTCTAATAAAAGTGACTGTAGAGGTAAACATAATAATCGACCACGTAAAATGTCAGTTTCAACAGAAGAGAGCATAACATCACACATACAATTATTTCCAGTAAAAGAAGCACACTATGTTAGGAAATCTCCTAAAAGAAAGTATTTATGCGAAACTTTGAATATTTCGAAAATGTACCGTTTATACACAGATTGGTTCAAAGAACAGTCAGATGGACATTATTCTGATGTTAAGATGGCTACCAAAAGACAGTATGAGAGTATATTTAACACGAAGTTTAATTATTCTTATTTTCATCCTAAGAAAGATTTATGTGGCACTTGTTCGCTATATGAACAAGCTATAGGCGAGCAAAAGGAATCTTTAGAAGATAAATACATAAAACACATACATAATAAAGAAAGGATTCGTGAAATTAAAAATTCTGAAAAGGAAAATATTGATACAAACTCCACTTTAGCTATTTTTAATTTAGAAAAGGTTTTAGGGGTACCTCAGTCGGAGGTAGGAATATTTCATTACAAACGGAAGTATCCCGTCTATAACTTTACCGTTTTTGATGCTTCTAGAAAGAAAGGATACTGTTACATGTGGCATTCACAAATCGCTAAAAGAGGATCAATAGAGATAGGTAGCTGTCCATATAATTTAATTGAAGAACAATTTCATAAACAAATTAATAAAATATCTTTTTATTCTGATGGTTGCGCAGGACAGAATAAAAATAGATTCGTGTTTGCCCTTTATCTGTTTGCTGCTAATAAATTTAAGTTAGAGATTATTCAACGTTTCTATGAATCTGGCCATAGCCAAAATGAAGGTGATTCAATGCACGCATGCATAGAACGAGCTATGAAAAATAAACAAATATATACACCCGATCAATTATATGGAATAGTGATGAATGCTAAGCAAACCGGTGAAAAATACAAACTGAAGGAAATGAGACAAACAGAATTTTATGACATTAAACAGAACTGGGAAAATGATACAAAAGGTAACAAAATATATTGGTCAAAAATTAAAGAAATAAAAGTGGTCCCTACAAATCCACAATCTGTTTAATTTAAATATGATTACGATGACGACTTTAGTGAAATGAATATAGCACCAACATCAACTAAAAAAAAAACAGAAAACGAAAATCTACTTCTACCACAGCAACTGTATCTGGCGACGATGTCATCCTGCAGCCAGCCTATGACGGTCCAGTTCCAATCTCAAAAGCTCTGCACGAAGATCTATTAAGTCTTTGTAGGATTAACGCCATACCTCTTCATTACCACAGTTTTTATCATTCTCTGATAAGTACAAATACTACCGAAGCAGCTTTATGTGAGGATGACTGTGAAAGTATGAGCGACTGAAAGAGATAAAAATCAATCAGAATTTAGATGACCGATTAAATTATGATTGATAAATGCCAATTAAAGTCTATTGATGATTGTTAAATGCTAATTAGTCTATTGATGATTGATAAATGCTAATGAAAGTTTATTGATGATAGATAAATGCTAATTAGAGTCTATTGATGATTGATAAATGCTAATTAAAGTCTATTGATGACTGATAAGTGCTAATTAAAGTCTATTGCTGATTGATAAATGCTAATTTAAGTCAATTGTAATAATTATTATTTTCATAAATAAAGATTATATTGTTTTTTATACTTTTTTTAATTATTTCAATTACAATTCAAATTCATAAACATTACTGCATACTCGTATTACGATGTTAACACTACATACGTTTATACAAAAACAAAATCGTTATATAGATATACGAAGAAAAAAATACTTTAATTTTACAGGAACAAAATCGTATTAATTTGTTACAGTTACACTTCCTTCATGAAAGTATGATAGAAAAACATCATAATGAATAGATATCGTTTTCGTAATATTGCAACTTTACGAGAATAAAATGGTTATGTTCCATTACTTAGAATACATCTAAATATAAAATCAGTATTACATATTTTTCGTAATAACTATAAAATTATATGTATAATTTCATTTCTTTCCATGGCCACTTATTAACAAAAAAATACTGAAAAGAATGATGTATAATATGACAACATAGGCCGATTACTTCAGGAGTTATAACAAAATAACAGTATTTTGCTCGTCCTGAAAAATTTACTTTTGTCTATTACGATTTTATTCCCTGGGGACGTCGTCGACGCCCCCGGGGAATAAAATGGTAAAGTGCTATTACCACTCTTTTCATGTTTTTGCATTTTCGGCCTCTATGGGTCGTTATACACCTACTGATTTTTTTTTTGATTTTTTTTTCCGGTAATTCATAAATTTATAGCAATTTTTATTTTTATTCTCCGGAAATCATATAACACATTTAACCCATAAAAACCCCATAATCGTTCATTACGGAACGAACATTTATCTCGATAAATCGGTAAGACGTTATACCATTTTATTCCCGTAAAAAATTGATGATTCATTTCAATAACACGCTTTACCTATATTCGTTCGATAAGTCCTCAACGGTAAACCTATATTATTGCTTTATTACTGACATAATTTTCTATAGTATTTCACGTTAAGACATGTTACAATATTCTTTACGATTTTTGAAACAAGTATTAACGTGATACAATTTTTTTCTCTTTCTATTATTAGTGTAATAGGCTATTATTGTCGCTGAACCTATTTCGACAAGTTTTTACAAGTAACATTGAACGGGCGGCGTGAACAATATTCAATCATTATGTAATTTGACATTGTTGTGATGCGACAGTAACTGCATTCTATTGTTTACAAACATAGGTTCTTTAACTATAACTGTATTCTATTGTTTATAAACTTCAAGTTATTCGAGATAAAAACCGTACTCAAACTATAAGTTATTATTTGCCATTAGAAAGTAATAAAGTTCGTGTATGTAAGATATTTTTCCTAAAAACTTTGCAGATATCAGAACAATGGTTTACACTGCTATAGAGAAATATGATAGCGATTCTAATAAAAGTGACTGTAGAGGTAAACATAATAATCGACCACGTAAAATGTCAGTTTCAACAGAAGAGAGCATAACATCACACATACAATTATTTCCAGTAAAAGAAGCACACTATGTTAGGAAATCTCCTAAAAGAAAGTATTTATGCGAAACTTTGAATATTTCGAAAATGTACCGTTTATACACAGATTGGTTCAAAGAACAGTCAGATGGACATTATTCTGATGTTAAGATGGCTACCAAAAGACAGTATGAGAGTATATTTAACACGAAGTTTAATTATTCTTATTTTCATCCTAAGAAAGATTTATGTGGCACTTGTTCGCTATATGAACAAGCTATAGGCGAGCAAAAGGAATCTTTAGAAGATAAATACATAAAACACATACATAATAAAGAAAGGATTCGTGAAATTAAAAATTCTGAAAAGGAAAATATTGATACAAACTCCACTTTAGCTATTTTTAATTTAGAAAAGGTTTTAGGGGTACCTCAGTCGGAGGTAGGAATATTTCATTACAAACGGAAGTATCCCGTCTATAACTTTACCGTTTTTGATGCTTCTAGAAAGAAAGGATACTGTTACATGTGGCATTCACAAATCGCTAAAAGAGGATCAATAGAGATAGGTAGCTGTCCATATAATTTAATTGAAGAACAATTTCATAAACAAATTAATAAAATATCTTTTTATTCTGATGGTTGCGCAGGACAGAATAAAAATAGATTCGTGTTTGCCCTTTATCTGTTTGCTGCTAATAAATTTAAGTTAGAGATTATTCAACGTTTCTATGAATCTGGCCATAGCCAAAATGAAGGTGATTCAATGCACGCATGCATAGAACGAGCTATGAAAAATAAACAAATATATACACCCGATCAATTATATGGAATAGTGATGAATGCTAAGCAAACCGGTGAAAAATACAAACTGAAGGAAATGAGACAAACAGAATTTTATGACATTAAACAGAACTGGGAAAATGATACAAAAGGTAACAAAATATATTGGTCAAAAATTAAAGAAATAAAAGTGGTCCCTACAAATCCACAATCTGTTTAATTTAAATATGATTACGATGACGACTTTAGTGAAATGAATATAGCACCAACATCAACTAAAAAAAAAACAGAAAACGAAAATCTACTTCTACCACAGCAACTGTATCTGGCGACGATGTCATCCTGCAGCCAGCCTATGACGGTCCAGTTCCAATCTCAAAAGCTCTGCACGAAGATCTATTAAGTCTTTGTAGGATTAACGCCATACCTCTTCATTACCACAGTTTTTATCATTCTCTGATAAGTACAAATACTACCGAAGCAGCTTTATGTGAGGATGACTGTGAAAGTATGAGCGACTGAAAGAGATAAAAATCAATCAGAATTTAGATGACCGATTAAATTATGATTGATAAATGCCAATTAAAGTCTATTGATGATTGTTAAATGCTAATTAGTCTATTGATGATTGATAAATGCTAATGAAAGTTTATTGATGATAGATAAATGCTAATTAGAGTCTATTGATGATTGATAAATGCTAATTAAAGTCTATTGATGACTGATAAGTGCTAATTAAAGTCTATTGCTGATTGATAAATGCTAATTTAAGTCAATTGTAATAATTATTATTTTCATAAATAAAGATTATATTGTTTTTTATACTTTTTTTAATTATTTCAATTACAATTCAAATTCATAAACATTACTGCATACTCGTATTACGATGTTAACACTACATACGTTTATACAAAAACAAAATCGTTATATAGATATACGAAGAAAAAAATACTTTAATTTTACAGGAACAAAATCGTATTAATTTGTTACAGTTACACTTCCTTCATGAAAGTATGATAGAAAAACATCATAATGAATAGATATCGTTTTCGTAATATTGCAACTTTACGAGAATAAAATGGTTATGTTCCATTACTTAGAATACATCTAAATATAAAATCAGTATTACATATTTTTCGTAATAACTATAAAATTATATGTATAATTTCATTTCTTTCCATGGCCACTTATTAACAAAAAAATACTGAAAAGAATGATGTATAATATGACAACATAGGCCGATTACTTCAGGAGTTATAACAAAATAACAGTATTTTGCTCGTCCTGAAAAATTTACTTTTGTCTATTACGATTTTATTCCCTGGGGACGTCGAACTGCTTCGCACTCGACGAATCAGGAACGCGTTTCTACATGTAATGCACACTAGTTTAAATACAAGGCGCACGCAGTGATCAATTCGTCTCTATCTATTCGTTAAATACCAATTTTGCTAATACAGGGCAAGACACCAAATCTGTATAATTATAACTGTCCATCAATAATTCAAAAAGTGATTATAATTTACGAGGTAAGTTCAAATTAAATTGTTACTAGGGTACTAGGAAAATGCTATCTGTGTGTGTGTGTGTGTGGAGGTGCATTTGTGCTCTCTAATCTTTCTCTCTCTCTCTCTCTCTCTCTCTCTCTCTCTCTTATAACAAATTGTTGTGCTCCCACTCTTAAGTAGGTATATTTATCTCCAGAAAAGTAGGTACGAAATTTAAACTTTGCTTTTTATTTATTCAATTAAATTATTTTGATTTCAGATCGACCAAAGACAAAATACACTGATTGTGATAGGGAAATGAGTGACCCAGATTTTTCTGCGGATTGTTCAGAATATGTCCCAAGTCCAGAAATTGCAGTTAATAGTCCATCAAGTTCTTATTCTGGAGATTCTCAATGTATAGATAACATTTTACATGCCTCAAAAGTAACTGATACTCCCTCTACTATTTCTAATTTATCGCTACTCTTAACGAACACTGATTTTGTGGCTTCCTCTATCATCATTTATAAAATTGAACATTATTCTACTGTTAATGCTCTACAGTCTAACAATAAAAATCTATTTGACAACACTAACTTCATTAATGCAAATTTAATTTTAGTACCTCGTTTTCCATTATCCATCAATTTCTCAAGTGAAGATTTCGAGGAAATATTGCAACTTGAAACATCCACACTGACTGCTGCAGATCTAAAAAAGGCCATATTGTATGTTCGTTTACTGATCATCGTGTATGTTATTTGACTAAAAATGGTAAAATGGTCACTTTTGACTATCATAAAATGAAGCTTCATTTGAGTACATCATTTCATTTAACAGTTTTGTATGCAAATGCGTAAAATAGGCTCACTGATATTGGAACTGAATTAAATAGTTGTCAAAATGAGCAACCTGATATTGTAACTGAATTAATACAACATTCGACAGATTTTAAACTAAATGATTTAGACGTAACTTCCACTTGCTTAAATGAAAAAGTATACACCAGAAAACGTCAAACTAAATTAAAATTTACGGTCTAGTAACATAAATAAATTACCTACTGAGGTCAGGCTTACGGGGGCCGTCACAATAAAAATAAGTATCCATAATAGTAGTCTATAGGACCTGCATGTAATTGTAAATTGAACTGTGGTAGCAAATTTACCTCTTTAGACAGGCAAGATTTATTTGATAATTAAGAAATTTATAAACTAGCTGATCGAGAACAGCAATATATATATCACATTGCTAAACATACTAAAACAGAAAACATCAAACGAATGACTCTAGATCGAAAAAATAATCGCACACAGACTATTAAATATTTATTTTCTTTAAGAGATGTGGAGGTTTTGGATTGTAAGAATTTTTTCCTAACAACTTTACAAATTAATGAACAAATGGGATACACAGCAATAGAAAAATTTAAAACAGACGATCGCGTTACGGACTTAAGAGGTAAGCACAATAATAGACCTCGAAAAATGAGTTCCAGCACAGAAGGGAGCATTGAGAAGTATATTTTATTATTGGAATTTGGATGTAATGGAAGATTACGTATCATCATCTGAACAAGATAAGGTTTTCTTTAAATATAATTTTGATGATCCGTATTCTGAATTAGATTTTATGAATTCATTTCAAATGAAACGACACGGGCGAAAACCTAAACAGTGCGTATCATCAACCTCTTCCCATAACCAAGGCGTTGCATACTGATTTACTATCTTTATGTAACAGTGAAGGAATTACACAGTATTACCACTGATTTTATGTTTCTTTAGTTTCTGTAGAAAATAGTGAACCAGATAATAATGATGATAACAATGAAAATAGTGATTAAGTACTGCTTTTGATGTTTTTATTTCTTTATATTTTTTATATTATAATTGTGATATTATTGAGGACTTTTTACCCATTAAAAACAATATTTTTAATAAATTTTATGAATTTTATTTAATTTTCCCTCGGAGATACCGATAACAAATATATTTACATAATCTGTTTACAACAATTACATTAAAATATGATTACCAGAAAGATCTATAATATTCCAGTTACTATACTTTACCATTATTAAGGTATTAAAATGTTTACCGTAATAAGTCGGTAACTGAACATTACATTTATCTACTAATGAAAACATACATCGTTGGAGATCTCAGTAAAGTAGTGTTATGTCTATGATTTTTATGAAATTATTTTTATATTACAAGAATAATTCGGTGAGTAGACGTTGCTGGAATATTATTGATAGTTCATGGTGGTAATATATCAATACCCTAAAAACTGTTGAAAATTATTTTCGGTAATTTGAACCTTGGTGAATATTTAATTCTGTGTTTAATCAATAGTCACACGGCTAATTATGATCTGTTTGGGCAAAAATTAGCTTTCCCGTCGTATTAAAATGTTATCATAATTATCTTTTATAGAAAAGTTAGAACCGAAAAACACTTAATCTTTTCTCCTGTAAAATTTGATTTTTGCGATTACCGGTTTATTCCTCGGGGACGTCGAATTTTAGTCTGTCTGTCTGACTGTCTGTTTGTTCCGGCTAATCTCTAAAATGCTTGGACCGATTTTGACGGGACTTTTATTGGCAGGCAGCTGATGTAATAAGAGGTAACTTTAGAAAAATAGCGTTGACTCAATATTAAGCGATAACCGACATCCACGCAGGCGGAGCCGCGGGCAACAGCTAGTGTACTCTATAATCAGCACATTCTTGCTCAGAAACGATTATTCCCACAAGCGCCGAGTGCGATATTACGTCACAAAAACGACCACATTACCACACAGTCATTACCATATATGTCGGAACTCAATTCCAGTTATTCACCGGCAAAATTCCAACTTAATACGCTTGGGCAAGTTAGTATTTAAAATAAAAAAGTACCGTGCAGCTGAAAACATTCACGTTCGAGTATATGCTTGTGAATAACACGTCATAATAATATCTGACGGGAATATGCCGTCTCTGGAGTGAAGGAAACATACGGGTTAAAATTTTATTGGGAGTCCAACTATTTGAAGATAAACAATATATTGCACATAAATTGGTGTTGCGTTAATAGACTACGGGTAACCACTTTACACCAGGTGGGCCGTGAGCGTTTCTGCCCTTAAGTAGTATGAAAAGTTACTATCTTTTACACGTGTGGGAACCCCGTCGAGTAGTAAAGTCTTCATCTGGTGCGTCCTGCCTGTTGTAACCTACGGTGCCTAAACGTAGAGTTCTTACTCCTTGAACTGGTAGTGGCTGGTCCACAAATTAAAAGACATTGTTCTTGAAATTACTTTGAAGGATGAGTTTTGCAGCAAGGCCATCTACTAAAGAACTTAAGTTATCAACGGCTCGCAGAATATTACCCAGGAAAAAATACCTTCAGTACACGACCTCACATAGCCGAAATGTAGGTCTTTCAATCGTCTTCGCACAGTCGGCCAGTAGAGACAAAATGTGTGAAATGCGAGATCCGGGCTTAACGGCATGTGACTGCGGTGCCCCCTTGCAGTCTATGGCGTACTTGGTTCTGTGTGCCTTATGTCCTTTCGTGCACCTTCTGCTCTAAAGATAATCTACTGACAGCGCAGTTGAGATGGCACAATTTTATTCAGGAGCCATTTAAATAATGAATCATTAACACGAGAAGAAGAAGAATATTGTGTGAAGTCTCTGAAAGAGCAATGGCCAACGAGTTCAAGAATAGAGACCGCGAGACATTGAAAGAGGCCCATCTAGCGGTGTTGGTAAAACTTAGTCTAGTATTATTAGGAGTGGTTAGTCCAGCGGTGGCCTGAGAGTGAATATCAAACATGTTTGTCCGAATTCGTTGTCGTATAGTAATCTTGAACGTTGTACATTGTGAACTCAAATATGTTACAACTAAAAAGCCATTTATCTCGACAAGAGCGATAAACAAGGATATGACACGCCCATGACTGCGCGCATTAACTAACAGACTGAAACTTTTTATTGGTAGAAGTAAATTGTTGTAGGATGGTCGAGGTAGTGCTAAACTAAAACGAGAAGCTCTACTGAGCACGGTTTTGAAAGAATCGTATTTTATTAATTGATTTGGAGTGGAGAAGTAAAAGCAGCAAAGCGGGCTCTGAACTCCGAGTTGAGGGCCTCGGATGATACATTCAAACGCCTGAGTATGATTGAGTAACCAACATCCAAAATGTTCACAAACATTCACATTCATAATAATTATAATTATTAATAGGTTAAAATAAGGCCCCATCGGCCTCCAACGCGTGATTTTATTCAAATGAAATGAAGACCTGAAAAAAGTGGCTTGTATAGCCACTTTTTTCAGGGCACTACCTACCTTTTCTCGTAACGCTTCGTCGTTTTTTTGAACTCTCATAACTTTGCTTTGGATGATGCTAAAAAGTTAAAATTTTCAAAATAGAATGCCATCATTAAACATACAAAGTTTGAATATCGTAGCTTTTATACTTTAGATTTTATTAATGTCTCAAAACCCTTTATTCCGTCACTGATTCATCACTCACTGATCATCAAAATTGTTAGAGTACTTCCTGAAGTCATAGAAAGCTGAAATTTCATATGTAAGCTAATATTACTACAAAGACAACAAAAAAAATTAAAAACCTAAGGGGTAGTGTAGAGCTTGTAGGTTTAGTGCGTGCAGTCTTTAGAGCTTGGCTTTATACTTGATCTGATAACTTTTTCACAGGGTAAGCTATGTAAACTCGTCTTGGCAACATTTTTACATGAAAATGTTTTTGGTGGGATTTTCGTTTCCAACAAAATGTGTGGTTATTATGAAACGATATTATTTTTCTTAGAATAGCTTCTTACCTTGGTAACTTTCAATTAATCTATGGACCAATTTACTTTACGCTTACGTAATAAAGTGTTGTCCTTAGGTCTAATTCTCGCAATTGAAATCTGTTCAAAATTAGTTATCAATTTTCCAAATGTCTGAAACGAGCACAATGCCTATGAACTTTCTTAAAAATTCATCATCACCATATCAGCCGCACATAGTCCAATGTTGAACATAGGCATCTCCTATGGAGTCCCAGAACGGCCGATTTAAAGCAGCCCGCATCCAGTGCTTCCCGGCGTCCTTCATGAGGTCATCCTTCCACCTGACCGTTGGGCGTCCTACACCACGTTTGCCTGTATGCAGTCGCCACTCCAGAACTATTTTGCCCTATCGACCATCTGTTCTGAGCGCTATGGTGTCCTGCCTGCCACTTCGACGAACTAATCCGCTGGGCTACGTCGGTTACTTTTGTTCTCCTACAGATGTCATTATTTCTGCCGCTTTCGATAGGAGATTGAAATAGCATCGGCGATGAATTTTAAACCGATTTTATTAAAAGAATTAGCCTTCAGTTCATATTCCACTAGTGTGTAAAATTTCGACACAATTCATTTAGCCGTAGTTATAATAGTCTGTCAAAAAAATAACTTTTGCATTTTCATACCGGGTGCTAGAAATTCATTCATGATTGTCAGCTAATATACAGTAAAGCATCTTCACAAAAAAGTACTATCAATCAATACTTAACCTATCAAAGTGCACTGCTAGAAATAGGCCTCTCCCGATGTTAGCAGGCTTTGGCCTATTCTTTTCTCACTGGGTTGGTACTCGAAATAAAGCCTTATTTCGAGTTTCCCGTCTCTTGCAGTAATATCGTCTGCGTATGTTTCCGTTAGTCGCGACACGATACCCTTTCGAGAAGATGGAGTCGTGATACTTCTTTCTCCGTCACCGCACAGAATACACACAAAAAGTACTACATTTTAATAAATCCAATCCATAAACTACAGTGACACGTTTCAACACTCTATAAACATTACTTGTGTATGAAACTGGAAAGTACCTGATGCCTACTGTGTGATCTATAGCACCATTTACACGCCACTCCACCGCGTTATTATCCTTGCAAACAGGTACTGTCACGGGGAAAAAATACAGGCACTTAGCGAGAAGCTCAACGAACATACAAATGAGGGCACATATATAATACTTGTTGATTTTCGTACACAAATTTGGAGGGCTTGTTTATTTATGAACGTGTATAAATTCATAGCGTGTAAAATTTCATTTACTGTTAATTTTGTTTGTGATTTATCTTCGAGGTATATGTTTTGGAAAGGAGTTTCATAACGCGGCTTGGATGCGAATAGGTGGAAATAGTGACGTAAAGAAATGAGGTATGCTGTGTATGCGTGTGTTCTTTTCAATTTTTAATTCGTTGCAATACATTTTATTCTTTAAGCACTAAGTGCCTAAACTAATAGTTGCGTCATACATCTAAAACTAATATTATATTCAAATAGAGCGTAGTATTAAAACCAACACCATTAGAAACAGAGGCAATTACATTAAGATGACCACTAGAAGATGCTCGTAACACTACAGGCTAAACCCGAAATCCTCTTAGGATGCTCTAGGGAACGGCTCGGTGTTCTAGCTTGTGCGGGGATTACAACATGAATTAATGATAAGATACACAGATTTTGTTTAACCAGAATTGTTAAATTAATAACTACAGTACTTTTAAATGTCTTATATTTTTTGTTTAAAATTTCAAAGAAAGTTTTACTGTATTTGGCCCCATTGTATGTATTACTTACGTATTATGTAGGTCCTTGATTTTCTCAAAAATTAATAAACACTCACTACTATTATATTAACATAGTACTTTTTTTTTCTCTCGGGCAGAAATCTCATGAACACCTACTAATACGATACAAAATGACATCCTCACAGATGTCGACCCCACACTAACTAGAAACGCACTTTGTCTTGAATCTCAAATGTCAGGAAGTAAAGTGGCTCTAAAAGGTATTTCCCGTGCACCCTGGTGGCAGGGTTCCAGTTTTAGTTGGAAAAGTTTTTGAGGGCCACAAAAACCAATATCTACAGGATCCAAGCCAGCCCCGCCTGCAAGCCGATACCAGAGGTAGCTCACGGATAATGTACCCCCTCCAGATAACATTCAGCCCACTGAGAGTCTACCATACGTGCATGAACAGAAATGGACCACCTAGAAGTCCTTAATAGATTGAGGATGGTAGGCTGCTATAGGGCGAACCGGGTAAAGTGGGGTCACCTGGACACGGGGGATGGTGGTTGTGACTGCGGTGCTCTTCTGCAGTCGACACCACCTCCTGTCGTGCACACTGTGCCCCTAAACCTGCATAATTGCCGACCTAAATGAAGCGAATGGTAAAAAGTTTTGAACTGGGCCCGTCTAAGTATTTTTAATTTTTGCCACTGATACGAAGATTCTACGCATTCTGTACACCTACTGATTGACGGACAACATTTTGGGGTTTCCTGCCGGAATTGGGAGATTAGACAAGAGCAGCTCCCGCAAATGTCAAGTAGAAAGGAGCGTCAAATTGCAAGGACTACCGCTATGATGCTGATATCTAGCTCAATAAGTTCTCCAACACTCTGACAAACATAATTCAGCATACTGCTATATAAAACCATTATTAGCTAATAATATATCTCCGTTATCATAATCACTCACTAACCACCAAATAAAAATATAAAACCCACAAGAATATTTCCAACAAAATATATGTAACGAGTACACTAAGTGTGCAAAAAACCGTCCAGCAAAACGGGCACGGCATTAGCAGCAAGCAGGTGCACCGTGCATTAGCAGCCGAGGTAAGTGCGTCCGCACTTCACTGTACGCTCCAGACACGTTGATTAATACCTAGGGTTATATTTTATTTTGCACTCCAGTGTAAATTTTTACATGATTAGTGTGCTGTTTGAATGGTTTTTAATTAGTGTTGGCGGTTTTCACGATATGCGTTATTATTGCAACAGAACGGGAACGTTATTTGTATAACGTTATTTTAACATGCATATGCGATGAATTTTAATTGGTTTATGGTTCGTTGATTACTTCGAGTGTGTTTGCGGTTTATGTTTGGTGCGATTGTTAAGTTTTGGAAAATTTTATTTACATAGGGATATACTAAAATTTCTTATGGTTGACAATAAGTTTGCCACTTTCTGGCTTTAACTCACACAATTACAATTATATTTGAAGTGTTAGGCAAATGTCCATGGCGATAAATGGTTTGAACCGCCTAGTAAAATTTGGTTAACGAGAATAACAATCAACTGTGACCTACTTTAAAATTAATTATACATAAGGATAGAAATTTAGAAGGTTAACACAAAACACCCACCAGTTAATCAAATATTCCTAGTAGTACTCCTTCAAACAAAGTATATAATAGTGAACAAGAATATCATTGTAACAATAAAGTCCATAACTGATCGTGAGTCCCTAAATGCGTCCATCTAACAATTATAATAGCAAGATGAAGTTCTCGAGTCCCGCGTCCCAAATTCCCTGAAGTACAGGCCTCAAACTCAATAAGGCAATCTTATAAAGCGACAATATTATTTCCGGCAGCACAAATAGCTGTTAGAACTTTATTGGATATGAAATTAGAGTGATTTTCGTTTGGCTCTTTATTGGAAGATATTGGTGTTTAGGTGCGTGATATACAGTAAATTAGTTCACCAGCTAATTTTTACGCGACTACCAAGAAGGGTTATGTTTTCGCGCGTATCCTGAATGTTTGTATGTATGTTTGTAATATTCTTTATTACCTCATACGGATTTCAATGATTCACGTCTCAAATGAAAGGTATTTATTGTCCAAGTTTTCTTAGGTACATAAAATATGAACAAAAGCTATATTTTTGTTTTTTGGCGCAAAAATATAAGTGGTAAAAAAATCACTTAAATTCATCGAGTGGGGTACCAAAACGAAGCAAATTAGAAGACGATTACAAAAATATATATGGCATAACTAAAAAGTATAGTGAAGTATGCTATAAAGCTTGTTTGGATCTTTTCAGCCTCAGACGGGTTTTTAATTTTTAGTTATTTATTTTATTTAATTTACTATTGATATTAAAATATAGCTGCACTACCGCCACGCCACAGAGGCGGGTTCGATCCCCGCTCAGTGTAAAAATTCGTATGCATGAATATGTATATTTGCATTAGTCTGGGTGTTTTTTATTTATAATATGTAAGTATTTACTAAAAAAAAGTATCTAAGTATGTTTATCCGCATTCTAGATTCCATAACACAATCTTGTTAATCTACGCTTACCATGGATCTAGATAGCGTTGTGTGAAATGTTGTGGAATATTTATATTGTTTATATTTATGCTTTATTATTTTTTTCTATAAATTCTTGTTTTTATTTTAGTTGCCACGTGTGCTTATATGGCAGCTGGTTACCGCGGGGTATGGACATGTGTATTGTCCATACTCATACTGTATATCTGTAGGTACCTTCTAATACCTTTCTTAAAGAACCCCATACTGTAGTGTATGGTTAATATTACTGCTGCTTAAAGCCTGATTTATTATAACCCGGAAATTGGCACAATACTGCTCATTGCGTTTTGAAGTCAATTAGGCGGTTTGAGTGTGAGTCCTTGGTCATCATTCATTTCGTCGATTCGCATACGTCACTCATTGAGGGTGGACGCATATTTTTCGATTCTTTTTTTTCTTACCGCATCTCGCAAGGACTTCTGTTCCTAATTTGTCGTGTTACCTATGAACTCCTTTGAACTGTGCTGTGTATATACATATAGAGATAAATAAAGAACTACAGTGATCTGTGAAACAATCTAGAACTATCTTGTCTGCAAGTGACTACATTGCTCCCGTACGGAACCTTCTGGAGATCTCTGCTTACGCTGAACGGCCGAGAGACAAGGTGAGTGGTTTGTGTAGATTGTTGGGAGGATAACAGGCAAACAGCTAGTAGTTATATTGATCAGGAATCTGGGATGAAGGATTGTGCTAGAACCAGTAAAAATACAGGTGCGCCAAAATAGTGGCCCTGACACCCGCGTAGTTATTAAAACTTCGTAAATACTATATTTATGAAATTAATAACCATATTTATGGTCCTTTGAGCCGGATGTGGTGAGTGGTTTGTGTAGATTGTTGGGAGGATAACAGGCAAACAGCTAGTAGTTATATTGATCAGGAATCTGGGATCAAGGATTGTGCTAGAACCAGTAAAAATACAGGTGCGCCAAAATAGTGGCCCTGACACCCGCGTAGTTATTAAAACTTCGTAAATACTATATATATGAAATTAATAACCAGTGTAGTTGCTTGGAAAAACCACTGCAGCGAGATATTTTCACAGCTTTTGAGAGTGTGCGTAACGAAGTTTCTTTCACACCTTTCTGAGCGCACAATTTCCAGTTTCAACAAACTTTAAATGTTCTAACAGCATATTTTCATCGGACAACTCAATCGTTCGTGTGTAGTACTAAGTGGAAGTGACTACACAAAGTTGTAGATTGTGTCCGTCAGTTATACCGGCTGTAATTTACACAGTTTTCAGTTTCAGTGGCAACCAACGTGTGTGAAATTCTCACAGTGCATCCTGTTTCTTAAAAAGTATTGTAATGAATTATACAGGGGATGAGTTAAACAAGTAACAATTAGAGGGATAGTAAGGACAATCCTATTTTCTATTTATGATTGTGTGTGTAACCGTAGAATGAAGTGAACCGCCTTATTATGAACTTCTTGCTAACCATGAGATTCATTTTCATATGATACCTATAGCCTACGGAACATTACTTTTACATAAATAGGTACTTTAAGCTCTCTTGCTAAGCTAAATTACGTAATGGCGGCATTTTTAATTTATTTTTAAACGTGTGAGCTGCAAGATGAACAAAAATGAACAAAAATCTGACCTCGTGTTTTCCCTTTACGCGAGATCAGAAATGGCAATTCGTCAGCCGGCTTTTGGTAGAATAAATGACAAATGTTTTGATTTGACGTAAGTCATAAACTTCAAATCCCATCATCATCATCATCATTTCAGCCGAAAGATGTCCACTGCTGGACAAAGGCCTCCCCCAAGGATTTCCACAATGACCGGTCCTGCGCCTTCCGCATCCATGCCCTTCCCGTGACCTTCACCAGGTCGTCGGTCCACCGTGTGGGAGGCCTGCCCACACCGCGTCTTCCGGCGCATGGTCGCCACTCGAGAACTCTCTTGCTCCAACGGCCATCTGTTCTACGAGCTATGTGCCCCGCCCACTGCCACTTAAGTTTGGCGATTCTGTGTGCTATGTCGGTTACTTTAGTTCTCCTGCGGATCTCCTCATTTCTGATTCGATCACGCAGGGAAACTCCGAGCATAGCACGCTCCATCGCCCTTTGGGTGACCTTGAGCCTTCTTATGAGGCCCATATATTTGTCATTCTATTCTGCCAACGAATTGCCACTTGTCTAGAGGGTCTGGTGCTGAGGCGCCATTCACTTACCTGGTATGCATCTTCGTCTGAAAGTAAACTGTTGATGTTTTTTTATTCAGTATTTTTTCTTATCCCAAACTCATTATCAACCAATTAATTAACCTTTCGTTATCCATAAACTCACATTTCAGTCTGATTTAATATAACACCTAGTTCAAGAATTCCGTTACATACCTACATAATAAAAATAGAAAGACGGGTTGCACTCCGGGAGTGCCGGCAGAAGGGAAACCTTTTCTTTCTTTCTTTCTTCGTTATATACAAAGAAAAAGATAAAAAGAACATACCATACCTATAATATAGCGCCAATCATAGAACCTATCACTCATTTTCTGTCAGAAGAAATTAATGAATTACAAAATGAAAAAAATGTCACAAAAAGTGTCAGAAGCCCAGGTTCGAACCCGGTACTATCTAAAACCATAAGGACTTACAGTCGAAGCGCTTACGGCTAAGCTACGAAGCTTCATAACGTACGTGACAAAATAAACAATCTTTTACTAGTGTTGTATGACGTCAGTCGTCGGTTACGGTTCAAAGGTCAAGTGATCCTGACGCAAGTTTAATACTTTTTACCCAGCCAACGCCGCTAAAGAAGTATTCACTTCAAAAAACTTATTAAAAGTTAATCAATCAATTAGCCCAGGTAGTATCAATACTCATTTTTAGTACTGAAAGACAACAATACTCATTTCACTGGTAGGTACCTTGGGAGTATCAATGCTCGTTATATTAATATCTCCAAGAATAAATCCAAGTGGCCCAAAATCCAACGCGTCGAGGGGACTCACTTTTACTTCACGATTCACAATAGTGACGCCACGCCGCTCGACTCGTGAACAAAAAATACGAATATCTCGCTCACGAGTATCTCCAATGACATATTCAAAGTGACGCTAATGCGAGTATTGTGGAGCACCCTTTTGTGCCCTGTTATTGGATTTATTGATACTTGGTTTTATATGCGTATGATATGATTTTGTGTGGAAGTTGTATGAGATTGATTGAAAATGAAGTTTTATAAAGAGTATAAATGTAAGTCTGTTTTGAAATGCTTTTTGAATCTTTCACGAAAATATTTCTTTTGTTGTAGTGTTCTACTTGTTAGTACAAATTTGAGGAATTGTTTGACTTGATGCCCACGACTACATTCTACCTTTACACCGCTCGCCAGAGGCAAGAAACACATTCACAGTTATTCAAGAACGGTATTAAAAGGTTCCCTATTGGTCGACAGCGCAAGTATGACGCCCTTGCTGTTGCACATGTAAATAATCTGTTAGGCCTGATGCTCTCCACCAGCAGCAGTGCCCCAAAGAGCGAACCCTAGTGCCTGGCCTGAATTAAACACAGACAGGAACGAGAGCATAGTATTTCCGATGATTCTCTCACTTTTTCTTTTCGTGTGGTTAGTAGCCAACCTCGGAAAGAGTCGTTCAGGTCACCCATATAGGCCACTCAGAAGTAACACCACTAAACTGTCACCCAGTGTAACCCACTGATCGCTTACCGAGCAGTGAGGGTAACTGTACAGGAGCACTCACTAGGTAAGTCGCGGCGTATGGCCCACCACAAGTTGTTTTAGTGTGGTGAGAGCCCTACATAACCGCGCAGCTTCCTCGAGCCCGCAAAATGCAGAAGGTATATTTTTATCCTGCCTAAACAATAAAGAGCAGGGCTTCTTACAACCATAATGTACTGAATCCTTGATTCGATTTTCTGTCTTCATCTGCTACTGGCCCTGTCCCAATTATTTGGAGTCAGCGCAACACGTCATTCTCCTCGATAAATGCCTGTCCGATGTCATTTCCTCAGTTACTCCCTTCTTTGCCATATCATCTTTCAAGCAATCCATCCATCTTTTCTGGGGCTTATCTCTGCTCCTGAAGCCCTCTACATTCATACTTTGAACCTTCCTTACAACATTCCTTTTATCTCTTTTTATCATAATGTCCATATCAGTCACTCGCTTCTCAATTTTTCATTCTCTGGTGCCACTTTCAAAATTCCTTTAGTCATTCGATTCAACTTCCTATGTGTATTTAGTTAAGAAATCTACCTTCAAAACTTCTGTGGTTTCAAAGTAACATACCCTATTAATGGTAAACAGATACTATAACCTGTGGATCGCAAAGGCTATCACTCACACTTTACCCTCTCTACGAAGCGCTACGAAAAGCCGATATAAGGGTAGTGCAAGGAACAAGCTTAGTTCCTTACAAGTATTTGGTTTGAAGTTGAAAATAAAAGTAAGACAGTGAATTTCTAGCTCATAACAAAATGCCCTGTTGACGTCAATAGGGTCTCTCTCTATTAGGCGAAATGTGGATGCTAATAGACCTCTACCTGCTGGGAACTCGCAGGTGAATGTATTGATATATTTCTCTGGTATATCCAGGGCTTTTATTACAATTGCCAAATAACTATATATATATAAATACTCACATCACACCTGTTAATTCCCAAAGAGTTAGGCAAATTTATATTAACACCCACACTTCACCAACTATGGTTTTCGGGCCCACCTAAGAGCGTTTTCACACTCATCCGATATCCGATATCTGACACCGATATCGGAGGAAGTCAAATGTATGAGATATGTATCTTTCTTTCACATTGTCCGGCCCGATATCGGTTATCGGAGCCAAAAAAGTGGTGTTGTCTCCGATAACCGATATCGGGCCGGACAATGTGAAAGAAAGATACATATCTCATACATTTGACTTCCTCCGATATCGGATGTCGGATATCGGATACCGGATGTCGGATATCGGATATCGGATATCGGATATCGGATATCGGATATCGGATGTCGGATGTCGGATGTCGGATATCGGATGTCGGATGTCGGATGTCGGATATCGGATATCGGATATCGGATATCGGATATCGGATATCGGATATCGGATATCGGATATCGGATATCGGATGAGTGTGAAAACACTCTAACGGGCAGCGAGCCTTCTACCATCAAGCGGACACTTTGTAATAAACTGTGTGTTGACTGTCAAATAGAGGATAGACCTATTCCTTAGTACCCTATTACGGCACCCACTGAAAATGACGGAGCGGCCCATTTTTACTCCACCGCGAACCAACCCGGCAGACACGACCATTTTAACATTACGTCAACATAATAGTGGTCTGCGGTGACGCCCCTATTACTGCACACGTCTATACGCTGCCGCCGCGTGGTTCCCGGCAGAGTAGAATTTGGGCCACCCCTTCTCTTCCCATGTGGTGTCGTACAAGGCGACTAAGGGATAGGGCTGATTAACTTTTACATCAGACATATGTACAGCCCAGACTCAGCCTCAGATGCATGGCTCGAATCAACAATAGTGCCCGGAATACGGCAATAGGCTCACCCCCTATTACGTGTAACCGATTACAGATTGATGAAATGTGGATGTTAATTCTCCTCTGCCTAACCCTCCGGCGATAAAGGCGTGATTATATGTATGTATGTATGTATGTATAAGCTGAGGTAAACGATAGCTTTCGTGCTAGGGGTACAGAAGAAAAGTTCTTCTGTACCCCTAGCACGAAAAACTATCGTATCGTAAGCTTATTGAAAGAACGGAACATTGCGTTTGGCCGCCTGTCTACTGTAAACGTGTGTGTGTGTGTGTGTCTGTGTGTGTGTGTGTGTGAAAACGACCAATCGCAATGCTCCGTTGTTCAATAAGCTTACAATATTATTACGATAGTTTTTCGTCCAAGGGGGTCCGTGCAAAGTGTTATAAAAAACATCATATATTAAAATTCACAATAAAACAATAGTCTCGCAAGCGGTAACGTTTTGCAATTACATTGATAACCCTGCGTACAACTTCAACCCTTGTTACCCAACAGAGGCATCTAGATAGCATATCGCGTGTAAACTCACGCTCAGAGCGGAGTTGGCGGAGTTCTCAAGTACGTAATGACATTGCGAACTTTCTGTCTGTATGATGTGAGTTGTGCAAGGGAAGACAAATAGCGGATAACTTGGTATTGTTTGAAAGGCTTCCCGTGAATATAGCTGCAGTGAAGCAACCAAGATGTTGAGAAAAGTCTAAATTAAAAAAAAAAACCTACTTGCTGTGGTTTTGTCAAGTGACTACATTATTGGATCTTCAAGAAGGGTTTCTACGGGGTCAGAAGTGCGAGTATGACGCCCCTGGTTTTGCATGTGTCCTTACACCATAGTTTATTTATATTTTTTATTCAAAGGCATACACATAACTGTACCTGTAATAGAAGAGGTGGTGTTTTTATTTTATGCCGAATGTAGAAAACCATATACGCCTAAATCTGTGCCTGCCCAAGATTACCTGTCTGTATATACCCATACATGAATGTTTTGTGTGGAAATGTATGGTGGTACCCAGCGATATCTCTATTATGTCTAAAATATTTAAGAAATGACCTTTGTTAATGTTCTTGATGAGAATATACGGCGATATTGCTAGTCGACGTCAAGTGGCACTTATGGGTTTACACTGAAAATCAGTTCTGTGGTGGTTCATACCCACTTCAGTATATGCTGAGTGTCTAGCCCTTGTGGAGGAACGAGGTGTAATATTCCTCCAACACAAAGGGAGGATCCTCCGACCAGGCAAGGTGATCACGCCTGGCGGGCCGCGGCCCAACGATTGTCGTTGGGATGTTGTATATGTATTGTACCAGCGCAGGAACTTCACTTTCGTGATGCAGGATTTGTAGTATCGTAGTAGTTCAGCTTGATGTCGCTAGACGGCGCTGGGTACATGTTTTATCGCCACACCCTAATTGCAGAAACAGTGTACATATTTTATAATTGTAATGTAATTAACACATTTCTATGTGCCACCGTGCCACGTATTCTGGGGCCACGTAGGACATGACACGTTGACAATGTCATTAATGAGCCTCCTGAGTTGCTGCACGTCCACCGATATTTTGGCATAGTGTTATTGTTATATTTATCTTTTGTTTATTGTAATCAGATTTTCCTTTAATGATATGTTCCTTTTTTTATCCCCAATAAAAATCAATTTTCTTTCTTTCTTTCTTCTTTTCCATCAAGTGGGCTCTTTGTTAGTTTGAATGGTTATTCCTTATTATTTTAATTTGATTAGTTTTAATTTAGGGGTTTTATTTATTTTGTGTTGTTTAAGTTTGGGTGTTTATACTGTTATAGTTGCTGGTTGATCTTCTAATTCTAATTATTCATTATTAGGAGGTTTACGAGCTGTTGCTCAGACTATTTCTTATGAAGTTAGTTTAGCTATGATTTTTTTATCAAGACTTATAATAATTATGGATTATAATATATTGAGTTATGGATTATATCAAAAATTAATTTGATTTATTTTTATTATATTTCCTTTAGGTTTATTTTGGGTAAGATCTATATTAGCTGAAACTAATCGAACTCCCTTTGATTTTGCTGAAGGTCCATTTCCATCAAGTCTGCTACCTAAGTGGTATAAAAAATCACCATTCGTTGTAGCGATTTGCCAGTTGCGTACAAAGTTTGCACTTTTACCCGAGGTTTGCTCATTGATTTTGATTGGTATAAAGGTTTTTCTGGGAGCGACTGCAGCCTGACCTCCAAACCCCGAAAGGAAAGCATCCACAAATAAAATAAAATAAATCGCGATCAATACTCTTATAAATAATTTTATTTCAATGAGTGAACTTTCAGACATTTGTATGAGCTTCAATCGAATATATTTTTCAACGCGGCTCACGTTTTACTATCACATACATTGATAAAACTATGTACAAACAACCCTTGTTACCCAATATCTAAAATCTAGATACGATGTCGTGAAAACAGCTCGCATTCGAACCGAATTCTCAAATGTGTGATAACATTACGCACATTTTGTCCACGATACGTGGCTTGCAAGTTACGATAAATAGCGGGTAGCTCTCTAACCGACTTAAAAAAGGAGGAGACTTCAATCACATTGTCTTTCACAAGCTTTTGATAGTTTGCCTCGCCAACACCTTCGGGACTAATTCAATCTCATCTTCAAGTAGAAAAATTCAGCCATTATACTCAGATATCGGCAATAAAAAAAGTTTGCCAATTGACGCACAAGACTATGGTGTAGGTTTTCTCTCGAAGTTAGTCACATCAAAAGTAGGAAGGAGAGTATGTAGACTCCTTGTGCTGAGAAATCGGAAACAATAATAAGAACATGTTGATTGAAGTCTGTGAATAATGTTCAGCGAACATTCTTTAAACGCATTATCTGATTTTAATAATTATATTACGTTTTATTAGATAAGGTATCTAAGGGAGAGGATCTTAAAATTTGATAAAAATCTACCGATAACATAAGAAAACACGAGTGCTACCGAACCTGTAAGAATCTTTTAATTCTTAAAGAGCCTGATCTTGCCAAATGCAAATACATTTATCACTTACAATTTATAACTTGGACCACTCCATAAGCTGACACCAACGGCCGCATCTACTTCTCGCAAACTATTTAAGTAAAAGGCACACCATTTGAAAACATTTCCTTACAGTAATTATTAAGTAGGTACATACTTAGCTTCAAGTATGAGAGATATTCTGCCAGTATACTCAGATATTGCCAATCCAAGAGAACTTCTGTTAGCTTTGCCAATTCGAATTTTAGTTTTGTGTAAACATTTACGATAGTTAAGGTTAGTTTTAAGGGTTGCATATTAGGAAATAAAAACTTTCTGGAGCAAATTTCAAAAAAACAACGTATAAATCAACACTGTTTAAAATAACGATGGTCATTTGATCAAAAGTTCAGCTGACCAAAGTCTGGAATATCAATGTTTAAATTATTTATTACACTATTGACCAAATCGTTTATAGGTCAAAATGGATTGCAATATTTTATAAAAAGCTGTACAATCCGATTTGGATAGGTTAGGTTAGAAGGCTAATGCGGGAGCGGAGCGTAGCGGAGCGTAGCGGAGCGTAGCGGAGCGTAGCGGAGCGTAGCGGAGTGTAGCGGAGCGTAGCGAAGCTCCCGCTTTAGGCCTTTATGGTTATTTTTTTATGACCATGCAGACTAAATCCATTTTTATTTTGTTTATGATTTGATATTTTAAAATTACATCTAGCAACTTTTGATCAGTCGTTCATTTGATGTCACATACATTGGGATTTAAAACTTTTCTAAATAAAATATTTGCTCTTATAAATTTTGTTATTTCGTTTATTGTTCTTTTGAAATTTGCTCGAGAAAGTTTTGATTTCCTAATATGCAACCCTCGAATGCAGACTTTTTAGCTTACTACAATAAAATATAAGTGTCGCTGGAGCTCCCACGTCCTTTCAGTATTGTAAAATCATGCTCGTCTTTGATTTGCGATAAAACAGTATGCATTTGACAGTACGTTTCAAACTAAACCATGTAATTTTAGTTATACCTAGATATAATTTGACATTGGTCAGATTGTGGTCAGTTTCGTCATTTAGCTGTCAACTGCAGCCGCTGCCTTAAACCTCAAGCGTGATGAAGTCAAAACAATATCACTCTACAATCACACACAATAGAACATATGTAATGTAATTGAAGACAAAGTATTCTATAATAGGTATAGACTCTGATGCCCACGGCTCTCACAGAATTTCCCGGAATAAAAGAAAAAAATTAAATGTCCTTCTAGAAATCAAGACCATTATAGTCCCTGTGCGAAATTTTCAAAAAGATTCATTCAGCTTTTTGGGTGTGATCAAACATTCATGGAAACATTTTCACATTTTGTACTAATGGTAAATTTTACTTGAAACTGACATTCTCCGAATATTACCTTAATTTAGTAATTGAAAGTAGAAACGAAACAGTATCTTTGTCTTTTTTGGTTTAGTAGCTATTGACGTGTCGATGAAAACAATTGGAATCAGTTTTTCACCCTACTTTCCTCAAATTTATGAGATTTTGAAATTACATTTCAAATTTATAACGTGAGAATTGAGTGTAGACCTATAGAAACCTATCCCTGTTTAAAACTTCAGCCAGACCCATTCAGTCGTTTGAGCGTGATTGAGCAACAAACCACCAAACATTTCCACAAATTTTTACATTTATAATAGCTTAGTGGTATGGGTAATGGATTGCTGCGACGAGGTCTCGGGTTCGATCCCAGGTTTTCCATGGCACACACCAATGACTTTTCGATGCTTTTCGAAGTTATGTGTGTATTTGTCGCAGGTTTATATGTGCCCGGTTAATGGCAATAGGCTCGCCACCTATTACATTGGGGCCTAAACATAAACTGGCGAAATGTGGGTGCTAGCACCTCTGCCTACCCCTTCGGGGATAAAGGCGTGAGTTTATGTTATGTTGTGTATAATATTATAATAATAAGAATAATAGGAAACACAATACACATACATATTCTCATGCCCGTAAATCGCCAAAGGGGTAGGCTGAGATGTATGAACACCCACATTTCACCAACTATGATTTTCAGTCCTAAATAATAGGGCGTGAGCCTATTGGATGTGTCATGTATTGTATGTTGTGTAGGCTATATACTCTAATTATAATAGTAAGATAAGAAGTAGAATTAGTACGAAAATACTCAAATACCTAGTGATTTCTGGATTATTCCAAAAGCAAGAAGTCTAGTTCACTATCAAACAAAGCTTCGCGAGCCTGTTTCCATTACTCTCGGTGCTACCCCATTTGTTCCTGCTGAGCGTGTGCCGTTGTCACCGCGCCACCAGTGTTTGTTTTCTCGTTAGACGTTGGTTTTACTGCCTGAGTCAAAATAAAAAGGAATATATCATTCGATTTGGTCCGAAGATGCTTTTTATTTCCAGTTTTTGTCTGTCTTGTTAATTGTCACTATAGCTTTAGTTACTGTTGCGCGCAAAACTGGCACTTGCTTGTATTTAAGAATCTGTGATCCGCGCTCTTTAAGTTCCATACGTAATTTATGTTATAATGGTTCTTACAGGAGAGACTAATGTTTAAGCTCCCACCTGAGTAGATAGGCTGCAACAGGTCTTCATCTGCCAATCAGAAAGTTTACTGGCTAGCAAGTAAAGTTGGTTTTTAACTCAAAAACCTAATGGATCATCCAAAAAACACGATAATTAATACGACTTCTTAGAGCCGAACAAACTAGCAGTACTAAGCTCCAATTTCATTATTAAAATATTTATTATCCAGTTATAAAATATTGCATAATAAATCTACGAGCATTATTACCTCATTCATGCGACCTGCTGAAGCAACAAAAAATTGCATCGTCATTTCCCTGTCTATAATCAACGCTCGCACAGTGAAACCACACTTTATTTGCTCAATAAATCATTACCTTTTGTGTTCTCTTCACGTGTTGAGCTCTCAAGCGTGGCTTTAATTTGCAAGCCATTCCCTTTAAATAATAAAACAGAGAAATGGTTAAATAATTAATATTCTGAGAAGAGTAAATTAGATTATTTTAGCTTTCTGTATTAAAATTACGCTTCACGATTTAAAAAATCGACTAAGGAGTATTTTTTTTAAACGATGGGGTAGTTTTTTTTATTGGAAAAAGATACACAACGTTAGTCCGTTTCAGTGAATCAAAAATAAAAGTTTATTAGTACCAGAGCCGGTTTTTCTTGTAATTATGATGTTCTTTAAATACGTGAAGCTGAAGTGAATAATTAGGTGATTTTGTTTCATCATGATACATATATTTTTTACGAAGATAAAGTTATCAAAACTCAATATCAAATTAATGTTAACGAGAAAGATGGCAGAGAGACTGTATGTGTGTGTACTGTTCTGCTGAAAATGCTTCAATTTCATTACAAAGTTACAGAGAGAGATACTAGACTATTTTGACCATACAGTAATCTAAGATACATGCCTCCGGATTGTTAAGCCAATTAGAAATAGCGATCTAACAATGTATCTAAAAGAACAGATTTTTTTTCCGTACTGATCGAATCGTCGAACTAATAGTATAACAAAGCTTGGCTTGAAAGATTGGGTTACACTAAATTCACAGCCAAAAAAACTTCTCCATTGTCCCATTACGCCAGTTCAGATCACGCCAAAAATGATGACAAAAGGGAAATAATTAATAACAGCATGAGACCTCTTGAAAATAAAGGAGAAGTGATTAAAACACTGGGAAAAATAAATTAAACTCGCTATGAAGTACGGGGCTGAAATGTTGTGCATTTTAAGGTATACCCTTAAAATGCACAACATTTCAGCCATACTATTTCAGCTATACCATGATCGCCTTAATTCCTGTTACCGTTATTGTCTAGTTCCTTTCTATCTGTACAGAATGTAATTTAACTTCTCTCGATAATATTTTGCTTGTGCCAGCCTTTATTTCTGTTTACAGGGCCTGGCTCTGTGTTTATTTCGGTCGAGACCACAGCGGTCGGCAAATACTTCCTCCTAACTCATTTTTTACGCCAAGTTTTTGCCACGTTTTAGCATAATGACGTCAATTTATCACAAGATGGGGTCATTGACGATGCTCACAACTTGCTTCTTTTCACCGGGATATTTCTACTTACCGTAAGCAAAAAAAAAAAGTAGGAAAATTTAAATAGTGCAACTGTGATAGGAGCTTTATTGTGTTTTTTTATTTACGTATTACTGAAATTATTGTAGGAGGTAGGACACGACGGTAATTCCGTTCAATTGAGGAGTCCGACTGGGGAAGTACCTCCACCCTACAGAATAAGGCGGTCATAATAACCTCGTGTCGAGTTCCCGACGGTGAGTAGGGTGATAGAAACTCTCTGTTCTAACAGGGTCGGCAGCGCGAGTGTGACGCCCCTGGTGTTGCACACGTCCATAGGTCACGGTAACCACTTTCCATCAGGTGCCTGACTGCCACCTAAGTGGTATGAAAAAAGAGTGTGAGGTTTTTGGAAGTCCCTAGCCAAGCAAAGCTAAATTGATCTTCAGTATACATTATCATCTATGTGTTCAAGGTATACTGGTAACAACTAGCATAATATGGCACGTGTCAGACCAGAAGCCAGCAGAAACCATCAACTACTTTCTTTGAATACTCGGATGGATCTTTAGTCCTTGTAGACCTGTACATACTTGAACTGTTCTTAGATTTCAACAATTAATTTTTTATACCTAGATTTGGGAATGGTGCTCATTAGGAGAGGCCTATATGCAGCTGTGGACTGTGAAGTGACGGACTATTTGATTGATAGATAACTGAAATTGGAGGTATACATGCCACGGCCATAATAACGCCGTGTTGTGTTCCAGGCGGTGGGTAGGGTAGCCAGAGCTCACTGAAAAGTTTTTGTGCTGTTAGTGGTAAGATCAAAGGCTTACCTATCTTACTTTTCCCCACACCATTAAGCAAAGAATAGGAATTAAATAATGGAAAAGAAAAGAGGATTACGGGGAAAAAGTCACTAACACTAAAAAATACTAAAACTACTGCCACTAAACTTCGAAATTTAAGTGGCACTTCAATGGTCGAGCAAACCCGTTCGTACCGGGAAAATCCTATTAATTGCGAACTTATTTGTAAAAAAAAACTCGGCGCGAGCTTTCAGTTCAACGTAGAGGAAAACAAAACTAAACCGAACGATACGGAAAGGAAAAAATACGCAATAACCCATGAAACGTTTAAACACAATTAAGCACTACCATAAAAAGAGACAAACACACTCTGACAAATTGGTAAATTTAAACAAAGAAGAGAAAAAGGACGGATAGATATTAATTAATTCTGCCCACCCGCTACAGGTGACCGTCCATTACGACTCAATTTACCACTCTCCTTATTAATTAAAACTGTACAAACTGTTATATTTCTTTTTTAATATCAGCTTTATTTAAAGGCCTCTTTCGAGTTGTTAAAGGTTGTCTTATCTTTAACCTAAGAAAAGGAAAGGAAGCCTTAATTAGAAACTAAAAATAACAGACTTATTCCAAGAAATTATGACGTCAAGATATTTTTCAATTATTAACAAGAGCACAACGTGTTCTTGGATTGTTTTGTTGTGATATACCTCTGTAGATTTTATGACAATGAACTTGGATATCAAGACATGGAAAAACAGGTGTAACGGGGGTGGGAAATATCTACTACTTCGTTTGTTAAGAATCTGAAGTCGCATTTGTTGGTTTGTCAATTTTCAACACTTTAATGATATCGATATGATACGGCGACACACATTTCTCAAATTAACGCTTCTTTAAGCACGCGCGATCTCAATTAATTCTCTTAGTTTACTTTTTTGTCTCATTCTTTTTCCGTTGCCTCTCCTCGCTTCATTTCTCCATATTATGGCTATCTTTGTCATTTTTGACTTTGAATTGGGAGAAATTGTCTTATATTATACAGAAACTTTTTCTACAGAAGTTGTATATCACGTATCCTGTTTATCAACCAAAAGAATATGATCCCGAGCTAAACAAACTACTTTCCATTATTTCTCCAATAAATCTTTTAGGCACAATAATAAGCTGTACAATCTATACAAGTAGGTATTGGAAAATTCTATTAATCCTTGCCGAAGGTACGAGGGTTTGGTTACACGTTCTCGGTGCCCATGTAATAAGCTTGTATCATCATTATTAGATGGAGTTGTAATCATGGGAATTTGTCGTATGTAAACAAAGGATATGTGAAGAGCGATCTAACTCTTCATTTATAATTCAGAGGGTAACAAGAAAACTCTAACTATGTTAACTAGTGTTAGATAATTCATGGTATTACGTACAGAAGGCTGATTCAGTTAAATTACATTTTAAAACGTGTTATTTCAAAACTTATGGGAGCTTAACACGTCCATGTAAAAAACTTATATACACGTCCAAAATTGGTGACGTTACCGTGGCACAACGTATAATCACAGATTCGATTTATAAAGCACAACGTACTAATACGGCCCCTGGCCATACGATTATTTAAAAGTTCGTTTAATGTGCCACACGCTCTCAAAACTTGCTTCACCGTACCAAATTATTTTCATTTTCGATGGCGTTCGGTTTTGATTCTAAGTACTTACCTACCTGGGAGCGTACAAAGTGATGCCACGTCGCTTCACTGAAGAAATGTAGGTATATGAATATGGACGTCTATGGACGTCAGAGTAATATAATCCGTTAATTTCTATCACCACGTTAGTAATTTTTTGGCGGTTTATACATTTTGATGCCATTCGCTAGAGAATCAAAAGACGCGTCGTTTCTTCGAATCAGAATCAAGATAAGACTAATAAGAACTTTCCAAAGTACTGAAAAGTATCTGCACGGTGCCACCAATCAGACCTGTCTTATGGAAGCAGTACGTAAGTTAGTTTAGTTCCATGCGTTGAGCGATCTTGTCAGTTTGTTCATAGTTATAATGAATCTCATAAAGTATACATTAAAAAAAAATTCAACAGAAATTTACTTATCAAATTATTCAGTATTTTGTCTCCTCTGAAAAATTCCTAAAAATGATTACTGAGAACTTAAACGACGATATATTTAATACATAATCCTTAGTTTTATGCACAACAGCATTAGACGTCGCTAGATTTTTATAGAAAAATAGAGTGCGCATTTGCATATAGACGTATATATTAAATTTGTAAACCTAATTGAAAACGCAAACTATCAGTGATGCTGAAAGTTTAATAATGTTATGAAAACATCGATCACACATGCCGATATGACGAAACACCGCGCAGTTTTGTCGGCTTGAATTCGACGTACCTACTCACGTCATCGTTGACTCCAATGAGGTGAAGCTGTAAGGACTTTCTACACGCAAAAAAACTTAGATTAACTTACTTTAAATTATACTGCATACTCGTATATAATTTTTTAATTTCAGCTAAGAACTAGTATGTTACAAATGAGTCATATTCATTAATTACACTCATCATTTTTCTAGTCTGGCAATGGTTTTTATCTGCCAAAGCGAGCAATAGCAAATTAATAATAGGTGAACAAAAGCTCTTTTGATTTCTTGTAACTTCGTTAAGGATAAAGCTAGAAGCCTGAATTTTAAGTTACTAAGAGAACATCGACCAGCTGTATACCAAAATCATATTCCCGCCTGCTACTTAAACCTATAATTTTGTTTAATGCTTTAATTTACTTTATTTTGTTACCAACATCTCCCTAATGAGTTTAATTCTAAGTTACAGTCGCAATCGGTATTAGCTTTACATATTCCAAATACCCAATAATAAATTTCAAAGATATGGTATCTTTGAAATTTTACACTGGTGAAAATCATTAGATGTAAAACCGTTAAGCTCTGGTGTTATTGCGTTTGAACGTTTGTATTTCTGAGGTACTTCTGAGAACGATTATACCATACTTCAAAAGTTTACAATGATGTTTTTGAAATATTTCTAATTTTAAACACTAGAGATGTTTAAGACTAGTATTATAATCTGAGTATCGTACAATCGCTCTCACAAGTGAAAAGATGAAGTGCCTCTTGTATTCTACTTCACTAGTAATCAAACAGCTGTACAAAAAATATACGAAAGCTCTTATCCTCAATAAAACTAATCCACTGTCCGAACACTGTTTCGAGCAATTACGAGTACAAACTCGGCTAATAGAACCAATTGGCCCTTATCATTGGCGGCAGCGGGCGAAACTTAAAATCGCATTACCACCGCTAACGAGACGGTGGAAGCGTTAAATGTCATGTCCTTTTGAGGTGCAAGTTATAGGAGGTAGCGGGAGCGATGTCTACTAAATTCTAGCTTTCTACCCGATGCTTATTATACTAACGGACTGGTGAAGGAGACACGCAAACAAACAATATAATATAACCAAATCCCAATCAGGCACGAAAGCTTGCACCAGAAACTTGTCCGTCAAACAGCTGGTGTCGAGGTGAGTACCTGTACTTCGAATAACTTCGAGGACCATCAAACAGCCCAGATTTATGAGGTTCTTTATTAAATGGACTGAAAAACTACAACAAACATAAAACCAACTAAATTAACTTTGTCCTATGTCAAAATTCAATATTTTAGGGATTTTTTAATATTTCAGAGTTTGACATTTGTTTTATCGATTTTACAGTCATAGAGAAAAATACACCTATCTTATGACAAGTTCATATTTTATATACAGTCCATTCACAGTTATTTTACCTCTGACAGGTTGTCATTATATTTTTTTCTGTATGTTGGCATAACAGTCGTGTCGCCCTGTGTTGCTCTGAGCTGTCGTATCATTTTGTGTTATCATTCTTTGTTGTTGTAGCTAGTATCATGCCGAAAAGAATTCAAAGTAGTGGAAGAAGTATTGTGTTATCAGTGCGTGATTTTTGTGAACGAGAAAAAGGCATTAATGCTCCTCTAATTCCATTTGCAAACGTTCGTCAGAGAGTTGCCATGACAGGTATGTGAAATAGGGATACCAGTGTAAAACATTTTACCTAATAATAGTGGAGATTATAATAGCCAAGCAAACACTACTAATTTTTTTTTTCATATCATAATATACTCACTTTACTAAAATATTGGTCCTGTTAGGTACTATACGATTGTACTTAAGATTTTTTAAATGAAATTTTGAAGCATTTATTATGCTAACTATTCAAATCGAGTCTCGCCCGAGGTCGTATCTTTTTCTCTTTCTAAATCGATTTGTACCCAAGTTTTATTTTTATTTATAGGGATATCTGAAAAAACTGTCAGTACCATCACCAAGGAGGGCGAAGTTGCTGCTTCCTCATCTCAAAAAGTTTCCACGCCCAGAAAAAACCGAACCACGTTATGGAAAATTATCCGACAACTTGGTTTTCGTTTTAAAAAATGTGGGTCAAGAAGGAAGCTTCTTATGGAAAGGCATGATATTGTAGCCTGGAGATATAGGTACCTAACCACTTTAATATAGAACCGTGAAGAGGGTAGACCTGTTGTGTTCCTGGATGAGACCTACATGTGAACAAATGCTGGCAAGCCGAAAATGAAGAAGGAGTTTTAAAACACGATTCTGTCGGTGCACGATTCATTATTGTTCACGCTGGTGGTGAAATGGGCTTTATACCAAACGCGCTATTAATATTTAAATCTCAAACAAAATCAGGTGATTACCATGACGACATGAATAAGACCAATTTTATGAAATGGCTTCAAGAAATGCTTATTCCCAATTTGTCACCGAAAAGTCTCATAGTTATGGACAATGCACCCTATCACACAGTTAAACTAAACAAGGCACCAACGCTAAGCTCTACCAAAGCACAAATGCAAACTTGGATTACGAATAAGGGGTTATCGTATCTGCCTACCATGGTTAAAGCTCAATTATATGAAATTATAAAAGAGCATAAAGAAGCTCCAATATATGAAGTTGATCAAATGCTTGAAGCTCATGGTCACAAAGTGGCTAGGTTACCGCCATACCACTGCGAGCTTAACGCAATTGAATTTATGTGGAGTCTTGTCAAAAGACGCGTAGCTGATAAAAATGTTGGACAAGAGGCAGCCAATATCGTGGATTTAACAAAGGAAGCTTTTCAGAGTATCACTTCAGAAGACTGGCAAAAACAGTGCGAACATGTGCGTCACATTGAAGATAAACTTTATGAAAAAGATGGTTGCATAGACGCCGAAATAGACAGGTTCATAATAGAGTTGAACAACGAGTCGGATACAGAATCTGACAGCAGTTCCGATTACTCCAATTCATCTGATTGTGAAACTTTAACATCGACCCGCTTAGATCACTCCTATTCAAAATAAATGTTTTTATGCAGAATTTTTTATTGCATTTACTTGTATTTAGGTACATCCATGCTAATATTATAAATGCGAAAGTAACTCTGTCTGTCTGTCTGTTACGCTTTAACGCCTAAACCACTGAACCGATTTTGCTGAAATTTGGTACAGGGGTAGGTTAGACCTTGAGAAAGAACATAGGCTATGTTTGGTCGCGATAACCAACATCCACGCGGGCGGAGCCGCGGGCAACAGCTAGTACATAATATATTATAGTAACACTTTTTCCCCCATAAGCCTGGCTACCAGATAGGCAAACGCATATTAATTACGTTTCACTGCAGTTAATAGTTAGTCAAAAATTAAAGTACCACAAACTGTTGTCTCTTTCCTAGCGTTATACCTTTTCCCAACTGAACGGTACTACAAAAATTCCTTTAATGCCATATACTCTAACACCTAATCGAAACTTACACAAAAGTTTCGATTAGGTGTTAGAGTACATGGCATGCCAGTAACGGAAGCTTATTATGGTAACACAACGATCAGACTGGCCAACCTTAGAGCTAGAGGTAAAATAACTGTGAACGGACTGTACAACGAGGCCGACACAGACTTGGGCTACCTTCTCCTCTAGACAAGTGGCAATTCGTTGGTCGGCGTTTGATGGAATAGAAAGACGAATGTATTGGATTTTACATATTTGACAGTCATTAACGCATGTCATAAACGTCAAATCTTATACATTCGTCATTCTATTCCATCAAACGCCGAAAAACGAATGGCCACTTGTCTAGAGGGGCTGATAGAAAGCGTTTACCGTGGCTCATAGACGTTTACACCTTCAAAGTTAAGAAAATGTCTATAATTATCTCCTTTGCTGGCTGTACAAATGCAACAGAAAAGGTAAGCATATCACTAGAGCGCCACATATGAGACAAACATCGCTCCGCCTATGTTTTACACCAAACACAATACGAAAACAGTTCGGTCGGCCGCACCAATTGTTATTGGGTGGTAATTCGAGGGCATAAACGTGTAAGTGGTAGGAAAAGACTTTGTTTTTATTGCTTTCAGCCCGCGATGATAGAGGGAGCCAGTGTGTCCAACGATAATGCCAATGCTAATGTTCTGTAATTGAACCTTATCTAAACGATTCGGGTTGAAATGGTATTCTTGTTGATTCCTTTTTGTTTGAATGTTGTCTCCTTGAAGACGTTGATTTATGACACTTTTGAATAATGAAATAAAAAAAAAGACGGGTTGCACTCCGGGAGTGCCGGCAGAAGTGAAAACTTTTTCTATCTTTCTTCGTTATATACAGAGAAAAAGATAAAAAGAACATACCATACCATACCATACCATACCTATACCTTTAATATAGCGCCAATCATAGAACCTATCACTAATTTTCTGTTAATTTTCTGTCAGAAGAAATTAATAAATTACAGAAAGAAAAAATAATCACGAAAGTAATAAATTACAAAAAGAAAAAAGAATCACAAAAAGTGTCAGAAGCCCAGGTTCAAGCCCGGTACTATCTGAAACCATAAGGATTTACAGTCGATGACGTATCGTATGACGTCATGTCGTTCTACAAAGTCGTTGGTTACGGGCAAAGGTCACGTGATCCTGACGCGAGTTTAACACGTGATCCTGACGAGAGTTTAACACGTGATCCTGACGCGAGTTTAACACGTTTTACCCATCCAACGCCGCTAAAGAAGTTTTCACTTGAATAAGCTGCTGCTGTTGGTTCCCGGGGGAATTGAATATGGTAGAAATGGGCTGGCTATCTCTTCCCGTGGATATGGTAGAAGGTGACTACGGGTTAGGGCTGCTTTCTATTCAATAGTAAACATACAGCCTATCACAAAGTACTCGCTTGACAGCAATGGAATCGCCCTCTATTAGACGGGACTGAAAAGCATAGTTGGTGAAATTGTCAGAGAAAACACACCTCTGACTTCTCCTTTGGGGATTTACAAACGTTAGTATATGTGCGTATGTAATTTTTATACCTATTAAGTGGCAGACAAGCACACGACTCACCTGATGGGAAGTGGTTACCATGGCTTATGGGCCGACCTTGCAAACACCATCTTGTACAATTCCAAATTATTGTCACTTTGAAAAACAACAACAGAGAGATAATTTCACAGCTTGAGCTTTTCTTAATTGGAAACTAGTATAATATATGCATTTTTACTAGGACAAGCTCCGTGCCCTAGCGATAGTGAACTCGGCCGCTAAGCAGGAGGCGCGGGTTCGATCCCCGCTCAATGCAAATATTTGTATGCATAAATACGGGTACTTGAATTTGTTTAGTTGTCCCTTGGAGAGCATGTTAAACCGTCGGTCCTGGTTGCCATACGAACATCTATGGCAGTCATTAGGGGTAGTTGGAGCCCTCAAAAGTCCAACAACTGGTCTAGCTATAATGCTTCGATATCGCCTTTGGGTTGTGGAGATCAGATGGCAGTCGCTTCACGGAAAATATCGAAGTTCAGTCAAATCCGCTGTTAGACTGCTAAAGCAGACCCCAGATTCCAGGTTGAAAACTTCGGATGCGACTGGGATTAAGGCTATGATGAAGAAGAAGGTGCATTTATACTGGACGCAAATCTCGAATAAAAATATAATTAATCATAATTATTTTTTTATTCCAGATTTGCGTCAACTATACTTAGTAACTTAAATTATATATAATGTAAATTAAATATTCAACAAAAAATTGCTATTTCAATTTGTATAATGTATAGAAAATGACTATGTGATTCAAACGTGCATACTTACTGTTGACATGGCTTTCCGTTGCATTAAAATCACACTTAAAAGACACACTCAAAAGATATAAAGAACAGCTTTATAAAATCTTAATTACACACATGCTAACTGTAAGACTGAATACTTACTGTTACTGAAAATAACGCGATTTATTCTTTTTTAAATTTATCCAAAGCGTTGAATGTGTCTACCTACCTGTGGTTTATCATTTACTAGCTGACCCGGCGAACTTCGTACCGCAAACGTTTTTCCGCCCGTGTGGCGTCAGATCCCGTTCCTGCTGCACCCTCTACTATATTCATCTTGAATCACTCTATATATTTAAAAAACCGCATCAAAATCCGTTGAGCAGTTTTAAAGATTTAAGCATACAAAGGGACAGAGAAAGCGACTTTGTTTTATACCATTTTATATTATAATCTATTCTGTGTCTGAGCATCTAAGAGTTACATTAGAAAGTTAGTTTTAAAACGAGGGCTTGTTTGTTTTATTTACTTTTACGAGAGCGACTGCCCATTTTGACTTCCCGTTGACCACCAAACCTCGAGAAAAAAGCTTCTACCAGAGCCTCCTTCAGTGTTTGGTAAGAGCGACGAGTGAGGCTGTCAGGGGCCCTAAAGGAACTGGTACAACCATAATATGCTGATAAATTTTAATCCCACTTAAGTAGCAGGCACATACACGGCCCGCCTGATGGCCACCAAGGGCGTCACACTGGCGCTACCCACCCTCTAGTAAGGAACCATCTAAATCCCTTCTTGGAAAAAAGATCTTAAAAGAAAGATGCAAGCAATTCGATCATATAATGCATACGTTGATTCCTCCTATATAATGTATTATAATCGATATGATAATAAGCACCGATGTACATCGTTGATATTCGGAAATACGAGAATGAAAACATCCCTCCGAGGCGTGGACTTGACATTGACAGATGAAGACGACAGACGCGAGATCATAAAAACTGAGAAAATCTTTAAAATATTAGGGATTTCTGCTAGACTGGATCATGTTAAGTTTTATACAGAATATGCTGCTCTCGCTAATTTTAAGAGTAGAGTAAAAAAGGAATAAAGGAATTTTGAAGCGATTAATATGCTAGCCCGAGGTATAAAAGAATTTTGAATTTCCAGTTCATATACGGGCAGATTAGTTGGTCAGTGTGGAAAAGGAATATTTTAGTTTATGGTACCTATTTAATTGGGTTTGCCTACGTATTTATTTATATGTATTTAATAATTATTCTTACAATATTTTACGTAAAGACCATAAACTTATTTTTGGAATCCTTAAACCACTCAACAATTAAAATCACTAAAGTGGAAACTAAATCCATCAGAAAATCTAAAAATTTGGATCCACAGTGCAATTTTATAACACCGGATCCGTTTTCAATCACGAACATAAAGCCGTAACGAGGAACGCCAAACATTCCCGATTGCTCAACTCCAGTCGTTTTATTTCTCAGCCGCTCAATAGCATCCAGATCTGCTGCATTTCTCATCTTTACAGTCACTGATTAGCCCTGTCGCAGTCAGGAATTGAGGCGACAGCGCCTTCGATTTATGGTTGGCTGAGTTCGTTGAAGACTAGTGCTTGATTCATTTTTAATGTCGGCAATGTACAATCAACGTTTAACGATATTAGTGCACATAATCATAATGTATTATTATTAAAATTTCTGTTAATTTACAATTAAAGGCTTTCACTGTTGAAAATCTGTTTAATTAAACTGAGATTTCACTTGTTACTCAATGAATTAAATGTGTTCATAGACTAATATATAATATCGGAATGTGATAATGTTGGTCTGTTCAAATTAAATTTAACGACCTATTCAATTATGTTCGTCGGTGAAACAATCATTCATACTCTGTATTATGTTCATCCTGATTAACTTTTATATTTCACGGAGCCATTATACAATTTATGATTAAGATTTACTATCTTGCTTCTAATAAGTCAGTTGAATTTAGTTATGAATTTATAAATCTTGTAATTATTGTTTCAATACTTTTTCTTAGGTTAGTAATTGATATTAGTACTGCTGTGGCTATTGATGCTACTAGGACTTTTAGAAACATAACATTGTATTTAGAATGTATGAGTTCTGAATTTAACATAGTTATTACATTTACTTTTACATCAGATAACATAAAAATAACATCAGACGAATATATACCGCCCAGACTCAGCTTCAGTTGTACTGCTCGAGTCAACAATAGTACCCGGAATAGGTATCTACTACGGCAATTAATTGTCTCACTCCCTATTACATGGGACCGAATACAAATTGGTGAAATATGGGTGTTATTTCACCTCTGCTCGACGCTTCGGGGATAAAGGCGTGATTATATGTATGTACAAAAAAGCAAGCCAGTACACTAATACCCATAGCCTACAAAAAAGACCCAGGCAATAAAACCGTAATTTAAAAAGTAACGCACGAATTTTTGTCCCGGAATTTCTTCAATTCCACTGAGATATTATCTGTAGTATATGTGACGTCACCAGTGCTGCCTAAGGGGCTTAGTGGCCAGAAGCTAATAATAATAACTTTTTTTATCACAGCTGTAACACCGGCCGTAAAACAGTTTTATTTTTTTATGCTGAATTTTTTTTAATACGTTTTTCTGTGTCGCATTGGCGGATACGGCGCTGTAGGGGAGGTTGCAATTTCTTAATTGTTTTTTTTTTTAATAGCCGTGTTGGTTCTCGGCAGAGTACAATAGCACTACCCAATCTCTTCCCGTGGACGTCGTAGAAGGTGACTAAGAGCGTTTTCACACTCATCCGATATCCGATATCCGGTATCCGATATCCGATCTCAGAGGAAGTCAAATGTATGAGATATGTATCTCTCTTTCACATTGCATGACCCGATATCGGTTATCGGAGCCAACACCTCTGTTTTGGCCCGATATCAGAACACAAAGAGACGAAAACAGCAACTGCAAGCAATTTTCTGAGTTACATCATGTCTTTTTGCTTTAATTGATGACGCTGATCACGAATATAAGAAACTAAACTCGATAACATGTCATGTCAATAAGGTCGTAAATTGCTTTCTTTTTTTTACTCCTAGCATCCCTAACTAGTCTGTGCTTTCGAGCAAATGGCCGTATCGGGCCGATTTTATCGGATAAATGTGAAAACAGCACAAGGTGTCGGCTATCGGCGTCCGACACCGATATCGGATATCGGATGAGTGTGAAAACGCTCTTAGGGATAGGACTGTACCGTCCATGACAAAGTGCGCCCCTTACGGACATAGGCTCGTAACCTATTAGGAACGTTGGGCCGAAAATCATAGTTGATGAAATGTGGATGGCAGACAAGCACACATATATGTATTTATGTATGTTTATCGGGCATTTCCCTAAAGAAATGCTCAGTAATAGATTAGATTGTAAAAAGTGTTGAGCTCGCTCCTTTAAGTGAAATTAAAAAGTGTAACGGAAGAAATGGGGGTAAGTATCTAATATACTTTTGGATGATTTCTTATGGATGAGTAAGTATACACAATTTTCTTCTCTAACCAAATTCACTTAAGCATACATTTTTCTATGTACTGCTAGACCAATAAACATTCGTAAATTTTTCAAGAAATTTAATTAAAATTCATTTTATTTTAATGAAAACTAGCGATAAATTTTTAATACTATGTCCCACTGCAATTTCTCAGATTCAAATTAATTAAAGATTGGGCTCCTCCAAAAGTTGTTTAAATGCTATCGACACATTCGAAATAAACTTATAAATAAAAGAAACTTACACTATAACGTATGTGACAAATGCGCCAAATAACTATCAAACTAACATAAAACAATCGTCCCATCGGTCGCTAAAAAACCCGCGAAATAACAAAGAAAAATGTACAAGAAAAAGTTTATTACACACAAACAGTAGCATTTCCCGCCCTACCCTAAACACGTCGACTCTGATTGGCTGATAACAGTCTCTGCGACGTTATCTCAAACTTCCTCGACGTGGCACCGTCGTTTACGCCAAGAAATCACTACTAAATCAACAATCCTACCAAAGTAAAAACACTACTAATGCAATAGCCATAAGGTTCTGGAAGCGGTTTTTCGGCCGCACAGATTAATTTGGTGCCACGCTGCTTCCACTTACGTTCTTTTACAAGCCAATTACGACGACCGATGTCCAGAGTGTCCACACCTTTTCGGTAGTGTTGAAAGAAAGCTGTGTAGATACGATTACCCTGAATGTAAGTTAATGCAATTTTAATTAGTTTAACTTGGAAATTAGAATTTATGGCAGTTCAACTTGCACATGTTCGGTTTTTGAGCCGTAAATTACTTTTACTGGAGGTAATACATGGGACTTAGTAAAGTGCGTAATAAAATTAAAATTTATTGGGTGCACTAAAATTTTATGCCTAGACAAATTAACTTCAAAAGTTTACTGATAAACTAAAATTTGATAAGTTTCTTTGAGAAATTTAGAATTACTTCTGTTTAAAATGCTTTCAGAAGATTGCTATTCAAATTTCAGGACAGATTTTTTTTATGTTTATTACTTTAATTTCTTAGATGTATTGTAATTTGAAACTCAAAGTACATGTAGTACTTAAGGTATCACATTGCATAGTCATAATGTATTTTTTTTATGAAAGTGTAGTGGTACTCAAACAAGAAATAAATGATATTTTAGGAGGAAATCAGGTACGGCTAGGACAAATCCTAGTAAAGTGCCCAGCATGGACTCAGGACAAATTGGTATTAGTATGAATACTGGTAGGCCTTTCTGAGAAGGTAATGGGCAAAGTGACAACAGAAGGGGAAAAAAGTAAATTAGTATCCACGAATGGACAATGCTAGGTGCTATTCGCTCAGGTGCTATTCGGCTGGGTGCTCTAAGTGGACTACACCCAGGAGAAGACGACCACACAAGACTGGCAGGGAAGTGAATAGCTTAAGTCTCTCATCAATGTTTAGAGATTTATTCAAACCCATCGTTATTACTAGTGATAGAGATAAGCAACTATATTTATCTATTATTCTTTCTTTTCAAGCGATAAAGGTGGCGATGAAGCTGTGAACGGAGCATCGTTTGTATGCGCATTCAATCAGTGTGGCATTGTCCCCATTAGCATTGAAGGATGCAACATGCTTGTCGGTTAATAAAACATACGCAAGTTTCAAATTTGAACCATTGTGTGATTCTCTCTATGAAATTGTGCGTGGGTATGCAATAGTTTAACTCCTAATATGTAGATATCAAAAATATTAGAGATAGGTATATGTCGGTTTTTTTTTCATATTTTAAGTTTCTAGATAGGACTATTCTTTATCTGACAATATAAATAGGTAAAATAGCTGACTAATAAGCTCGCATTCCATTTCCACAACATCAAAATAATAATAACTCCTGTAATATCTTTTGTGAATAACAGATAATATGCTGGACTTTGTAGCGAACTTAGTGCTTAGATTATAATTTTTGAAGTGAAAAATTCTTTAGCGGCGTTGGATTGGTAAAAAGTTTTAAACTGCCAGACCTACTCGCGTCAGGATCACGTGTTAAAATCGCGTCAGGATCACGTGACCTATGACCCGTAACCGACGACATGACGGCGTACATTAGTAACTACAGAGTGTTTATTTAGCTAGGTGCTAAGAAGCTTCGTAACTTAGTGGTAAGCGCTTCAACTGTAAGTCCTTATGGTTTCAGATAGTACCGGGTTCGAACCTGGGCTTCTGACACTTCATGTGATTATTTTTTATTTTTATAATTTATTAATTTCTTCTGACAGAAAATTAGTGATAAGTTCTATGATTGGCACTATATTATAGGTATGGTAGGGTATGTTATGTTCTTTTTATCTTTTTCTAACGAAAAAAGCAAGAATGAAAAAGTTTACACTTCTGCCGGCACTCCCGGAGTGCAACCCGTCTTCTTTTTTAAATTAGGGCACGTCAATTTGACTTTACCTCGCCTGATGGTAAGCTAAAGGCAAAGTCTCAGGAAAGAGGGCCACCATTATAAACACGTGCCATGTTAACAATGGTGGCACTCAGCTTGACGGCCTCATCAGATACTTTTTCACGCCCCGCTTAAAGGACTCAGGACTGTAGGAAGAGGAAACACGTGAGCTGGCAAGGAATTCTAGGTTTTAATGGTGCGACAAAGGAAAGTGTCACCGAACCGCTTGGTTCTTGAAGGAATGTTCTGCACAGTATGCGGTTGACATCTAAGCCCTGTACGTGTTGTCCTGTATAGAAAAGGAGAAGGTGGTTCTAATTGGAATAGCTCATCAGAACATTCACTATGGTAGAGACGGTAAAGTACTGCCAAGGAAGCAACATTTCTACGCAGATGCGTCGAAATGCGTATGCAGAGGCTCGAGGGTACTTGTGACCTCAGGATTTCCAATAATGCGGACCCCACGTCGCTGCTACCTGTCGAGAGCATCTAATAAGTACTTTGCTGATCCATCCCAGAGATGAGAGCAGTATTCCACGCAGGCACGAATATTAGAGTTATTATTTTGGTACATAAATTTTTTTTTTTTTATAATTACATGACGTTCTACATAGCATCATTTAGTCTTAAATTAGTTTAGCTAGCTTGCGTTATACGATCCAGAATGCGGATATTATTCATAGAAACACCATACATACGAGTACATACCTTCTGTACAAGTACCTTATTGTAAATGTGAGGTTCAAAAACTAAATATTCTAACAGAAAACAATAAATATCAAATTCAAAGCTTCCTCTTTTTTCTTAAATCGGTTAAAACATGAAATAGTAACCTACAATTTAAAATATAAGTGGCAAGAAAGTCAGCATTTCAAGCGACTAAAGTGTTCTACAACATTTAACGAGTCTCCAGTAGGCTTCAAACGAAAGAAACTCTCGTCAAACTGAAAGATAAAACTTAAATAAATTGCAACTTGACCTTAAATCATTCTTCAATGAATATTAAATATTGAAGCATAAAAAATTAGGACAAATTTTATGGACAATAAAACTGAAGAGTTTTAAAAGTATTTGACTTTACAGATCAGAGTGTATTTGTTATTTTAGCAATATCAAAATTAATTATTTAGCAGTATAAGTCAAAATCCTTCGGTATCGAACACGTCACCTCAAACTTTAGCTCTACCACTATGCCTTGCAACGTACATTACACCACAACATCGTCTTCTTGTTACATCATTAAGAATGTCTGTAATACTAAATTGTACTTTTTAGAAATAATAACTTTATTACCATCATTATAAACCTTTGAGATTACGCTGAGGCGAAACCGGTCAAGTTAAAAATAAAACACTGTGAAATAGTACAATGCAAATGTCTAATGTAGGTATGTTGCAAGTTCCACAAAATACCATACCATTTGTTTGCTATCTTAAAATAAAAGAGCTTTATTTTCCCTTTGAACTCCTTAGAAAATTTGTCTACCAAAAGTAAACATCCCGTGCCTTTAAAAGAGAGCTGAAGCATCGGTGACTCGCAATAAAACAGAAACTCAAATAAATGACCGAACTCGATCGAACGCAATCTGGAGTAAACATCACTGAATTTTGAATTGAGCCGCTCATGTATAAAGTTTGCAAGTCCTCGAAACCTAGCTCGCTCCCTTTGACCCATTCCTTTGACGGGCTCAAAGGAAATACCAAGAAGTTGGAGACGTCTCCAAAGAATGCCTATGTTGTTTGTTATGCTCCCGAGGTACGGGAAATTTAGCGTAAATAATAATGATCGCCATGACAATATGTTTTGGAGTGAAATTCTTTTAGATATTTACGTAGGGTGTTCCGTGTTCAGTGTTCCACCCACACAATTCCAAGCTAGGAGCTCCATTTAAATCTTACGTCTCACTATCTTACCAATATTGTTAAAGGAAAATTTGTAAAAATGTTTGGATGTTTGTTAGTCCAGCACAGTCCAGTACAGGTATGATATAGGAATCATCATCAGGCTATATTAGTCCACTGCTGGACATAGCCCTCCCCCAATGAGCGCCATAGCGCCCTGTCTTCAGCTTGCCGCATCCAGCATCTGCCTGCAGTCTTTCTTAGATCGTCATCCCACCTGGTCGGAGGGCGTCCTACACTACGCTTGCCGAGTCGCGGTCTCCACTCAAGAACACGTTTACCCCAACGGTTGTCGGTTCTTCGTGAGATATGGCCAGCCCACTGCCACTTCAGCTTGCTGATTCTTTGAGCTATGTCGATTACTTTGGTTCTCTGTCGGATGTATTCGTTGCGGATTCTATCCTTCAGAGAAACTCCGAGCATAGCTCTCTCCATAGCTCGCTGAGTGACTTTGAACTGGTGGAATAACCCTGCCGTGAGTGTCCATGTCTCGGCTCCGTAGGTCATGACGGGTAGGACGCACTGATTGAAAACTTTCGTTTTCAAGCATTGCGGTATGGATGACGAGAAGACTCGGCGTAGTTTCCCAAACGCTGCCCAGCCCAGCTGGATCCTCCTCTTGGCCTCCCTCTCGAAATTGTTTTTACCTAACTGCAGAACCTGCCCGAGGTAAGTGTACTCAGAAACGATTTCGAGAGGGTGACCATGTACGACGACCGGTATCGGATCAATGTGGCCATTGATCATGACTTTGGTTTTGTCCAAATTCATGCCAAGACCGATACGTCGCGAGGCTGAAGCTAGTCCGCCCAGCATCTGGTTCAGCTCCTCTAGAGACTCCGCCAGTAAGACTATGTCATCTGCGAATCGTAGGTGTGAGATGTAGTCGCCGTTTATGTTGATGCCCTTTCCTTTCCAGTCCAGCGTCTTAAACATATCCTCCAACGCGCTGGTGAACAGTTTCGGGGATATAGCATCCCCCTGTCTCACTCCTCTGCGCAATTGGATCGGTTTAGACTGCTGGTCCTGTACTTGGACACTCATTGTGGCGGCTTCGTACAGACATCTCAGCACCTCAATATAACGATAGTCTACTTGGCATCGCTGTAAGGATTCTATAACAGCCCAGGTTTCGACAGAGTCAAAGGCCTTCTCATAGTCCACAAAGGCCAGACACAGGGGCTGATTATACTCTTCGGACTTCTGTATAATCTGCCTTACTGTGTGAATGTGGTCCATGGTGCCATATCCTCCGCGAAACCCGGCCTGTTCCGGCGGCTGGAACTCGTCGAGTCTCCTGGCGAGACGATTCGTGACCACTCGTGAAAACAGCTTATAGACATGGCTCAGGAGCGAGATGGGTCTGTAATTCTTAAGAAGGGTTTTATCACCCTTCTTGAAGAAGAGCACCACCAAATTCCCGCTCCACGCCTTTGGAGTTCTCCCACTGTGAAGGACGGCGTTGAAGAGGTTCTGTAGTTCCTGTATAACAGGGGCTCCTCCAGCTTTCAAAAGCTCTGATGTTATTCCGTCCTCACCGGGGGCTTTTCCATTTTTAAGCTGTCTCAGAGCTGACACGATCTCGTCTTGACTGATATCAGGCAGTTCGTCGGTGTAGTGGCGTGTCAGGGTGGCTCTGGAATCGTGGTCATCTCGTCGAGTATGAGAGGCATGTGTAGCGTATAATCGGCCGTAGAAATCTTCTATCTCGGCGAAGATCCCTGGCTTTGACAATACGGTCCTCCCGTCGTGCGTTTTTAGCTTCGTCAGGTGGCTCCTGCCAAGCTGCTGAGTGAATACTTTGGACCCTCGGTTTCGCTCTATCGCCTCTTCAATAAGGCGTGTGTTGGAGCTCCGAAGGTCGCGCCGTACCATCTTCGCAATTTGCTTGTTCAGGTCTGACCTCTCCGACGAAGTCGCTTGGGTGGTTTCCCGTCTTTTTGTCATCAACCCGAGAGTCTCAGCCGAGAGTTTGGATATCCTGCCAGTCCGCTGCGTTCTACAGAACTTGATGCCCTCATCTCTCAGAGTTTCGACCAGATTGTGTAGGCTCTCGTCAACGTCATCGATGGGTTCCAAGGCAGCAAATCTATTCCCGAGAAGCTGCTGGAACTTCTCGGTGCCCGCCATGATATGGATTGGGTTAGGTCGGAGCGTGGACTTCATCAATCGGCTTCTTTCAAGCTTTAAGTTGATATTCAAAGAGCCTCGGAGAAGTCGGTGATCAGATCCGGTATTAAACCTGTTGATCACTGAGACATCTCTGAATATGTGCTTGCTATGTCATGATGAAGTCGATCTCATTTTTTGTCACATGTCCACTTTCTTTGAGGTTGTTTCTTAAAGAAAGAGTTCATTAAGAACAGTCCCTCCTTCTCAAGGAAGTTGACAAGCATTTGCCCCCTGTGATTCCTAACTCCATAACCATGCGGGCCTATACGGGATTCGTTGCCAGTCTGTGTTCCCACCTTGCCGTTAAAATCCCCCATAACAACATTGAAGTGGGCCTTGGTGGTGTTGTGTAAGGCCTTGGATATGTCTTCATACATATCCTCCACTTCATCATCCGGGTGTGTCGAGGTCGGTGCGTAAACCTGAATGACCTTCATGTTGTAGCGCTTGGACAGCCGAAGGATCAGGTACGCTACCCTGGTCGACACACTGGAGATTTCCTCAACGTTGTTAGAGAGGGCCCTATTGACGAGGAAACCTACGCCACCCTGGGATTTCTTATCCCCCTCGCGAAAGTAGAGAAGATGGCCCGAGTCTAGGGTTACGGTGTCCTCCCCCTCTCTACGGATTTCACATAACCCTAGAACATGCCATTTAATCTTCTCTAACTCCACTTCCAACTGCGCTAGATGGTGGTCAAGCCTCAGAGTGCATCCGTTATACGTTGCCAGGGTCAGATCTTTGTGGCAGCCTACCGTAGCCCGGTGATTCTTTGCACCCCCTGCCCCGCCGTTACCATGGCCGCTGCCATGGCCAGGAATAGCGAGGCGGCCGGGAACTGAGGGCCATCTTTTTAGTTGTGCCATCTTAGAGGGGTAGTGCCCATAATCCCCACGCTGGGCATGCGGGTTGGGGATCGCAGTTTGGTTGTGGGTTTGCTCTGCAGGGGGCGCTGCTGCCCACCCCCCGGTTTTGTGTCCCTTAGTCGCCTTTTACGACACCCGCGGGCAGAGTTGGGTATAGATATAGGAATAACATAGACTAATAGGGTAGTGTCCTGGCTTGTCATCGTGCAGGGTGACATGCGTGCAAATGGTCCCTCAACCATGGACATCCAAGATCGTGCGAAGTGGAGGAGGAAGAGCTGGAAAGCGGACTCTGAGCTCCAAGGGCGTCTCGGTCTCGGATAACGTGTAAATGTCGATGATGATGATGATGATGATGAATAGGTCCCGAGTCAACGGATCATCACCAATAGGTACTGCTTAATGTCGTAATTTTTTTCTCACAACAAATATGCATAGTTATCTATGATGTTGCCTAACTAAACTGAATCTATGAATTTTCATTATATTTAATTCCCAAAATAGGTCAAAATATAACAATCGAAATGAGACCAAATTTATAACTTTTTAGATTCCTTATTAAATATCAAATCAATCTTACGAGACATTGTACAGTCAGCCCCAAAAGTAGATGACTACATCCATGTTTCCATAACCCATGAACAACGTAGACGTCACAGTGTGCTGTGATTTTTTATGGAGAGTTTGCGGGTGGCTCGAGAAATTGAAATTTCAAAATCAAATATCTTTAAAACTAATTGTCACAAGAATGTTTCACTTTAACAGTTGATTACACTATTGTAAAGGGTATACCCGACTGATACAGGCGGTACCCATTAATTTCATTAGGTTTGAGATTTGCAAATGGGTACCCATTTGCAAGTTTCAAACCCGATGAAAATTAATAGGCCTGGTATAACGCTTGTTTCGATCTTTTCAGCATCAGTCGGGTTTTTTATTTCTAATAATTTATTTTATTTTATATTTTTTAGTTATGAAATATATATTTTTGTAATCGTGTTTTAATTTCCTTTATTTCGATATAACACTTGATAAATTTGAGAGATTTTTTTACTAAAATCCGCCATTTTGTTTCTTATTTTTACATACTACACACTACGTGTCTCTCTCACAGTAAATACGAATCTAACGACACCTCTCAAGCTAAAATCCATTGGGCGGTTCAGGCTGCAGAGCTTGCCAAACAATTATACAAACATACATTTTAATTTGAGTTCATATTTTCGAAAAACATAACCCTCTTTCTGATGCAGTCGGGTACAAAAAAAGGACACAAGCCTATTATTATCCCTGGATTAGGTCTCCATGGGTTACCCACAACCCACGCTCCCAGTCTTACGATCGAGATGTCGCAGGTTCAAATTCTGGCTATTACACTACCTACATGAACCCAATCTTAACACAAGCAATTCAGATTACTTCAAAGTTTTAGGGAGAATACTAGTAATTTAATTCGGTTATTAAAATTCTGCCTTTATTCTTTTTCATTCTTTCTTTCTTTCTCACTAGCTTTCTTTCTTCTTTAATTTCCTTCATTCTTCCTTCCTTTCTTTCTATCTTTCTTTCTTTAAAAAATAGGGTAAATTTTCGTTCACAAATCGAGTGATATGTGGTAATTATATCTGTGGAGTTTCAGTAACAGGTTCAAATAAAGAGCGTGCAATTTGAGTGAGGTCGAATCGCAGTTACATTATTATCGGACCCGTTTCATCAATCCGTGTGATTAGGCAACGTGTCCTTGGTCCGGTGTTCGCAGTTAACATAATATAGGTTGTTTGATCGGGTTTATCAATTATATAAATAGGGGACGAAAAAGTAGTGTTGTGCTTTAGAACGTGATTGCGTAGAAAGATAAACTGAGGCTACCGTGTTTGACCTATATGTTTGTGTTTATATACTTTTGTCTATTTAGTAGTATCAGTAATCGATACGGTCAGAGTCGCAAGCTTAGGTAACATAATCATATATATATATATATATTATATAAACTTAACTTTTTTGGAATCTCGTGAAGTGGGTAAGATAGCCTGTTATTGTCCTAATCGTATAAGAGCTAGCAACGTTTTCGTGAGCGCATTTCAGGTTAGCCAGTTTTAAAATATATTATCCCGGACATATAGGCGGTCTGGCTGGCGCAACCACTACCGCGAGGCAGACCGCCTGTATGGCGTCCGGGAGAATGACAGACATATCATATTTAAAAACTGGCATTTATAAAACCTGAAATGCATTTTTTTTCTGACGTTGCTAGCTCTCGTACCATAAGCTATCCAATGAGTAAAATACTTACAGATACTCACACCTTTGAGTACCTTTAATATTTTGAAAGGTATTATACCGTCCAATTGAGCAGTCCGGCTGGGAAAGTACCCCCGCCCTACAGAATACCGCGGTCATAATAACCTCGTGTTGTGTGCCCGGCGGTGAGTAGAGTAGTCAGAGCTCACTGGAAAGTTTTGTGTTGTTGATGGGAAGAACAAAGGCTATTCCTGCTTTGTCTTCTACGCTGAAGGTTCAGACACTCTCTGTGTTTACAGGGTCGGCGGCACGAGTGTGACTCCCCTGGTGTTGCACACGTCCATAGACCACGGTAACCACTTTCTATCAGGTCCGCCGTGTGTTTGTCTGCCACCTCAGAGGTATAAAAAAAGTCCCAATAAACTAAATTAAGTAACCATAACGTCTTAGAATTATTTATCTGTACACTTATTTCCTTCCTCCTACAGTACTGGATCATTTAAGCCTTCAAGCTAAGAACCGCCATTGTTGCATCGTAGGTGTAAGAACTGAGACCCTCTTTCCTGGACATCGCTGGCCGCGCTCGAAGGCGGCTCGGGCGTCGGAGGGCGCAAACCGACCTCCGCCCCCCATGAGCGCGGACCTGAGAGTGACGGGTGGAGCCGCTCTTCACCCTAGCAGAAGCAGGCCACGGCGGCGGCGCGCATCGTAGGACGATGCCGCCCCCCGCCCCCCCCCCCATACCGGGGGCGAGTCGGGGACCGCGTGGTCCCCCCTCTAGAGGAGGGCCAGACCGAGAGGAATGGCCCTGGGTCAGCCGGGGTGCGAGGGATATGTCAAAAGACAACCTCACCTCCGGCCTAGCACATCGACCCACACATGGCGTGCGGTTTAGTCGGTTCGCGTCCGACATAACCTCCCCCTTCGGCTCCGAAGGGGGGGGGGGGGTAAACGTGGGGATTTCCCGCACGTAAAAAAAAAACCCTCTTTCCTGAAACTTTGCCTTCAGCTTACCGTCAGGCGAGGTGCAGTCAAATTGACGTGTCCTGTATAAAGAAGTACCACTCGTATTTTAATACGGCGGCGATCACGGTATTCAACAAAATTGTATATAATATACTAGAGATAAGTAAAGTAAAATATTCTTAATTGTACACCAAAATGCAACTGAATATAAATTTTATACATAATAATGTGTAATGGGCGGCCTTATTGTAAACAACTATCTCTTCCAGGCAAATTTTGGATGGACAGGAGTGTATAAAAATGAAATGTGGGTTTTTTGGTGTAAGAATGCAACCAATTCATAGAGTACTTAATAAAATGACTGAAATGAAATAATAACGAACATAAATATATTATAATATACACTACATACAATACCCACATTATATACACAATACCTACATTCAATACAAATATATATAATATAATATACAATATAAACACTTATGTGCAATCTATGTATATTTATCAAAATAATCTGAAAATCGCATTAAAATTTAGTTAGAGAAAATTACAGACGACGTTCACGACACAGGTACAGTCAGCTGCAGAGATAAGTAACCCCCTTTGTATGAACGTTTGAATACAAGGGGGTTACTTTACTCTGCAGCTGACCGTACAACACAGGTAACTTAAACATATAAAAGTGTAATGTCTTGAAGACAATACAGGCGGCGCTATGATTTAAGTGGCCACTTAGCCGTTTCCCGACAACTCGTGAGAGCTATAAATATTTTTGGGAGTCATAACAGAAGCTTTCATTTTTGTTATCTAAAGGTCTGGTAGATAAATTCTTGAAAGAAATAGTAGATAAAATTATTCGAACAGAATAGGTGTTACATTTTTGTTTTTATCCGACTTAAAAAAGGAGAGTAAATAGTAAAGTAAAGTAAATATTTCACACAACGCTCTCTAGATTCATGGTAAGCATAGCTTAACTAGCTCGTGTTATGGAATCTAGAATGTGGATAAACATACCAAGATACTTTTTTTCTCTTTAAATACATACGTATTATACATAGTAACAGCCAGAAAAATGCAAACATAATTAAGTATACATATACATGCATACAAATATTTGCACTAAGCGGGGATCGAACTCGCGCCGCGTTTAGTACCGCCACGCCACTATAATAAAACTATATAGATTACTTTTCTGATTTTTAAATAAACCATAACTGCTATCCCGAGCACTCTATTCCCACGATTTTAGATACATTGAAACATGTGTTTCATAAATATTTCACAAAACATTTCAAGGACCCTTTTCCCTACATTTCCCGGATGCTTTGTTATCGGCATATATCCAGATATATGCCGGTAACAACGCATCCGCAACGCAACGCACCCAAAAATGTGCTAAAATGTAATCAATATGCGCAGTACGTGTTTTTTGAATGTCTTTTAAGGATAGTACGGGATACTACGTCACCGCCAAATCATCATCACCACAAAAAACCACCGTCAAATTCTATGATCATAGATTCGTTAAAACAAATCGCGTGTGCCAGGGCCTCGTTACTCTCGCGTTCAAGATGACTGCATCCAAATCGGTTCAGCCGATTCTGAGATTAAATAACACAATTGCAAAACGCACAAACAGATAAGTGAACAGATAAACAGACAAAAAAATCAATTAAGATGTTCTTCTACCTTTTTTCAATGAGTAAAATTGAAAGTTACTTATGCGCATAGTATGACTAAGCGTCTCCCTACACAAATATTTTTACGCCACTATATGAGGCAAAATATGAATGGACTATCATTTACTTATTGCATGCTTCTGTATGTACAGTCAGCATCATTAAAATGTGACTAACAAAAGTACTCAAAATAATCCAAATAACAAAATTCCAATTTTATATTGGATGGCGACATTTTAATCATGCTGACTGTACACACATGTTTTGACAAATATAATGATTCTATTCTATTCGGTTACAATTTTATTGTATGGTGGTACTTCTTTATAGATTGGTAGGTCCACTTTATCGGAAGTGGCTGCCGTCTGCCCTGTCAAACCCAAGATAAAACCCCGTACCAGACCCTCATCCAATATTCAATGGTTGCACCCATTACCAGGTGAAGATGACTTCTGCCGCAAAGATATTGGTATTTTCTTAATCTTTCTTGCGCAAAGCCTTATTCTTTTAATAGGTAATAACCTCGCGGCCACAATAGCCTCGTATTGTGTTCGCAGCGGTGAGTAGGGTAGCCAGAGCTCACTAGAGAGTTTTAGTGCTGTCAGTGCGAAGACCAAAGGTTATTCATGCTTTGTCTTCTGTACTGACGGCACAGAAACTATCTGTGTTTAAAGGGTCGGCAGCAAGTGTGTGACTCCCCTGGTGTAGCACACGTCCACATGGCCACGGTAACCACTTTCTATCAGGTGTACCGTGTACATGTCTGCCACCTCTTCTTGATTCCCCCGTATTTTTTTGCAGTAGGCGTGGAAACAGCAGGCCATCGCCTCCCACCATTTGGAGAGGCAGTCCAACAGTGGAGTGTCATAGGCTCATTTATTAATTGATATTATAAAACTGATAAATTGCCAGGAGAATTGTAACAAACCCCTTTTATGAACATGTTCACGTTCATATTTCATAGGAAATTATTATGTATTTATACCTTATGTTCACCCATTGCTCTAGTTCGTGTTAACATGCGTAAACATAATAAGCTTATGGGATTAAATTAGCTGTACAATATTGAAATTTCATCAAACTATTTGTATATGGAAACGGGTCTCGGTAATTGTTTTCCGATATTATAGATTATGTTATTAATTCGATATTGGATAATATTATAACAAAAACTGTGCGGTTTGAACTGAATGAGTAATTATCGGTCACTAGCGTGTACTCTTATAAAAAAAATCTTTTTGAGACTTTGAACTAAATAAATTGCACTTTAAGCGCTAATAATAGTGCAAAGAACATTATCCTATCATACAATAGTACGAATACAGAAGCGATAAGGCCGCCCATTGTACATTAAACTGTATACATACTATCTACTTGTCTTAGTGTAAATTTATTGGTGTACAATAAAGAATTATCTATCTATCTATCTATCTATCTACTTTCGCTATCCAATTAAAAAAATTATGAAGTTTAATAGTTTATTCAAATATTAAAACCATACAATTTCGCACTTGCTTGTGTTTCTACGGCAAGTAGTAACACGAAGCGCTCCTTAAGTCATCTTCTAGTCCAAGAGGAATTATAAGGCTTTGTTAAACAGAAGCGAGGGAAGGATTGAATAAAAAAGAATTAAAAACTTTCATAGGTTATCAATCAATTTAGCCTCTTGCAGTCCACTACTGGACATAGGCCACGCATAATATTGTGATACTGTTTCCACGCTGGCAAGACAGGTGTAGGGTTTTATTTCGAGATTTTCGTAGTGATATCGTCTGCAGATTTTTCCGTTAGTCGCCTCTAACGACACCCTTCGTTTTAGATAGGGAGGTGATACATGTTCATTCTTTCTCCGTCACTACGTGGAGACGGATTTCCATTGCAGAGGTAATCCATATTAACATTACAAATGCGAAAGTAACTCTGTCTGACTGTCTGAATGTTACGCTTTCAAAACTAAACCGCTGAACCGATCTTCAAGAAAATTGGTATAGATGTGGATTAGAGCTTGAGCTCGAAAGAGCGCGAGAAAGGGGGTTTAAGGAGGGGGGGGGGGGGAATAGGGGATGAAGGCTTGTATAAAAGTTAGTCATTTTTGACGATATCCCAAAATCCCAATGAAATTTGGAGCAAACATGGATTAGAGCTTAGGAAAAGTCAGCTCTTAAACTTTGCCCACCAAAGATAAAAGAAACACGACCCACACTTGTGTAGGCTTGTGTAGGTTGTGTAGTCAACAGCCAATATGCCTGCAATTTTCTAAGCCATTATACGAAAACTGCCTACATATAAATATGCACAAGATGAACGATTGTCAATATTTTCATGTTTTGTTCTATGAAGTTGATGTTAAGTAAGTTTTTTCTATTCTCTGTTCTTTATATTTCATTGTAAAACTAATAAAAGAGACTGACAAAGTAATTTTCCTTAGATAATGTTCCTCTTAAGTTTTGAGTAAAAACGTCTGAACAGCGTCTTTTATTGTTATATGATTAGATTTTATTTGAATCATGTATACATTCATATAAAATAGATATTTTATAATACAAATAAGAACTGGTGCAATACTTTCTTAACTAGATAGATAGATAAAAGTAGCGGTCTATGAGACCGCACGTCCAAATGTACGTTACAAAAATTTCGCGCGTCCGTAGTTGAAGGATAAGTTGTAAACCGTTGTAATTCACTGTTTAATTACGTTACGGCTGCGTTTGGAACTCGATGCCACTGAAAATAATGCTTCTGTAGTATATCTACATCTACACTGCTATTGGCTACATCTACACTACTATTATAAAGAGGAAAGATTTGTATTTTTTATGTTTGTAATGAATAAACTAAAAAACTCCTGTGCCAATTCCAAAAATCCTTCACCATTGGTTCACCCTTAATAACATAGACTATATTTGATTTCCATGGGAACGTTTTTGCCACTCGTGCGAAGCCGGGGCGGATCGTTAGTTGATTATATGAACGTCAATGTGCCTATACTCTCTAGTCACACCCTCATCTTGTCGACATTTCAATTTGTATCACATGTGCGACACAACGTAGTGATCAATGAATGTATACCCGGTGTGTATCGACTGTGATCCCTTTGACATAGAGATACACCAACGAACTACGGTTGACACTGTCAAAGGCATACTGTTTTATTGCACATCAAACTCGATTTACCACGATTTGACAGCATTAAATGAAGTATTTCTACCCAACTGCGCCAGAAAGAGGGTAATGTTTTTCTAGAGTACGTATTTATATATGTATTTGGCACGCTCTGCAACCTGAATGGCTCGATGGATTTTAGCTTGAGAGGAGTCGTTAGATTTGTATTTACTTTGAGAGTGACACTGGGTATATCAAAATAAAATAAAAAAGAAGATGGCGGATTCTGATATAAATTTTTTTACTCAAATTTATCGAATGGTGTATCAAAAAGAAGGAAATTAAAAGAAGATTACAAAAATATATATTTCATAACTAAAAAATATATAAAATAAAATAAATTATTAAAAATAAAACAACCCGACGGATGCTGAAAAGATCGAAACAAGCTTTATAGCAGGCGGTATCCATTTGCAAATCTCAAAACCGATGAAAATTAATGGGTTTCGCCTGCTATAAAGTTTGTTTCGATCATTTCGGCATCCGTCGGGTTTTTTTAATTTTTAATAATTTATTTTAAGTTAACATTTGAAAAAGTGACTATGTACGGGACTAGTCGCCGGTACAGTTAACATCAGATAGATCTTGACAAACAAAGTACTCAAAATGAACTTAATGCCTTGATTTTCCTCTTTGACACTGATTTGTCTGATATTTGGTACACACCTTCAATCAATAAATCAGTTTCATTTGCTCTTAATACCTTGCGCCGCCTCTTTCGCGAGCATGACCTGTTCGCAGAAAGAGACGGCGCAGTCCCACTTACTCCCGCTGGAGACCATGGCTCGCACCATGGTCTCGAGCGAGAGAATGAAGATCATTTTGTGACTTTGTTGTCAAGATTATTCTACACAATCAAACGCCTTAGAAAGGTCACAGAATACCCCAATAGCATTCTGCAATCCCTCCGAAGTGTCGTAGATTAGTTTATCTAGGCTAACTCCCGCATCGGTGGTAGATTTCCCGCCAGTAAAGCCACATTGTTGGCTGTGGAAAAGATTGTTAATCTTGAAATGTAGTAATTGAGCATCACTCTCTCAAACACCTTATTCAGAGCTGGCTAAATAGAAATCGGACGATAGTTTCCAAGTAACTTGAATTATGATCCCTACTTGAATAATGGTATAAGTATTTTTATACTACTTAGTTGGCAGACAAGCACACGGCCCACCTGATGGAAAGTGGTTACCGTGGCCTATGGACGTGCAACACCAGGGGACAGAGAGTTTCTGTGCCGTCAGTGTAGAAAATAAAGCAGGACAAGCCTTTGGTCCTCCCACTGACAGCACAAAAACTCTCCATTGAGCTCTGGCTACCCTACTCACCGCCGGGAACACAACACGAGGTTATTATGGCTGCGGTACTCTGTAGGTTGCCTCCATCAATACATTAATTAAATACGAGTGCTAAATCAGGTGCAATGATATTAATTACATGACTACGTACGAATGGAGGCCACGTTAAATGAGGCCACGTTAAAAAACTCTCCTACATACATCATCGAGCACAGTTCTGCGACAACTTTGTCATTGGTCGGACTAGGTGACGTCACTGGAAATCGACCAATGACAATCACTATCAAGGCTATCGCAGCGCTGTGCTTGACGACCGACGACGCATGCTTAGAGAATTGCACGACAGGGATACCTAAGAGCGTTTTCACAGTCATCCGATATCCGAACACCACTTTGTTGCCCCGATATCGGATCACAAAAAGACTAATTTTCGACCTTAAATACATTTTCTTGGTTACGGTTCTTTTCGACTGAATTGATGACGCTGATCACGAATATAAGACAAAACCTCGATACTATGTAATGTCAATAAGGTCTAAAATAGCTTGCGTTGCTTTTTCGTTTTTTTTTCATCCCTAGCATTCTTAACTAGTCTGTGCTTTCGAGCAAATGGTTATATCGGGCTGATTTTATCGGATATACGTAAAAACAGCACATGGTGTCGGCTATCGGAGGTCGGCTAACGGCGTCCGACACCGATATCGGATATCGGATACAGGATGAGTGTGAAAACGCTCTAAGGCCGCTCGATTTTTATTGATAAATTAAGCAGGAGACTACTTACAAACAAAAGAAAAATGTCCACAAGCACCTCATAGCTACGTTAATGTATATTCTAAAGGCACACCAACGACACATTAATCACGGAAGTATGATCAAATACAAAAGTTCTTTGTTTACGTAATTTTGTAATTCTCTCTGAGTCCCAAATGGCTGAATTTCATAACAGAGACTAACGTTTGTGCGTATTTTTCGAAGCATGATGCTTCTCAGCTTATTGTAGTAAGTCGACAGTACTTACATCGTGTACTCGCTTATTTTGCTTATTTTACCAATCTCCTTTATGGTCGTTTTGACACATCATATTTCGATATACGGCTTACGCCTAATCTATTAACCCGGCTATTTGATGAACTACTACTAGACTCCTAACCTACTACTAGACCCGGCTACTAGACTCTAGCGTAGATTTTCTTCACGGGGTGGACGTTTTAAACGATAAAAAAAAGCCGTAAGAGCCAAAACAATTAAATAATAGATTGTTATTGCCGAAACAAACGAATGGTACAGATGAATTTGTATTCACCACTTTGGGTTTTTCAGCACCTGGATACCCAATTTTTTACTATCCAGCGGAGTGTAGATTTTTTTTTCTTTTTAATTGATGGCTCAATAGAAAAATGTTTGTACATGTAGATTTTAGTACAAACATCCGTACATTTTAGTTTTTCATACGTACTTTCTTTCAGCCATCCTCATAAGCCATCATATATTATTTATAAGACAAGCTAATCTTAAATGTTGAGTTTCCTTTAAGTAAAAATGAGAAATCGGTCTTTTAATTGTATTCAAAGAAAACAAATAGAGGAAAGACGCCATTGTATAAAAATATTTGATGAAAATTGAGTTGATCGAAGTCTAATAGAATTTTAAATGAATGAAGCAAAAGTAGACATAACAAGTACCTAATAAATTACAAAAGCTAGGAAACCCGGCTGCTTAAGGTAAAAAACCGACTAAGTGCGAGTCGAACTCGCGAACGGAGGGTTCCGTACCAGAAAAAAGGCTAAAAGTAAATATATAACCGTAATAATTTGTAATTATTTCTACATAGCGTCTACGTGTAGCCATTATTATTGTCGAGCAAATAATGGTAAAAAAAAATACTTTTGTTTTAGGGAAGCCCCCCTTAAATATTATTTTTAGTATTTTTGTTGTTGTAGCCACAGTAAATAAATTGTGTAATTTTTAACTGTCTAGCTATTACGGTTTTTTGAGATCGAGCTCGGCGACTGAAAGTGGGCATGAAAGAGGGCTAAAATATATCATTTTTTGTATGGGGCTCGCAAACAAAAAATGATTAATTATGATTATTATTTTGTTTTTAGTATCTATTGTTATAGCGGCAACAGAAATACCTACATAATCTGTGAAAATTTTAACTGTCTAGCTATTACGGTTCTTGAGATCTAGCTCGGCGGCTGAAAATGGGCATGAAAAAGGGCTAAAATATCACATTTCTGTATGGGAGTCCCTTAATTATCATTATTATTTTGTTTTTAGTATCTATTGTTATAGCGGCAACACAAATACACAATCTGTGAAAATTTCAACTATCTAGCTATTACGGTTCTTGAGATACAGCCTGGTGACAGACGGACTGAGGAACGGACAGCGAAGTCTTAGTAAGGTTCCGTTTTTACCCTTTGGGTACGGAACCCTAAAAAAAGAGTTATAATGTTAAATGTTCCTAGTTTTTAGTTGGGTAAATTTTGTAGCTTACAGTATAAAATGTATCCAGTTATACAAACAAAATAAATAACAACCTTCTATACTAAAACCCACGATTCCGTGAACTGGCTTAAATATAATCATTACGGTTGTTATTGTCACAACAGTGAAGTAGTGACATATAATATACTGGCTTTTGCCCGCGGCTATGCCAGCTTGGATATCGGTTAACGCGATCAAACATAGCCTAAGTCCTTTCTCAAGGTCTAATCTACCTCTATACAAAATTGAATCAAAATCGGTTCAGTGGTTAAGGCGTGAAAGACGGACAAACAGACACACACACTTTCCCATTTATGATATTAGTATTGATACCATTTGATTGCAAATCAATGATAATATAACACGATTTGACGTTATTGAGGGAAAAGTGGCAGCCTACTTCAGTTCACGAAATTATTAGCTTTACTATACATATTTTCGTAATTAACATAAGTATCTAATATAAAAAAGTATAATCATAAAAAGAAAATAATGATAAATATTCGAACCATTAATGCTACTGAACTCTCACCAAAGTTATAAAGGCCTGAAAACATTAAACTTTTCTCATTTATTACTAAGTATTTAAATATTTTAACATTAACGCGATAAAATACGAGTATTGTTACCAGCATATATCTTGTCCCAAAAATGTGCGCTATATGCGTAGTACGCGTTTTTTGAATGTCTTGAGGATAAAAGTCCAGCAGGTGGGCCGTTTGCATGGTTATCAGCGGTATAAAAAAAACAAAGCACGGAGTGTTCTGGCGGCGGAGAACCTTAAAACCACCAATCAGATTATTATATTATTTACCAATGAACGCGCTCCAGGGCTTGATTTCTCTTGCAACTTGCAGTCTAAAAATATTCCGGAAACTATATCATTTCCTAGGAACATTATCATAATTCAATTGAGTCACGCTAAATAGTAACTGATCGTCCAACAATAGACAATTTTAAATAAAATCTTTATAGACTAGCGTCTCTTGCAGAGCATCTATAACTCCTTAGCACAGTATCTCTATTAATAATGTATTTCGTATAGATATTGGATAGTAAAATAGTTTTTAAACGCACGTTATGATATTTATTCGGGTAGTCTGGAGGTATACAGGCAATGAGACAACGGTTTATCATCAGGGCGTATATTCACCGACTGGTTCAACGTATTACATTGTCTTGACATAAATTATAAGTACCCACTTATTTGTATACATCACAGTTACAAGGATCGAACTTTTGATTCTATAATTGCAGTCTGTACATTCTGTACTTCCTGAAAATAGCTTTAGTAGTATCCTGAAATAGAATTTGTATGTTAATCTCATTGTCAGCTGTGTTTCATCTTCCGCAATAAACAGTATTATTCTCACATGACAATTTAAGTAATTCACTGTTAAATCGAAAAGCTCACCAACTGGATCGGGATAGAGGAGAAGGGAATTTAGGTTATGTTGGTCCAAGTAGCTCAATTGTTCAGATAATTTTCCATAGGAAAGAATTATTCACGGGTCCAAGCCTACTTCAGATTGTTGAGTTTTTTTTATTTACATCTATTGTTTTTTGTTTAAGTCTCCTTTATCTAGGTTTTTATCACTAGTAAACTTTTCGTTTAGACGTATAACAAAAGGTCACAGATACGTTATTGTTCAGTTACCTAGCATAAAAATGATCTTGACTTCAAATTCTCAAAATTATTGTGAGAGGTATGGGATATTAACCATGTTGTATTGGTTCGAGTTTCCGATATTTCATGATCACGGAGTGCCTCCATGACCCTCCCACCAGTTCCTCCGTGATCATGGTGCTTGCAACGGCGCCGAAAAATAAAAAACTCGAAACAATACAACATGAGAAACATGTCGACACCTCTAATAAAAAATATGAGTGATCAAAATAGTCTAAATATGTTTAGTCTCAAAATGATCATAAAACTAAGGTATAAAAGAGCAAATCGAGCTATTTTATTGATTTAAATTATATTATTGTCCAAATTAAAGGTGTGTACCAAATATCAGAACGATAAGTCAACAGGAAGGGAAACCAAAGCTTTAAGATCATTTTAGTACTTTGTTTGTCAAGATCGATCTGTACCCCTAGCACAAACACCAACACCAACAACTATCGTAATCGTAAACATGTTGAGAGGACGAAGCAATGCGATTGGCTGTCTGCCTACTTTGAACCTATGTGTATGTGAAGCCGACCAATCGCAATGCTCCGTTCTCTCAATACGATTACCATAGTTGTTCGTGCTAAGGTTACTGCCCCTCTAGACAAGTGGCAATTCGTTGGCTGGCGTTTGATGGAATAGAAAGACGAATGTATGCGATTTGACGTATATGACAGTCGTTAATGCATGTCAAATACGTCAAATCCCATACATCCGTCATTCTATTCCATCAAACACCGGCCAAAGAATTGCCACTTGTCTAGAGGAGCTGATGCTTACTGTACCTATTAATAGTGTAGAGGTTAACAAACCCAGAAATAAGACCTTTGTAATCGATGCTGTTTTCTACTAAGAATCCTTTCTTGATACGCCTAATGCATACAAATTAATATTATTTAGCCGTTAAACCCGACACGTACAAAAGTAATGTTCGTATGTCGGAACTTCAGTTCTCATTATATTATAATTATTCTTAATCTGTGTTTATTTACATATAGGCACGCTTGTATAACCTCTAGAGCGTAAGTAGAGTTGCAATAATATTCAAAAGGGTTAGAAAAGATTAGAAGAGTGTGGTGGAGATCCCGAAAAAGACTTCCGCCGTACCCTTCCTACTAGGTTAATTTAGACACTTTGGATGCCAGCGTTTAATGAGTAAGAGCGTTTTCACATTCATCCGATATCCGACATCCGATTTCGGAGGAAGTCAAATGTATGAGATATGTGTCCGGCCCGATATCAGTTATCGGAGCCAACATCACTGTGTTGCCCCGATATCGGATCACAAAAAGACTAAAACAGCGACTGCAAGCAATTTTCGACTTCCTTTGTTACGTGTCTTTTCGTGTTAATTGACGACGCTGATCACGAATATAAGAAAAAAATGTTGATAGCATGGCATGTCAATAAGGTCGAAAATTGTTTGCACTATTTTTTCTCTTTTTGTTCATCCCTAGCATCCCTAACTAGCCTGTGCTTTCGAGCAAATGGCTGTATCGGGCTAATTTTATCGTATAAATGTGAAAACAGCACAAGATGTCGGCTATCGGCGTCCGACACCGATATCGGATATCGGATATCGGATATCGGATATCGGATATCGGATATCGGATATCGGATATCGGATATCGGATTTCGGATATCGGATAAGTGTGAAAACGCTCAGGCCAATGCTGGTAATAATAGTCTTGATCTAATATCAATTTACAAAATGTCCAAATTATCTCGATGACAATGAAAATTGGCTAACGAGAATACTGTTTTCGAGATCGAAACCGAATTTAAAACAGTTTTTATTGCGAGAATTGGCCATCAGTTTGGGCATCTAATTTGCTGGCAAACTGGATCCGTTCTTTTACTCTTTCTTCTCCTAACAGGATTTATTTTAACTTTCACGGGTTGGACCTGACCTGATTTTGATGGTAGCTCAAACACTCCCTCACTCAATCTGCTATATTTTTGCACCAAAAGTGGTACGAGCACATTGCCCGAAAATTTCCCAACAATAATAATAAATATCAATTTTCCCAGCCGGTAATAGAACTCGGAACTTTTTAAGAGTTCAGTTCGTTTTCATCACTCAATACATGAGTAGAATTGGCTAAAACAATTGATCGATATCTTTGCATATTTCTTGTCGAAAGTTATAAAAAACTAATTGTAATACTACCCCTATAGGAATTAACATGCGTGAATATTATTATTTATGAATGCAATGTAAAATTATAGTCGTATCATATTAATATGTTTTGTTAATTTTTGAATTGTCGTACCACTTCAAAGGTTCCCGAGAAAATAGTTTATAGGAAACGCGACCCGTTATAAGAGAGGCTCTGTGTCATTCTAGCTATTGATACCGGAGAGCCATGCTCTTTCCAGTGTGAATAGTCTAGATGACGACTTGGCTGAATAAAATTACATCACTGGAATGCCTTTTTTCATACCACTGAGGATGCAGACAAGCACACGGTCTACCTGATAGAAAGTGGTTACTGTGGCCTATGAACGTGTGCAACACCAGGGTAGTCACAATCGTGCTGCCGACCTTGTTAACACGGAGAGTTTTTGTGCTGCTACCTATTAAATTCAACTACAGCAAAATAGTTAGCTTACTAATTGATTTAAAGTATCATTAAATTTTATAAAATGTTCTAAGGGTGGCAGAATAATCCTTTGCGCAAGTTTTTGTTTTGTACAACTGAGGTGGCAGGGCAGACAAGCATGCCGCCCACCTGGTGATAAGTGGTTACCGTGGCCTATGGACGCGTGCAACCACCAGAGGAGTCACACTCGTGCTGCCGACCTTGTTAACACGGAGAGTTTTTGTGCCGTCGGTGTAGAAGACGAAGCAAGAATATCCTTTGGTCTTCCCACTGACACAAAAACTCTCCAGTGAGCTCTGGCTACCCTACTCACCGCCGGGAACACAACACGAGGTTATTATGGCCGCGGTATTCTGTAGGGCGAACTACATACTCAATTGGACGGAAATACCGTCGTGTCCTACCTCCTGCATCGTGTTCTACCTCCTACTTAAAGTGAATGCGATCAGGTAGGTTTGATATTTTCGAACGAATTGATGCGTCGGTTGCCGTAGTATTAATCAATCAATTAGCCCACTGCATTCCACTGGACATAGGCCTCGCCCAATGTGCACCATTTCGTAGGAGTATCATTTTATTTTAAATAATGTCGATCTTCACGCGCACGCAAGACAAGGCGGGCCGCAACACGCCGCGTCGTGTCTTATCGCTTTTTATCGCCTACGTTGGACACCGCCTTAGGGCTAAATAGAACATGACAAATTAGAGCCATCTCTCAATAATCATTCAACGCCCTATTAGTTGCTTGTCGAATCACCTAAATACGTCAACAGGGTAATCCGAAACCTATTATAAGACCACATACAATAAATTAGGCCTCTGGCCAGCGGACCTAATGACGTGGTGCTCTTGTGTGAGACTGAAGTAAATACTAGTCCTTACTAATATATAGACAGTGAAAATAGGTCTTAATGTCCTGTTTGTGTGTCCCTGTGTTGACGTTACTTTTTATTACATAGAGACTATGACCTCTATGTATACTAGAATAATCGACCCACCCCGACTTCGCACGAGACATATTCTTAAACAACGAAAAGATTTTTTTATTCTGCAAACAATATACGGGAATCTGCCAGATTACTGTACCGCTGTGTAACGGACTGAAACACCGTTTCGAGGTTCTTATAAAACAAGAAAACATAAATAAATAAAATAATTCAATGTCGAAAAACGCCATCTAGTAATTAAGTAAGAATTTCTACAAGTAAATTGAATATCACTTGGTTTTTTATAAAACGAAAATAATTCAATGTCGTAAAACGCCATCTAGTTGATTAAGTAAGGAATTTTTATACGTAAATAAAATGATGAATAAATATACACTATGGTATGTGGTCAAAGAAAAAAATTGATTCATAAAGAAATTATTCTGTTAAATTGCAAAGGGCAAGTAAATTTGTTTTGTGAACAAATAAATTTAAAATGTAGATTAATATATACAGTACCTATAGATGGGACTATGATTGAAAGAATTTAAGAAAAATAGTCTATGGATATTTACACAAGAATAATATTATAATAGTTTTGTGTATTGTTTATAATAAAATTAATAAGGAAAAGAATAAACAGATAAAGTTAAAACTTATTAATTATTTACAAGGAACAATAATTATAATATTTAATGCAATAAAGTACTGTTGAAAAGAGATTATAAATACTATTTATTATCTGTGTGCCTCAGAGCTATGGAAAATGCAGGAAGTGGCTCTGATTGGTTATTATTGTTTAAAGGTCAAATGATTATTGAATAATTTTCTATATCTATTATTGAGTATTATATGGATGTTTATTAAACATAAAATTAATCTTATATTATTATGAAAATATTGACAGTTAGAATCAATGAGTGTAAGTATGTAAATAGTTTATAAATATTTAAAAAAGGGCCACTGGTTCACGGAAGATTTAAGTTAGTTCATAATTATAACGCAGGCGCCATAGAAAACCTAGCGCTGTTGTCAATTATTCAGAAATTGTGACTTTTGGCGGGAAAATAAAAGCTTCTGATTGGTGGAGGACACTATTGGAGCCCTAATTCGGCGAAAGTAGGATTTTGAGTGGGAATTCAAGGACACTTTTTCTTTGAGCTGGCTTCGGGGTTGGTCGATTCGCGAAAGGTATTCTGTACATTGTACTTTGGCGGGAATTTTGAGAATTTTACATTTAAAGTCGTGAAGATTTTTTTTACCTTGATTGTGAATAATTGAGTTTAATTAGTAAATATATAGTGTTTAAATTAGTGAAAAGAGGAATTAGGTAGCTCGCCTTTATTGAAGTTTATAATTCGCGAAATGAACATTTTATCGTATGAGCCAGACAAGACACCTTTATCTCTGGGATTAAGAATTGAATCTCGTGTTCAATTCGGAATATCAGCTGTACTGTGAGTCTGCGGTACAGGGCCATACATGAGATAAAATGTTTATATAGGGATTCTTTGTGGGACTTTGGTAGGGCTAGGGACGGTTGAGGCCTTAGGTATTAGCTAGGTTCCCCCGCTTAGGAAGTCAATCGACGTGATTGCCCTGAGTTGATACCTATCGGTGATAACGAAGCTCTTGACCTCTGTTCAGCTAGGCATGCTGAGGATAGTCTGAAGCGCTCAGCACACGGATTTTGCCTGAAAGGGATCCGTGAGCTTCCAGGATGGTTTGTGACTGGAGAGGAGGCGGTTGTCGCTCTCCAGAGCGGATCAGTCCTGTCTATCTTTATATATGTATATATACACACTTTTATGTCCTTGTCCTGTGAGAGAACACATCCTTGGCTTCGGCCGTGGTCTCTTGCTCGTAGGGGGTACTAGTGATAGTTCAAAGTCAGGCTTACTACCTGCGCCCTAGTCAGATAGATTAGCTTTACACATTTCACGTTTAACGTAGTTGAATGTTTGTTGATACATGGTTAGTTTAGTCAGGTAGATGAGTAGGTACACACTAATAGCAAACATATGAATATATATATTAGGTAGGTAGTATTGCGTTTGTAAAGGGGTGATCTAAGTTGTTATTATTGTAAATCATGATAAACTGATTGGGAAATTAGATAGACAATTGGTTCAATTACAACAAAGCAGATTTGTAAATGACCGCCATCTTGTGACCGAAGAATGAAAGTTTTCCCGCTAATTTTTGCAAGCCAATTTTCATGTCGATTTACGTTGTTGGAATTTACCGGGATTATAGTGACAGTAATGTGTAATAATTACGCTAAGATTATGGTGAAAATAAAACTACAAGCGAATGCTGCAACACCACGACGAGTGATTTAATAGTGAAGTGAGTGATTGTGAGTGAAATGGAGACAGTGAACTGGTGTATTCATTACAGAATTCAGATATTGTTAAAGGTAAATACACAGTGATTGATCTGTCCTAACCATCTTTGATATAATATTTATTATTTACATATAAATCCTTGCTGGTTCATTATTGAACGACAACACAACGGTATATTGTACATTCACGCTAGTGAAACCTTTCTGACTACAGAATTATGTGCAAGACCACCGAAGTCTGAAGGGTCGGAAGTATCCAAACAGACTAGCTACAGAGGTAGTTATTTTACTATTGTTCTTTGTGTACGAGCAAGATCTTACACATGAGATTACCATGGCTACAAACACACAAATAATGATGTTTGGACATTTTAATCACTGTTGCATAATCAGCTATTATATGTACTGTATCGAATGCACATGGTCGCTCGATCGCTATCTTATAGTAACTTTGTCATCCGCTAGGGTGAAGCAAAAGCTATATCTGAGCTGAATTATTATAGTTTGATCAAGTGTTCGGTGAGAATGTATTCTCTCTGAAGTGTCTATATAGACATTATTATTCAGAAGTGAATTGGTTCTAGTATTAACTATAATTATTTAGGTCTGTGCTAATAAATGAGCTTTTCCTAACTAAACTATCGTTAACAATCAGCGCAGAAGTTACTGCGATAGATACTAATGTAATTGTCCTAAATGACGCTTAGAACGATGATTCTGTGTTATCATCTTAATACCTTATATTAAAGGAATTACGGCAATAGGACTGAAGTCCTGCGTTAGAGTTACGCTATTCTGAAAATAGAATTGGGGATTTGTGTATCGGATGCCTCGATACAGTAGGCAGGAGACTTTAAAATTGTCTTCTAAATACCTACTTAGGCATAGGAGGGACTATGTTGGTACTAGTGGCGAGTCCTACTGAATGTGGCGAGCACGGGGCCACATTTCTTATACACGGGGGGGGAAAATACACTAAATTACAGAAATAATAAAGATTTATAGAAGTTTCAACGATGAGTTGATCTTAACTATAAATTGTTTGTGTATTTTTTTTGAATAACACGACCTCTGTTGGTATCCTCGAAAACAATTATAATTTGAAGTATTGAATGATTGACAGTTAGTTTTGTTGATTCTAATTTTACGTGTAGTACAAGCGTAATGTGGTAGGTGTCTCAGTGCTAAGTGTTGAATGAGGGCGGTGAAAATTGTCAAATTCCAAACGTCATTAAGAATGTAGTTGTCAAAAGATTGTCTGGTCGTATTCCACTAAGTAAATAAGTGAAATTGTATGTTATATTGTGAGTTTAGTATGATAAATAAGGTGACGAACTGTGGATTGACTACGAAGTAAGGTTGGAGTAGCGACAAATCTGTTAAGAGGTATGTTAAAGTAAATACGAGTTACAATCATAAGAGTATGTGAACTTTGGTTGGGGAACTAGGACTGGGATATACATGAATTCTATTGTAGATAAAGTACGATAAGGAATAGGTCTTTCACAACCCATTTTTCTATAGAATCACGGATTACTGCGTATCACGATAAGCGGTCTGAAGGTCATTAGACGATAGCGCGGCTGGGAATTGTAGGTTTGAATACGAGAGGTGTACGGGGATAGCTTTATACATCTAGATTCAATGGTCATGACATAGAATTAGTTACAACTTGGTCCCGCGTGACCAGGATATTACAATTTGGTGCCGTTAACCAGGATTACTTTGATCTAGGACCGGGGTTATTACAATTTGGTGCCTCTGACCAGGATTAGTATGGTTATTGCAGTGACGTTACAACTTGGTGACGTGATCCATGGCACTGAGCATTACAATGTGGGGCTCGGTGACCAGGATAACACCACAATTTAGTGCCTGGTAAACAGGATGACACTACAATTTTGTGTCGTTAACCAGGATGTTAACGTTTGTTTGTCCCGGGAAGGTCAATATCACGGTGCTACTTGGTACTGTGCGACCAAGACTAGCTAGGGATGCACGGAAGTAGGCATAATACTAATATCTTGAAACCAGGATCCAGTAGGGTCTGGTATTAAATAAGTAAATGCATTTATATTAAGCGGAGAATATGGAGTGGAATAGAATGGTAGTATTATGGTCACAAGATGGTATTAATAATTTAGTATCATTAATTAGAATATATTAGGTATCGGTGCAATCACTCTGTGAATTATAATATAATTGAGATGTAAACAAAAAATATCATTGACCAGAAAATATTATTATTGGTTATATTAAATAAAAACAAGAATTATATATAGTAGTAGTTAGATTGATGTATTGATTTCTTTACAGTTTAGGTATTTATAAAAAAAAAAAAAATATAACAAAATGGATTTAAAGAATTATTATGAGTTGGAAATAAGAGGGAGAAATATTGCTATTAAAGCAAAAATATATTGGTATAAGGTTAGGAAAAAAAGAGGGTCTTATGGGGTGGTTTGTAAGAAGAAAGTAAGTAAGTATTGAGTGAAATTATTTGGGGTTAATATAAGTTAATAAGTTCCTTAAGGTACGGTATGGTTATGCTATACCGTACAATTTGTTGCCGTGAATATATATAGGTAAGAGGGAAATGGGTTGTATTAATATATTAGAGGGGGTTTAATAGTAATAATTAAAATTAAAAATATTAGAAAATGGGGGGTCGAGATAGTGTTTTAATTAAAAAAAAAAAAACATGATGAATGAAATAAAATATTAATAGTTGGGGGGTCGTCCTTGGAATTTATGATAGATAGGGAAGTAAATGGGGGAGACAGGAGTATAGTATAATAGTGAATAAGTGTATACAATATACAAAGTTAATGCAATTGTGAATTAATTTTTAGAACTAAAAGTCGTCATTTATTAATAAATAAAAAGGGAAGAGAAGAGAAAAGAAGGTGTAATTTGATAAGTGTACCTTGAAAATGTGTAAATTTATTAAAGTGTAATGAAGTGTAATTGATAAACTGTAATTTGATGAAGTATAACTAAATACGGTGTGACTTTATTGTGTTGTGATACTATTTGATATTGGAAGCCACAAGGGGGGAATTGTGTGTGGTTTCTAGTGATAATATAATAAATACATTTAGAATTTTAGAATATTACCTTGATAATTGTCCAAGAGAAGATGGTTAAGCCAAAAGGTAGAGTGCGTAAGACACCTGCTCGATATAGGGAGTCAAATACTGGGTTTACATGTGCAAATAGCATGGGAGATCTGAGTTCTGAGGAATCGTTCAACGTTCACCCAGTTTCTAGGCGAGTAAATAAAGGAAATAGTGGGGGTTTGAACTCTAATAAAGTAGTGGAGCCAATGGATTGTTCAGTGATAGAGAAGATAAATCAGGCATTGGGAATATTGACTTCACAGATAGAGGCATTGAGGGCCGAGGTGAAAGAGGTTAAATCGGCGTCTGTCAATCAAAATGAGGAAATGTCATCCGAGGTAGGGAATCCTTCTGCAGTGGAACCAGAGCTTTCGAATTCTTCACACGAACAAACCAGAGTGTGTTTGGATAATGGAGAACGTAAGGAGTTTAATAATCAAGGTTTACCAGGAAATATTAATTATCATATACGGAATATCACATTAGATAAGCCTAAGTATGGAGATGATATGGGTTTGCACCCAGTGACCTTTTTAGAAGATTTAGAAACTTACCTTAAGAAGATTGGACAAGGGGGTAATCAACTAGAATTAATACAAGAATGTCTGTCCGGAGAGGCCAGGGATTGGGCGAGGGTTTATAAGTTGCGTTGGACTAATTTTGAGGATTTCAAGATGGATTTTCTATCCACCTTTTGGAGTGAGAGCAAGCAGAATGAGCTGCGGAGGTCGATCGTAAATGGCGTTTGGGATAAAGATAAATCTTCAACTATGTTGGGGCACTTTTTGAATTTAACCGGGAAGGCGCAAATGCTTACCTATAAGATCTCAGAGAGACAACTAGTGAATGATATAGTCAGACAGTATCCTAAGTACATACAACAAGGATGGTATACTTCTAAATTGAACACAATCATAGAGACGGCGGATTATTTAAGGGAGATGGACGACATCGCACGAGTAGACAGTGGGGTTCAACAGGCAAAGGCGGAGAGGAAGAAGGAGTTGGACCGTAATTTCAAGGAGCATCGTCAAAATTATAAGAAATGGCCAAGACCAGCAATTAGTCAGCAGTCAAAGGTAGCAGCAGTTGCAGCTTCGGGTTCATCGGTGGTAGTAGAAGATACAGCGAGGGAAGGTTTAAACTAGGAGGGATTGGAAATTTGGTTCCCGGTCCAGTCTCAATTAAAGGGGGCGCTGCATTAGAAATTATGCGTAAAATGGGGTGGAAACCAGGTGAAATGTTAGGAAGAGGGGGAAGGGGAATTAGGACACCATTGGCACCGGTGTTATTAGATAGGAAGGCAAAAGAAGGATTAGGTTATAGACATTTTGAACCAAAACAGTTATATATTGACGAGCAAATAGTAGATTTAATTAAGTGGAAGGCTGACTTTAAACAAGTAGGATGTATAAGTCCAAGGGTAGAAGGGGTAGTATTTGAAGAACAAGAAGGTAAAGAGGGAGAAATTAGTTTTACTTCGGAGGTATATGTACACGTTTTCGGGTGTGAGGTAATGGCACTGATTGACACAGGTTGTGATATTACTAGTGTGTCAGAAGAGTTTTTGAACGAGATAAAGTTAGGCCGGGAGGTAGAGATACCCTGGCTACCAATTAAACCCTTTCAAATAAGAACAGCTGTAGGGCATAAAAGTTTGGAAATAAAGAAGGTAGTTTTGTTACCGTTACAGTTAGGAGAGTTTGTTGCGGAGACGGGGTTCATAGTAGTTCCGGGGTTGATAAATCCTTTAATATTGGGGTTTGATTGGCTGAAAGGACATGGAGTAACTCTTAATACCAGTGGGGAAAATAGAGGTTTAGTGATAAAACAGGGGGATCAGTTATCCGTAATTCCGTTCGTTAAACGTAACAACGGGTGTAGCTTTAAAGAAGTTCAAGATTCCTTATTAATAGAGACTAGATTAGATGAAGTTAATTGGTCAGAGTTAGAAACGGGGGTTGTATTAGAGAGTAATCAAAGGGATAAACTGTTAAAATTGTTACAAAAGTTTGAGAATTTATTTACATCACGGTTGGGTAGAGCTGATTGTTATCAACATAAAATAGTTATGGTATCGAACGTCCCCATTGTTAAGAGGAGTTATCCAGTACCTTATGCTTACAGAGAGCGAATGGAATTAAAGTTAAACGAAATGGAAAATTTAGGTATTATTAGTAGAGCTTCAACTCCATATTGTAGTCCCTTAACCTTTACAATCAAAAAGGATGATTCCATCAGAGTGTTATTAGACGCTAGAGAAATTAACAAGTTTATGGTAGCTGAGACTGAGAAGCCGCCTTTACAATTAGATGTTATGAACTCATTCCATGGGGCTAAATTTATTAGTATAATAGATTTAAACAATGCGTACTTTCAAATACCAATATCTCAGGATAGTAAGAAATATACGGGGTTCACCTTTAATGGGAAGTCTTATGTTTATAACGTATTACCGCAGGGGTTAAAGACATCTGTTGGGAGTTTTAGTAGGGCTATGGACACTATATTGGGACATGAGGTTAGGGAGTATTGTGTAAATTACCTAGATGACCTAGCTATTATTACTACAGGATCATTTAATCAACATTTAGAGCATTTGGACATAGTACTTGGGAAATTACAAAAGGCAGGCCTTACTTGTAATTTCAAGAAGTGTGAGTTTTGTTGTGAGGAAGTGAAGATGTTAGGTTATATTATTTCTACAAAGGGATTACGCACTGACCCAGAGAAAGTTAAAGCTATTCAAGACTTTCCAGCACCTAGAAAAATTAAACAATTAAGAGCATTTTTAGGATTATGTAATTTTTATAGGAAATTTATTCCAAATTATCATAGACAGGCTCAACCATTATATAATTTATTAAAAAAGGGTAAGGTTTGGAATTGGGGAGATTTGGAACAAATAGCTTTTCAACAACTTAAATCATTGTTTTTAGGAACTATAATGTTGCATCATCCAGACTTTACTAGGCCATATTACTTACAAACTGATTGTTCACAAATAGGGCTGGCCGGGGTTCTATACCAGATAGATAGTGATGATGAGCAGAAGATATTGGGGTTCTATAGTAGAGCTTTGAGGGGTGCACAATTAAATTGGACTACAACAGAACAAGAGTTTTATTCAGTGATTTGTTGTTTAGAGAAATTTGAATCATATTTACGGGGTGCAAGGGTAATTATTCAGACTGACCATAAGGCTTTATTATTCGTGAAGACTTGGAAATTATATAATGCAAAAATAACTCGCTGGATAAATTATTTGGAAAATTTCCAATATGAAATACAACATATTAAAGGTAGGGATAATATAGTAGCCGATATATTATCACGTTATCCGCCAGAGGGGAAGGTTTTACAAGAGGAAAAGATTAAAATGCCTAGTATTCTTTACATGGAGTCAAAACAAAATAAAGAATTGTTAAAAAGACTTGAACAAATAAAATTATATCAAAGGGAAGATGAAGAGATTAGCAAATTACTTGACATATTACAAAATCCTAGTGAGGTAGGTAGACAATCGTCTAGGCTGATTAATAAGTGTAGATTAAAAGATGGGGTTTTGGTTATAGAGAGGGATGGTGGAAAGAGAAATTCGATATACTTGCCAGATAAGCTTAGAGATGAGGTAATTAAACAGGTACATTTGGAGATGGGACATCAAGGTAGTTATAAGATGTTAAAATATATAAAGGAGAGGTTTTATTGGAAAGGTTTGACTAAGGATGTAAAGCGCAAAGTAAGGGGGTGTAATGTATGTCAGTTAACTAAACATAATAATAATAATAAAGTGGGTCCATGTTGCCCATTGTGTCTAAAGATATAGGAGATTTAGTGATGGTAGATCTATATGGACCTTTACCTGTGGGGAAGTTTGGAATGAGATACATATTAGTTTTACAGGATTCCTTTAGTAAATTTGTGAAGTTTTATGATCTGAGGAAGGCAACAGCCAGAGCGGTAATTAGCAAGGTGAAAAAATATTTAGAAATAATAAAACCTAAGGCAATTATGTCAGATAATGGAACGCAATTCACTGGTCGAGTTTGGAAGGAAGGGATGGATTTGTTAGGTATTAAAGTAATTTATACCACAGTTAGAAATCCCAGGCCTAATACTGTAGAGAGAGTAAATAGAGAATTGGGAAGACTGTTTAGGACTTATAATAGTAGTAATCACAGGGGATGGGTTAATACATTGCCAAAATTAGAAAACTTGTATAATAATACATACCATGAAAGTACTGGCTATACTCCTTGTGAAATTCTATATGGGATTAGCACTGAACTATCATTTGACCAAGCTATAGGGAAGGATAGTGATAGGTTAGATATAGTGGAAATTAGGAATTCAGTGAGGGAGAACCTGAAATCAGCTGCAGAAAAAAGGAAGCTGGGATTCAATAAAAGAAATAGATTGATAGAGTATCAAGTGGGAGATTTTGTCAAAATAAAGAAATTAAATAAATCTAATGCTGAGTTAAAAATTACTAAGAAATTTGAAAATTTATATGAAGGGCCTTATGTCATAGCGGGGAGTCCCTGTAAGAATGTTTATATTTTGGTAAATCCATTAACAGACGAAGTGAAAGGAAAGTTTAATACTATACATTTATCGAGGTATTATAAAGAACCATGATAAGAATTGCTACACAATGGGTTGATTCCTAGGAGTCATAAAGGATGATAGGGGGAGATGTTATTAAAGCTAGGATAAGACTGGATTGGGGAACAATGGGAATGGCTAACTGTATCTGTCGAAATTAAATTGAACCGTATTTGTGTTATAACTTCTGAGTTAGGAATTGGTGATTCAAAGTCACACCAAAGTAAATTGGTGATTGGTTGAAAGGTTAACTATATGTATTTAGTGAAGTTATTGGAAGTTTTTTTTTTTTTCTTTCTCTTTTCCTTCTCCAGAAAGGGAGCAATTTGTTACGATAATTTTACGTTTGTAAGTAACTAATGTGTTGTTAACAGAAAGTTATATTATTTATTTTGATTAAAGGTTGAAAATTTTCTTTAAAATTAAAGAAAGTAATAAATTGAAAATTGTAAGATTTAATTAACACTTAAAAAGGGGAGGGAATGTTTTACAATTGTTAAATATGATTGATAATTATCGAGTAGAGTAAAATTAATATTGTAAAGTAAAAAATTCAAAATAAAATGAATAAAAATGAATTAAACAAAGAATTGTAAAATTTTGAATTAATGTTAAAATTGTTGGAATTGTAATTTTTGTTGTACTAATAATTGATAATAAAAGGAGGAAAGGGGTGAAGCCCATCTGAGGACATGAAGGAGAATGTGGCAGTTTAAGAATTTCTTAAGTTCTGTATACATGTAGTCAAATATTAAAAGGGTCAGATATGTTTATATATATCTTGTTCATTTCGTCAGATGGTGGGGCGTAGAGGTGGCTCCACCCAAATAAAATAATAATAACTAAGTAAAGTTGAATATAAAAAAAAAAGGAAATGAAGGAAACATATATAATAATAAAATAAATAAATAATATGTTTACGTATAATGTCAATATTAAAGGAGACGAAAAAAAGGGGGGGGTGGAAGGAAGACAAATAATGAGAACTCTTTTACTTTATTAGTATTGGTCGGTTGGTAGTGAGCACAACCGCGGAAGTTGGTTCTGAAAGTATGTATGATGAATTTCTTCGTTATATGAGATGTATATGTTAGCGAATTGCATGAGATGATGGAATGGGATTGTTAAAATCAGAATGGAGGGCCATCCCGATTAATACTATAATTAAAGTGTTAAAATTATTATACCAGTTTGGTTCAATTATCTATGTACACTACAATAGATTTTGTGAAGGTTATGCAAGGTGTTAGGTTAAGGAAGGACTAGAAGTCTAAGCATGCCGTTAATGGGCCTTCACAGGGTCTCAACTATACACGTTAGGAACAATTAAGAAAGCACACTCTACATGCTTGTTTGAGAAATGGGATGTGTGTCCTTGGATCTCCTTCGGGTGGAGTGGAGGCTATTGGCCCCTTTATTTTTGTTTGTCCACAAGGTTTGGCTAATTTTGGGGAATGGGGTAGGCGGATCATGGGCGACGTAGATGGATCATGCTACAAAGTCCCCTATGATCTTCTACTCTATGCGACAGCGCTGAGATGATTCACAACCATTTTTTCCCGCTGAATTGGTCAGGCTGGCAGGAAATAACGTGGTCCCGTAGGTTTCGCCTTAAAACTTGAATGTGGGAGCAAGCGATATCGTGTCCCAATTTTGAAACACACACACACACATATAGAAATTGGACCTAAATTGGATTTAACCAATCTAACAATATGTATACTACCAAAATAAATTTTAATTTCATGCAGGTCATTTAGACTAGAGTTATAGCTAGGTTAGTGAATCTTTACTTCGGGCACAAAGGGGGAATGGTTGTGCCTGCGTAAATGATTCAGGGGGTCGGATGTAACGGACTGAAACACCGTTTCGAGGTTCTTATAAAACAAGAAAACATAAATAAATAAAATAATTCAATGTCGAAAAACGCCATCTAGTAATTAAGTAAGAATTTCTACAAGTAAATTGAATATCACTTGGTTTTTTATAAAACGAAAATAATTCAATGTCGTAAAACGCCATCTAGTTGATTAAGTAAGGAATTTTTATACGTAAATAAAATGATGAATAAATATACACTATGGTATGTGGTCAAAGAAAAAAATTGATTCATAAAGAAATTATTCTGTTAAATTGCAAAGGGCAAGTAAATTTGTTTTGTGAACAAATAAATTTAAAATGTAGATTAATATATACAGTACCTATAGATGGGACTATGATTGAAAGAATTTAAGAAAAATAGTCTATGGATATTTACACAAGAATAATATTATAATAGTTTTGTGTATTGTTTATAATAAAATTAATAAGGAAAAGAATAAACAGATAAAGTTAAAACTTATTAATTATTTACAAGGAACAATAATTATAATATTTAATGCAATAAAGTACTGTTGAAAAGAGATTATAAATACTATTTATTATCTGTGTGCCTCAGAGCTATGGAAAATGCAGGAAGTGGCTCTGATTGGTTATTATTGTTTAAAGGTCAAATGATTATTGAATAATTTTCTAAATCTATTATTGAGTATTATATGGATGTTTATTAAACATAAAATTAATCTTATATTATTATGAAAATATTGACAGTTAGAATCAATGAGTGTAAGTATGTAAATAGTTTATAAATATTTAAAAAAGGGCCACTGGTTCACGGAAGATTTAAGTTAGTTCATAATTATAACGCAGGCGCCATAGAAAACCTAGCGCTGTTGTCAATTATTCAGAAATTGTGACTTTTGGCGGGAAAATAAAAGCTTCTGATTGGTGGAGGACACTATTGGAGCCCTAATTCGGCGAAAGTAGGATTTTGAGTGGGAATTCAAGGACACTTTTTCTTTGAGCTGGCTTCGGGGTTGGTCGATTCGCGAAAGGTATTCTGTACATTGTACTTTGGCGGGAATTTTGAGAATTTTACATTTAAAGTCGTGAAGATTTTTTTTACCTTGATTGTGAATAATTGAGTTTAATTAGTAAATATATAGTGTTTAAATTAGTGAAAAGAGGAATTAGGTAGCTCGCCTTTATTGAAGTTTATAATTCGCGAAATGAACATTTTATCGTATGAGCCAGACAAGACACCTTTATCTCTGGGATTAAGAATTGAATCTCGTGTTCAATTCGGAATATCAGCTGTACTGTGAGTCTGCGGTACAGGGCCATACATGAGATAAAATGTTTATATAGGGATTCTTTGTGGGACTTTGGTAGGGCTAGGGACGGTTGAGGCCTTAGGTATTAGCTAGGTTCCCCCGCTTAGGAAGTCAATCGACGTGATTGCCCTGAGTTGATACCTATCGGTGATAACGAAGCTCTTGACCTCTGTTCAGCTAGGCATGCTGAGGATAGTCTGAAGCGCTCAGCACACGGATTTTGCCTGAAAGGGATCCGTGAGCTTCCAGGATGGTTTGTGACTGGAGAGGAGGCGGTTGTCGCTCTCCAGAGCGGATCAGTCCTGTCTATCTTTATATATGTATATATACACACTTTTATGTCCTTGTCCTGTGAGAGAACACATCCTTGGCTTCGGCCGTGGTCTCTTGCTCGTAGGGGGTACTAGTGATAGTTCAAAGTCAGGCTTACTACCTGCGCCCTAGTCAGATAGATTAGCTTTACACATTTCACGTTTAACGTAGTTGAATGTTTGTTGATACATGGTTAGTTTAGTCAGGTAGGTGAGTAGGTACACACTAATAGCAAACATATGAATATATATATTAGGTAGGTAGTATTGCGTTTGTAAAGGGGTGATCTAAGTTGTTATTATTGTAAATCATGATAAACTGATTGGGAAATTAGATAGACAATTGGTTCAATTACAACAAAGCAGATTTGTAAATGACCGCCATCTTGTGACCGAAGAATGAAAGTTTTCCCGCTAATTTTTGCAAGCCAATTTTCATGTCGATTTACGTTGTTGGAATTTACCGGGATTATAGTGACAGTAATGTGTAATAATTACGCTAAGATTATGGTGAAAATAAAACTACAAGCGAATGCTGCAACACCACGACGAGTGATTTAATAGTGAAGTGAGTGATTGTGAGTGAAATGGAGACAGTGAACTGGTGTATTCATTACAGAATTCAGATATTGTTAAAGGTAAATACACAGTGATTGATCTGTCCTAACCATCTTTGATATAATATTTATTATTTACATATAAATCCTTGCTGGTTCATTATTGAACGACAACACAACGGTATATTGTACATTCACGCTAGTGAAACCTTTCTGACTACAGAATTATGTGCAAGACCACCGAAGTCTGAAGGGTCGGAAGTATCCAAACAGACTAGCTACAGAGGTAGTTATTTTACTATTGTTCTTTGTGTACGAGCAAGATCTTACACATGAGATTACCATGGCTACAAACACACAAATAATGATGTTTGGACATTTTAATCACTGTTGCATAATCAGCTATTATATGTACTGTATCGAATGCACATGGTCGCTCGATCGCTATCTTATAGTAACTTTGTCATCCGCTAGGGTGAAGCAAAAGCTATATCTGAGCTGAATTATTGTAGTTTGATCAAGTGTTCGGTGAGAATGTATTCTCTCTGAAGTGTCTATATAGACATTATTATTCAGAAGTGAATTGGTTCTAGTATTAACTATAATTATTTAGGTCTGTGCTAATAAATGAGCTTTTCCTAACTAAACTATCGTTAACAATCAGCGCAGAAGTTACTGCGATAGATACTAATGTAATTGTCCTAAATGACGCTTAGAACGATGATTCTGTGTTATCATCTTAATACCTTATATTAAAGGAATTACGGCAATAGGACTGAAGTCCTGCGTTAGAGTTACGCTATTCTGAAAATAGAATTGGGGATTTGTGTATCGGATGCCTCGATACAGTAGGCAGGAGACTTTAAAATTGTCTTCTAAATACCTACTTAGGCATAGGAGGGACTATGTTGGTACTAGTGGCGAGTCCTACTGAATGTGGCGAGCACGGGGCCACATTTCTTATACACGGGGGGGGGGAAAATACACTAAATTACAGAAATAATAAAGATTTATAGAAGTTTCAACGATGAGTTGATCTTAACTATAAATTGTTTGTGTATTTTTTTTGAATAACACGACCTCTGTTGGTATCCTCGAAAACAATTATAATTTGAAGTATTGAATGATTGACAGTTAGTTTTGTTGATTCTAATTTTACGTGTAGTACAAGCGTAATGTGGTAGGTGTCTCAGTGCTAAGTGTTGAATGAGGGCGGTGAAAATTGTCAAATTCCAAACGTCATTAAGAATGTAGTTGTCAAAAGATTGTCTGGTCGTATTCCACTAAGTAAATAAGTGAAATTGTATGTTATATTGTGAGTTTAGTATGATAAATAAGGTGACGAACTGTGGATTGACTACGAAGTAAGGTTGGAGTAGCGACAAATCTGTTAAGAGGTATGTTAAAGTAAATACGAGTTACAATCATAAGAGTATGTGAACTTTGGTTGGGGAACTAGGACTGGGATATACATGAATTCTATTGTAGATAAAGTACGATAAGGAATAGGTCTTTCACAACCCATTTTTCTATAGAATCACGGATTACTGCGTATCACGATAAGCGGTCTGAAGGTCATTAGACGATAGCGCGGCTGGGAATTGTAGGTTTGAATACGAGAGGTGTACGGGGATAGCTTTATACATCTAGATTCAATGGTCATGACATAGAATTAGTTACAACTTGGTCCCGCGTGACCAGGATATTACAGCTGCCTTGAGTAGTATCGCGATGATATATACCTATAACCTTTTTGAATTAAATGTTTTAATTATTTTTTAGGCTAATTATTCAAATCCGATATCGGAGGAAGTCAAATGTATGAGATATGTATCTTTCTTTCATATTATCCGGCCCGATATCGGTTATCGGAGCCAATACCACTGTTTTTCCTCCGATATCGGATGTCGGATATCGGAAATCGGATGTCGGATATCGGATATCGGATGAGTGTGAAAACGCTCTAACCAATTCAAATTCTTCCTTCTATATCTGTCTTTGAGGCGACAGATGATCATGATCATGATCATCCAATATTCTTATGAACTATCGGAGACAATTAATGATTTTTCACTCATTTTCAAACATTGATTTTTGACAACTCTACCCTTACAATATGAATTAAATTTTTTACGCATTTTTAATGCTAAATATACAAACCGATTTAAATTGAAAAAAATGACAGGTGCACTCTGGGAGTACCGGCAGAAGTGAAAACATTTTCTTTCTTTCTTTCTTCGTTATTTACATAGAAAAAGATAAAAAGAACATATCATACCATACCATACCTATAATATAGCGCCAATCATAGAACCTATCACAAATTTTCTGCTAATTTTCTGTCAGAAGAAATTAATAAATTACAAAAAGAAAATATAATCACAAAAAGTAATAGATTACAAAAAGAGAAAATAATCACAAAAAGTGTCAGAAGACCAGGTTTGAACCCGGTACTATCTGAAACCATAAGGACTTAAAGTCGACTACGATGCTATTTATCGTATCTTGCAAAATAGACAGTCTATAGCAATGTTGTATGATGTCAGTCGTCGGTTACGGTCCAAAGGTCAAGCGATCCTGATGTGAGTTTAACACTTTTCATCCATCCAACGCCGCTGAAGAAGTTTTCACTTCAAAAAAAACCTGAATGCAATCCAACCGACATTGGATTACTGTGGACATCCGTCCGAAATTTGTAACAAATTTTTGCCTTCAAATTTCTACAACCGAATCTTTTCCACTCTTTCTTTCCATTGTTTGATTTATATTGGCTCTTAGGGGAGCGGCAGCTATCAATTAAAACTCCTCAATTTGTTCGATATACCCTTTTCGAGATCGACCACGCGTGGTCGACCTCGAAAAGGGTATCTCGAAACGGTAGCCCCGACCGACTGACCCCCAAACAAAAACTATAACACCATTATCACTATCCCAAATGACCCACAACTCTCTTTTATTATCCATTAAGAACTTACATCACGACCGCATACCCCAAATTACCCCACAAAAATAAAGCATGCTTACAATAAATTCGCGAACATACCAAGTTTTACCACGGCATGGGCCAACCCACGTCGGCACACATTAAGTGCGATACATTGCACTGTGTGATGTTTAAAATCTAACCGGAATGCTATTAAGAGCTTTATTATGTAAAACTCTGGCTTTCATCCAAGACCAACGAAGCTGGCTGCCAGGGTCGTGATATAAATTATATGACATTGTTCTTTAAATGGTCACAGGCGGCTGTTTCATCGAGCGTATTTATAGGGCGTGTGCCTTTGATAGACTACTGCCAGTATTCCTCTATACCATTGAATAGTGGAACATATGAGTTGGAAGATATTTACTAACGTATTTTATTGACTAGCAGAGCCTATTTTGGTCCAAGTTTTGTAATACGTGAATTTTGTAAACCGCGAGAATAGCTCTCTCGTCTATAACAGCCTTCATTTTCATGTGCAAAGATAAGCGCTGAAGATCGTTGACAGTCAGATACTAACAGCTATAATTAATAAGATATTAGATCCTCAATTCAGTAGATGACTAATACATTATAACGTCGTATTTATCTACGTTAATTGATGGCTGTTTACTCTGGAAATGATACGATAATACAAGACATACAACGTAAGTGTATTCTAGTTTATCAATTAATACCTAACTCTAACTTATTAATTACACAGTTAATAATTTAGGAGTGTCCTATTAAAAACAATGAACATAGTGTCATGTTCTATGCTTCACAGAGATGACAAGTGGAGATTTGGATAGATTCGCTATGCCTACCTATACATAATGGTTATCGAATTGAAATATACACCTTTTTATGCCGCTTAGGTGGCAGACAAGCACACGGTCCACCTGATGGGAAATGGTTACCGTGGCCGGGGCATCACAATCGTGCTACCGACCCTGTAGATACCTTCTAATACCCTTCTTGAAGAACCCCATATAGTAGTCGCTTGGGAAAACCACGGCAGCAAGTTCATTCCACAACCTGAGCGTGCGTGGGATGAGGTTCCTTTCAAAACGCACGGTGCGCACCATTTCCGGTCGCAGTGTGTGAGGATGAATTCCCTGCCTATGGCGAGTAGTGCAATGATAGAATGCAGTGGTGGGCCGCATGTCAAACAATTCATCTGAGCACAGATCATTGTATAGGCGGTAGAACCCACACAGCGAGGCAAAGTCCCTTCTGAGGCTGAGAGGTTCCACATCGCCTATGAGTATGGGATTGTCGACGAGCCTCAACGCCCGTCTTCGCAATTAGTCGAAGGGTTCAAGCTGGTATGCAAGCGCTCCGGCAAAAAGGCGACAGCAGTACTCCATGTGGGGCCGAATTTGTGCCTTATAAAGCAGAAGTCGTTGCCCCACAGTGAAGTACTTCGCCCTGTTGAGCACTCCAAGTTTCTTTGAGGCCAGCTAGACCTTGTCCTCTAAATGGCCGCGGAACTGAACGTGGCTTGTTCCAGTAGGAGGGGTAGACCCAAGAAATCCTGGCTAGTCGTCGTGGGGTATGACATGGGTGCTAATGGTCTCACTACTACCTAAGATTAGGATTAGGAAACACCGTCGTGTCCAATTGAGCAGTCCGACTGGGGAATCCTACAAAATACCGCGGCTATAATAACCTCGTGTTGTGTTACCGGCGGTGAGTAGGGAAGCCAGAGCTCCCTGGAGAGTTTTTGTACTATCAGTGGGCATAACAAAGGCTATTTCTGCTTTGTCTTTGACACTAATGGCACAGAAACTTTGTGTTTAAAGGGTCGGCAGCAAGAGTGTGACTTCCCTGATGTTGAACATGTCCATATGCCTCGGTAATCGCTTTCCATCAGGTGGGCCGTGCGCTTGTCTGCCACTTCAGTTGTATTAAAAAATGTATAAAACAGGGAAATCTGTAGAAATCTGTAGTGCCCAATTGTGCACATAATCTGATTACTTTCTTTAAATTTTCTACATATAAAATATCTTCTTATGTATTAAATAAACACTTCTACTTTCTACAACATTTTTTATATCTTGACCTTAACGGTTTCACCTAACAGCATTCTCAAAAGTCTCTACAGTAAAAGGAACAAGTACCACCAAGTGCCTTCGATCAACAATATATAATAGTCCCTTAACCTCCAATCGGTGGCGAGGACGATCGATGTCATGACGTCACCATAGCCCCGTGGAATCATTTGACCTACAGATTTACAAAAAACAATTGGAATTTTATGCACGTATGTACCTGAGTACCTACCTGATCACGACGGTTAGTATTCAGCATACCTCGTAGGCAGTATCGTATTAGACTTGTTGGATACATTCATGTACCTAAATAAAAAAAACAGTAACGTGAGGATACACACATAAAATCTTAATAATATTTATAAAAACAAACAGGACAATGCAATACAATAATCCATTATTGACTCATAGCTTCATCAAACTATTGGAGTCGCTTGTCGGCTTTACTATTAATGGTTCATCAGAATTTAGTTTTAATCCCCCATTCGAGTGGTGGAGATTGCAGTGCATGGCAGACTCGATTTACCCAAATTGTCGGATTAGTTAGTCAATCTAGGTTGTTGATATGCCACGTGATCCTCGTAGTAATTGTTTTTGGTTGAAAATAGCAAATTGGATTTTTTTTCATAGTATAACACTCCACTGTAGAATCCTGGATATAAAACTTATATCCGTATCGACATAATAAGCTTTATAATTTTCATCCCAAACTAATATAAAATACAGATGCCAAATTCATTAACTAAAGCCTAATTCGCTCTTTTTCTCTCTTTTGCTATATTATGAATCCTCTTTTGTGGCTTATGGTTTGCTTTTTATATATTTAATTTTTTTTTGTAAATGATAATAAATAAATAAAAAAAGTTAATCTATACTAACAATATATCCGATATATCCTCCCCCTCTAGCTCCGGAGAGGGGGGGGGGGTATACGTGGGGATTACCCGCACATAAAAAAAATAAACCCCCGGTATAGATGTTGTTTGATGTTTTTACAGATATTTTATTACTTAATTATAGATAAATATAGTATTACATAAACAGATCATATTCCTTTTTATACCTCTAACGTGGTAGACAAGCACACGGCCCACCTGATGGATTGTGGTTACCGTGGCCTATGGACGTGTGTAACACCCGGGGCGTCACACTCGCACTACCGACCCTGTTAGAACAGAGAGTTTATGTGCCGTCAGTGTAGAAGATAAAGAAGGACAAGCCTTAGGGTCTGCCCACTGACAGCTCAAAATCTCTCCAGTGAGCTCTGGCTACCCTACTCACCGGGAACACAACACGAGGTTATTATGGCCGCGGTATTCTGCAGGACGGAGTTACTTCTCCAGTCGGACTGCTCAATTGGACGGAAATACCGTCGTGTCCTACCACCTGCTATATTACGAATTAACATGTGAATAAATTATTTTTAGTAAGGTTTATCTTTGAAAGAACATGCTAGTGTGACTCCCCTGGTGTCGCATCGAGTGTGACTCCCCTGGCGTTGCTCACGTACATAGGCCACGATAACCACTTCCCATCACGTGGGCCGTGTGTTTTTCTGCCACCTTAGTTGTATAAAAAAATGCTACATCTTAATAAAACTCTCACAAAAATATAGCTATTCAAAAGAAAATACGTTACTTTAATTTTACTGGCTAGGGAAACAATCACTGCAAATAATAAATAAACAATAAAATATTCTATAGCTAGTATCAACTGATAGTAATAGCTAATTTTTTGTCATCACAAAAAAGTTTTGACATTTACCTTTTTGACTTAATTAGTGATGTAACCATACGACCCTGTACTACTCACGATAAAACGATTCAAGTTTGCATAAGTATTAAAAAATGTATTTTATTATTTTTGAATTAAAAAAAAATTTACGGATAAATAAAGCTGAAAAAACGAAAAAAAAATCACCAAGTTGAAGAAAAATTATGCCAATATGTAGTATACCCGGAGTACTACCACGGGCCTTCGGCTTCGGGAGCGTTCCCCTAACACCCGGTATAATAGATGTGAAAGTGTATTGTAAAGTGCAGATGATTAAAGTTCTGATTAGAAAATTTAACTTAAACTTTGAAAAGTGAGAAGTTACGGGTAGGCGTATATAAAATTACGGTATTGCACAAAAATAAATGAGTGTGTGGAGGTAGACCACGCCGCAGCCAGCGCCAGCCGGTAAGGTGACCCTCGGTATTAGTTTCTTTATGGAATAACCTAGGCAGCGGAAGAACAGGCTAATTTTCTTTTGAAAAATCATTGATACTTCTGTTTCTGTTTACTTAATTTCTCTGCGTATTCGTTAAATTATCAAGGAACATATTATTTTAGCAATATTGAGTGGTGGGACGGGTCGAGGCCACAAGAGATAATCAAACCAGCGACCTATGACTCGATCGCTATACTATGTCATTATTGTGCCCTCATAACTTTGAGATCCGAACTTTTCACCAAGGGAATCAACAAGGGAACCACTAATAGGTACGTATTTTTAGACACTTAAAATTCTATCAAAAATGAAAGATTAGCATTAATATTATATTGATCTAAAGGATCGTAAATCAATTCAACGACCCGTGGCTAAGCTTTTGACGTTTAATTAAATATTCAATTTACTATGTCTACAAACTGGTAGCCGTTATATATTATAAAAGGCTTTGAGGGCAATTTTAAATGTACATCAAAGAGGAATTGCAAATTTTCGCAAAATTATCATCTTAATTAATACTTTTATGTAGTATTTTCTGTTCATGATTAAGACAAGTTATTTAACCCTGTTTTTTTATACCACTTAGGTGGTAGACAGGCACACGGATCAACTGGTGGAAAGTGATTACCGTGGCCTATGTACGTGCGCAACGCCAGGGTGGTCGCACCCGGTGGCACACCAGGGGAGTCACACTAGCATGTTCTTTTAAAGATAAACCTAACTAAAAAATAAGTTATTCACATGTTATTTCGTAATAAGGTGGTAGGATACGGCGGTATTGCCGTCCAATAGTGCAGTCCGACTGGAGAAGTAACTCCGCCCTTCCGCCTTCGTTATAACAACTTAGTTTGTTATAAAAACAAATAAATATTAAATTATTTTCACATATCATATATGTATTTTTTATTGATTTTAGATATGATTGTTAAGGTTGACTTTCGATACCAAATAATATACCGAACGTTTTGCTTTTAGTACCATCTCCATCTATACTGTAATATACACTTTGTTTGAAGGTACCTATGTATATGTTACGTTTAACTTCGTAATAACATGTTTTGAACTTCGAACTTTCAAGAGTTTGTGACAGGCACAACATTAATACCAGACATAAACACATTCTTGTAGCTTGTGATAATAGATTCCATAAAATTAGTTATTCTTTCCGGGGTAAAAAATCCAACAATATTTAGATTACAAAACAGCTATTCAACAAGCTGTACGCTCAACTATGCTGCTCAAGCAAACAATTGTATATAGATTAATTAAATGTTTGTAAATAGACCACAAAAAATAAGCTCCTCTGAGTTCTCTTCTCAGGTCGGGGCCGCGTTTCGAACCGATGGTTAGTCTTGAATGATGTTTTTACATCTTGACATGCATAGTAAACTAAGATATTAACTAACTAAACTGAAACTATGACTTTTCATTATTTGTAATGCCCAAAATAGGTCAAAATATGAATAATCGCAATAAGGAAAAATTCATAACTTTTTAGATTCCTTATTAAAGTTGAAATCAATCTTTATGTGCATTGTACATGTGTAAACGTAACTTGGACTGAAATAAATGCGATATTCTCTTGCACTGCATACATTTGCCCTACGTGCTAGCACACTGTGACGTCACAGTGTACTGCGATTTTGTCTGGAGCGTTTTCGGGCAGCTCGAGAAATCAGATTTTCAAAATCAAATATCTTTAAAACTATTTGTCATAAGAATATTTCACTTTACCAGTTCATTATTATTGTAAAATGAATAGTTTATTATAATAAAGATGAAAAATAGGACACAACCCTATTGCTTTAAAGTATCATTAAATTTTATAAAATGTTCTAAAGATGGCAGAATAATCCTTCGCGCAAGTATTTTTTTGTACAACAGAGGTGGCAGACAAGCATGCCGCCCACCTGGTGGTAAGTGGTTACCGTGGCCTATGGACGCGTGCAAACACCAGAGGAGTCACACTCGTGCTGCCGACCCTGTAAACACAGAGAGTTTTTGTGCCGTTAGTGGTGAAGCCAAAGCAGGAATAGCCTTTGGTCTTCCCACTGACAGCAAAAAACCTCTCCAGTGAGCTCTGGCTACTCTACTCACCGCCGGGAACATAACACGAAGGTTATTATTGCCGCGGTATTATGTTGGGCGGAGGTACTTCCCCAGTCGGACTGCTTAATTGGACGGGAATATCGTCGTGTCCTACCTCCTACCAGTACCTACAACATTCTCATCCACAGCTCATGTTCGAGTACAATACACTGTAATGCTCAGATTATTCCACACAGATAGAACCTACTAATTTGCTTTACAATTTTTGCACTTACAAAAAATTTTTGCGAAAGAAATAAAGGCGCTTGAAGAATTTTATTACCGTTTTATATTCGTTTAGGCTTCAGTGAGAATGGATAAAAATAAAAATCTCTGTCCGCTTTACTGGATTTTAGTATTTTAAAACAGAATGCTTACTTTGCCTGCTACACTGTTTGGAATGTTTTTTCGTTTCTTTTGTTTGATGAAAATCACGGAGGACAAAATATGAATAAAAATATAATTTTAACCTTTTCAATGAAATTCAAATGTTCCAAGTCATGTATACCCAAGCAAAGTAACGTTATGACCTTGTACTCTGGTCAATTTAGAAATCCGAGGCTACCATAATTCATACCCAGCTAAAAGTTGGTAGGGTAGAATTTTTAAAAAATCACTAATGAAATACAAAAAAGTCATCATCGATCCAAGCTCGGCTCGCACTAGAACGAGTTTGAAAGATAAGATGGTCTTTAACTTTATCTCAGACATTTTTATGATAAAAATAACCGTTTTTTGAATAAAAAAAGATCCATTGCGATTTGTGCATTATGCATGTTGGTAGTCATTTTGCGTGTTGCACTTTCGCCGTTTTATACATTATGCGTATTGAACATTTGCTTTTGTTCATTTTGCGTTTTGTACATTTTGCGTGTGGTAGTCGTTTTGCAATTTGTTCATTTTGCTCTGAAGGGGAATCCATTAGGTGTTTTTAGATTTAATTTATAATGATGTTTTTAACAATCCCACCAACTTTGAGCTGGATGTGAATTATTGTATCCCCACTACTTTAATTTGGTTTATTTTGACCGGACTATTGAAATATAAGCTTTTGAATTAAAGTGATATATTTTAGCCCTTGTCATCGACGATTATGTCACCAACACATTTCACAAACTATGATTTCCGTTTTCGGTGCCATGGTATAGCGGGCGCCTTAACATCACGCAAGCACTTTATCATAAGTTATATTATGTTGGTATAAGATGTCTTTCAAACCTTAAGTCTACTATCGCATTTGATAACGTTATCTGAAATGAAAACCCTTCAACTTATTCCATCAAATTTATTTGCTTCGATGAACCTATTTATATTCAAAAGTTTATGATTAGTCATAAAAACTGCTATAATATAATATGATGGCTCCAAGATGACGAAAGACGGACATATTACAATAAAATATGGATGAGGCTATATAAGAATTTCAGATACCATTAATCAGAATTATGAGCTTTTGGGTTGGTTATCGATGGAGCGGAATAGGTCCACAGCATCTCTTTCAGTATATTTCGAAGAAGGGGATTAAGAAATTAAGCTTTTCTCCGTCCGATCGTAAACATGCAGGCTGCGGCGATAACACATGTACCCAGCGCCATCTAGCGACATCAAGCCGAACTACTACGATACTACAAATCCTGCACCGCGAAAGTGAAGTTCCCGCACTGGTACAATACATACACGCCTGGCGGGCCGTGGCCCAACGGTTGTCGTTGGGCCACGGCCCGCCAGGCTTTACCTTGCCTGGTCGGAGGATCCTCCCTTTGTATTGGAGGGACATCACACCCCGTTCCTCCGCAAGGCCAAAGTGCCGGCTTTGCCTACTCTTTCGGGTATTAGTAGACATGAATATAATGTATGTGGGATCATATATCAGAGGATATAGTCAACAGAAACAACACCTTTACAACTTTAGAATTTTTTCCGTTTATTTTTCACACCTTGCACCTTTTAGTCTAATCCGCCATAATCCTTTTTCCCCCCTCCTATGCATAGACAACATTCGCTGTCTATAGACAAAATGGGTACTAGCATATTGAGCCCACAGCTCGGCCATCCTGCCCTAGTCTGACCTCAGACTAGTCCCATTAATTATACAAACATACCCCCTAACATAAAGGCTCTTATAATCTAAACATAAACCTGAGTGCCAACGCCTTATTTAGGTACACAAGAAAAACCAAAGTTAAATCAATATATACATGTTATGCTATAAACTAAATATACCTCACTTTACTATAACAATACTTTTACATACTTGGGCCGTACAAAAATAAACCTGAGATCCAATGCCTTACTTAGGTGCACAAAGAAAAAGGTTAAATCAAATGCAATGTGTTGAAGAACAAGGTTCAACAGTAATCTCAATAACTTACCCCTGGCCATCGTTTCATATAATCCGCCGCCGATGAGGTTTTCATAGGGCCTTCTGCACCACCCTCAGCCTTATTCACTTCATAGCGATCCCTACCAAGGACTTTTGTGACCTTGTATGGCCCTAAATACTTGGCCTTTATCTTCAAAGTCTTGCCAAATTGTGTTCTTCTGATTGCCACCAGATCTCCAACTGAATACTTCTCACTCTCCTTTCTTTTCTTATTGTAGTTTATTCTGTTCTCTTCTTGTACTTTAAGAATTTGTATCTTGGCCTGTTCTCGCAGCTGCTCCCTTTCCTGTAGATGCCCTTCCCTTTCTTCATCCTGTATCATATTAAGGATGTCTACATCTTCCTTATGTTTCATCTTGCAGCCAACCAATAACTCAAATGGACTGGTACCAATACTACGCTGATAAGTACTATTAAGTGCTCTCTGTACCTGACTTACATGGCGGTACCACTGTGTCTCTTCACTCAAACATAGCTTAGTGAGTAATGAAATCACAACACGGTGTATCCGCTCCACCTGCCCATTTCCACGAGGGACACCCGTCGTGACTGTACTATGCCGTATGCCTTTTGTGCCACAGTACTCCGAGAAATCCTTGCTGGTAAATGCAGCTCCTCTGTCTGTAATAAATCTACTTGGATTCCCAAAGACTTGCTGATGAATTCTTAACTTGTTGATTACCTCTGTTGAGTTTGTAGTCTTTGTTGGGAACAACCACACAAATTTAGTAAATGCGTCCACCATGGTTAAAATATAATTATATTGCTTCTTTGTTTCCAATAATGGACCAACATGATCACAGTGCAAAGTGCCTAAGGGCAAATATTCCTTTTCAATACTATTTAAAAATCCCTCCTGCTTACCCTCTTTCTTTAAGGCCAGTAGACATGGAATGCAACTGACAATCACTTCTTCAATTTTCTTTGAAACTTCTTTAATATAGTAGTCTTTGCTTATAACCTCTAACATCTTTTTCTTACCAAAATGGCCATTTTCATGAATCTTCCTTATAATTTGCATTTCCATTCCCTTTGGAACAACCAACTTGCCATCCTCACCTTTGTACAACAATCCGTTATGTTCATAGTAATCCATGTAAGGCTTCTGTGTAAGCACGTCTAATATCGCCTTGCTCCCTTCATCTGATTGTTGAGCCATTCTCAATTGATCATGGACCCCTCTAGTAACGATATTCACATAGGTAGTGCGACTCAGGGCATCCACATGTCTCATCCTGCTCCCAGCTCTATGTTCAATGGTGTAATCATATTCCTGTAATAAAAGGACCCACCTGGCCACTCTTGTACACAGATCCTTTTTTTTTTAAGGTCATCTGAAATGCAGAACAATCTGTTACAATTTTAAAAGGGATACCGCACAGATATTTCTTAAATTTTTTCACACCCTCAATTATGGCTAAGGCCTCCAATTCGTAACTAGTATATTTTTTCTCTGCATCTGTAGTCTTTTTGCTCATAAAATATACTGGATGTAGGCATTTGTCATTTGGGTCCTGTTGCATAAGCACTGCCGCATAAGCCTGTTGAGAGGCATCAGTGTGTAACTCTGTCTTTAATGCTGGATTGTAAATTTTTAGGTTGGCTCCTGTGTCAACCTCTCTTTTAATTGGTTGAATGCCGTTCGCTGCTCATCTCCAAAATGAAAACAACTAGTCTTCTTTAACAAGTCTGACAAAGGTCTGCCAATCAATGAATAGCCTTCAATAAACTTTCTGAAGTAGGATGTCAACCCTAAGAAACTCTGGAGCTGTTTAACGGTTTGTGGCTCTGCAAACCTCATCACTGCCTCCACTTTTTCTGTAGAGGGCCGTACCGTCCCATTTTCAATTATATGACCTAGGTACTCTACCGTAGTAGTAAGCAAGTCACTCTTTTTCCAATTGATCTGCAACCCATGTACAGCTGCCACATTCAATACTTCTTGAAGTCTGCTAAGTGCCTCCTCATAGGTTTCAGACATGACCAAGATGTCGTCTATGAATATCAGTAAGTAGCCTTTCGCTATTACATCCCTGAAAATAACAGTAATGAACCGAGTAAAATAGTTAGGGCATATTGAGAGCCCGAAAGGTGCCCGCGTAAATTCAAACTGCCCTATCTGCATCACAAACGAGGTGTATTTTATACTACTTTCGCACAACCTCAAATGGAAAAATGCATCTTTTAAATCTAGCTTGCTAAAGATTTTATAACCTGAAAGCCTATCTATATGATCATCAATGATTGGTAATGGAAATTCATCTCTAACCATCTTCTCATTTATCTTCCTATAGTCAACACATATTCGCATAGAACCATCCCTTTTCTTTACTAACACAAGTGGACTCGTATACTCTGAATAACTGGGCCTAACGATACCTTTTTGCATCCATTCAGTGACTTGCTGGTTCACAATTTGCTGCTCATATAGGGACAAGTGCCTGGGTCGGAGTGCAACTGGAATGTCATCCTTGAGGGTTATTCTCATTTCAACCGGTGCCTCCTGAACCTGCATAGATTTATAGTCCTTCACCAACTGCATTGTAGCCGCACGTATGTTCTCATCAGGGCAATGACACTGGATTTGTTCCTGCGTTAAGTCTGCAATGAAACATCGTAATATTTCACCTTTCCCTTGTGTTATGACGTTGACACAACCATTGTCAAACAACACAGTTGCATTCGATAAAAAGGGCTGACCTAACACAATATTATAAGGCATTGTACCTACCGGAATCACATAAAAAGTAACAACGTAACAATGTTTATCAATACAAACTTTACTGTCAAACTTTCCCAAAGTGTACACCTTTGCTGATCCTAATCCGGTTAACATCATTTTTTCCGGGACATATGCTGACACATTCAATTCAAAAAACAAATCTACGGTTATCAAGTTCAAATCACTACCGCTATCAATCAAGGATTCAACATTTCGACCGCACAGTTCAATTGATTTTACAGACTTTTTGTTTTGATCCCGACTGACGTTCATGACATTTATGTCAACCTGTGAAGTGTCGCTGTCACCGCAGATATCACTCGAGTTTTCATTCGACAAAACTTGAATTCGATCGCCGCCATCTTGCTCGTCGTCGGCGAACTTCACGCACATCACCTGTCGCTGCTCCCCATTGGTCGAATTGGAGCCTTGCGTCTTTGTGCTAGAAATATGGGCCATCTGACATTGGGGAGCGATGTGGCCAAATTGTTCACACTTGAAACACTTCACCCCCTTTGGACACGACTTGGATAAATGGGATGTATCACCACATTTGTAACAATGTCTTCTAGGTTCACCGCTTGCCGCACTCGTACTAGTTGCCTGAGACGCCTGCGTCGGCTGTGACGTACCCGATGCACCTACTCGCGATCGCATCTTGCTTTTGATTGTTATTGTTTGAAACTGCACGTCGCCGCTGAGACCGTTGTAGTTTTTTCGTCCGTCATCTTTTCAATTCTACCTACCGGCAGCCGGTAATCCGCAACTTTATATATTTCTGTTGACTAGGTTGATTTCTGATCCCGGACGAGCCCCCAAAAGTTGTGGGATCATATATCAGAGGATATAGTCAACAGAAACAACACCTTTACAACTTTAGAATTTTTTCCGTTTATTTTTCACACCTTGCACCTTTTAGTCTAATCCGCCATAATCCTTTTTCCCCCCTCCTATGCATAGACAACATTCGCTGTCTATAGACAAAATGGGTACTAGCATATTGAGCCCACAGCTTTACCTATTTAATTTCTAAAACACCCATGGGAAAAGCTGAAGTGGAATTCTACTTAACCGAGAACCAACACGGCTTTCTTTGAAGCAAATATTGTAAGAAATAATAATAACCACGTGTTGTGTTCCCGGTGGTGAGTAGGGTAGCTAGAGCTCACTGGAGAAGTTTTGTCAGTGGGCAAAAATGCTATTCCTGCTTTGTCTTCTACACTGGCGGCACAGAAACTCTCTGTGTTAACAGGGTTGGTAGCACGAGTGTGACTCCCTGGTGCTGCACACGTCCATAGGCCACGGTAACTACTAACCATCAGGTGGGCCGTGTGCTTATTTACCAACTCTGGTGTATAAAAAAAAACATTAGAAACTATCATTCTTCAATCCCATCTCTGTAATGCCTTGACTAGCCGATGAAGTAGAAAATAAGCATCATAGACGTAAGGCTGGTTAGGTGAAGACAGCGCCAGAAATATCTTTACAACAAAGTCTCATAATTATCTTAAAAGGTTCCAATTTAGAATAAATCAAACTCCGTCCGAACTAAAGGTGTGTACCAAATAGCAGAACAATCAGTCAACAAGAAGAGGGGAATACCAAGGCATTAAGATCATTTTGAGTGCTTTGTTCGTCAAGATCGGTCTGATGCTGACTGTACACCAAGGTGTCGAGATTATTTTAACTTTTTAAAATTTGAGGGCATCGAATTCGGTCAATCGGCAAGAGTAACATTTTAATTCAAATAATAACCAGACTTCGGTTATAAAATGTTATCGGCATCAATTCCTGTTTAATTTTTAATGTAATGTAATGTTGACTGTAAATTTATTACGGCTGTACTCACGTTACTTGTCAGGATGCGCCCGACTAGTTTCGGACCCGACCGGAGTCCTTAATCATGAGCAGAGCACCCAGGCGCGGCGACGTCAGGTGCTTTACTGCGCTCCCAACGTTGGTACTGTCGTCGCGCGCGCTCGGATAACGGCGGGGCACTCGGCTGGTTCCGGGACAGTTCGGCTGTCCTCGCTGTCGCGTCTGTGTCGTCATCGGTGTCGCTCGATGGTTCAGCAGTGCGGCATAACGCGCTCACCGTGTCGCATTCCAGGTTCGATTCCCATTTGTGGTACGTGCATTTCAAGGCCTGTTTCCAAGCTGGTGGCAGTGTCCATCCCTTCTCTCTGTTGAAATTCGGACGACGGCTTATTTCAATCGCCTCCCGTACTTTTCGCGGCACAAAGTATGTTTCCTTCGCTAGTACGGAGGCCTTATCAAACCGTATGTAATGAGCCGTGTCCGTCATACAGGCGTGCTCAGCGACTGCCGACCTATTGGTGTCCATGTTTTTCATGCAACGTATATGTTCCTTGAGCCTGGTCGCGACGCTGCGGCGAGTCTCCCCGATATAGCTCAAGCCACAGTCGCACGGAATCGAGTAAACACCAGCTACCCCCAGTGGATTGTTGTCTTTGGGTGAGCGAAGCAGCTGCCTTAATTTGCTGGGTGGGTGGAAGATTGTCCTGATGCGACTTCTTTCGTGTCGCGAGTGAGAAATTATTGTGTCGTGTCATCGCAGACTACCGCCGGAAAGTGATGTGCACAAATAAAAGATTGTATGACTTGCACCTACAGTTGTCGAGGGTGCTTGATATTGAGAGGTGGGAGGTTCTGGATAGCATGACATACAGTCGAACAGACACAGTAGGTAAACACATGACCAAAACACAGTCGGATCAATTGACAAAACTCACTGGGGCTCTTCTGGCTAGGCAAATGAGTCACAAAATTCCGTTACGATTGTCAATTTATCATCGAAACAGTTGGCCGACAATACTATTAGTGTGATACACCGTGGGCTAAATTATGCACCAGCTCCCCGAAAGATACCAGTCGAGGATATTATAGCCAACATTGAGAACACGATAGTGCGAAACAGAATACCCCACAGTGATGCGGAGTGCTTACGGCAAGATGTTGCGTCATTGTAGCGGAAGGCGTCACCACCAAAACCCAACATGACACGTCAGGAAATGGTGGCCTTACGTAACCTGCGTAACGACAAAGACATACTTGTGTTACCAGCGGATAAAGGGAATGCAACTGTGATTGTAGACACTGAAGCGTACGAACGTAAGATCACGCAGCTTATAAGTGACAGAACCACTTATAAAAAAGTGACTTATAACCCGACGGACAGATTCACAGCCAAGACCCTGAAGCTGCTGCAGGACCTAGGTGACCGAGACCTATCAGCGCAGTTACGTCCACATAATCCCACCCCACCTAAGATATATGGGTTGCCGAAAGTACATAAGCCGGATTGGCCCCTGCGACCTATAGTTAGCCAAATAGACGCACCAACATATAAATTGTCGCGACATTTGGCTACTTTATTGCAACCCCTTACTTAGCAGAACGGGTAGTTACGTGAAGGACTCGAGACACTTTGTCAACCTACTTGCAGAGGTACAAGTACAAGATACCGAGATAATGGTTAGCTTTGACGTCACATCCTTGTTTACAAATGTTCCAGTGGAAGAAACGCTCAACATAATATCTACCCTTTTGCAAGGCACTGATACACCCACTGGATACATTGAGTGCATAAACTTCTGTCTGAAGAGTGGCTATTTTCTGTGGAGAAATGATTACTACCTGCAGGTGGATGGAGTAGCAATGGGCTCACCGCTCGCACCGGTGACGGCCAACATCTTCATGGAGTGGTTTGAAGATCAAGCACTGACCACCGCACCTGTAAAGCCCCGATATTGGTGGCGATATGTGGATGACATATATGCAATCGTCGATCGAAACTCGCTGTCGGAATTTACAGACCACCTCAACAATGTGCACCGGAAGATACGTTGTACGGTAGAAGAAGAAAAAGACGGAGTTCTGCCATTTCTGGACGTGTTGGTTATCGGACGCTTATCACACACTGTATACCGGAAACCCACACACACAGATAGATATCTACGTGCGGACTCTCACCACCACCCCGCTCAGCTGTCATCCGTGCCGAGGTCACTGATCAACCGTGCGCTCAGCCTGTGTGATACACAATACGTGGAGGCTGAAATGCGACATCTCCGCCAGGTGTTAGAAAGCAACGGTTATCAGTGGCGTCATTGTAATCGTCTAGCGAGTGCCGCTGCCAACAAACGCCAGGCAGTTGTGGAACGGACACCGGCGTTCTTGCCTTACATCCGAGGTGTGACCGACAAGATTGGACACCTGTTACGCCGAGGATACAGCGTCAGGACAATCTTCCACCCACCCAGCAAATTAAGGCAGCTGCTTCGCTCACCCAAAGACAACAATCCACTGGGGGTAGCTGGTGTTTACTCGATTCCGTGCGACTGTGGCTTGAGCTATATCGGGGAGACTCGCCGCAGCGTCGCGACCAGGCTCAAGGAACATATACGTTGCATGAAAAACATGGACACCAATAGGTCGGCAGTCGCTGAGCACGCCTGTATGACGGACACGGCTCATTACATACGGTTTGATAAGGCCTCCGTACTAGCGAAGGAAACATACTTTGTGCCGCGAAAAGTACGGGAGGCGATTGAAATAAGCCGTCGTCCGAATTTCAACAGAGAGAAGGGATGGACACTGCCACCAGCTTGGAAATCGGCCTTGAAATGCACGTACCACAAATGGGAATCGAACCTGGAATGCGACACGGTGAGCGCGTTATGCCGCACTGCTGAACCATCGAGCGACACCGATGACGACACAGACGCGACAGCGAGGACAGCCGAACTGTCCCGGAACCAGCCGAGTGCCCCGCCGTTATCCGAGCGCGCGCGACGACAGTACCAACGTTGGGAGCGCAGTAAAGCACCTGACGTCGCCGCGCCTGGGTGCTCTGCTCATGATTAAGGACTCCGGTCGGGTCCGAAACTAGTCGGGCGCATCCTGACAAGTAACGTGAGTACAGCCGTAATAAATTTATCGAATGAAAAATGGCTCACGATAGTTTCTATACAAAAATGTTGACTGTAGCTTAAATGCATGTATCAATTCAATGCGGTTTCAATTTCAGAACCAGACCAAATTCTATTGAGCTTTTTTGTCGACAGCAATGCGAAGTCCAGTAACAAATTCTGTTGTAGACGGCAAAAATCTGATAAAAGAGAAGAAACAAAAATACTTGGTACAATGAGATTACACGTTGTGACTCAAAAATCTAATTTACTTTTTCACTGTCCGATTTTATATCCATTTCTTAAATTACCTTTTGAATAGTCCGAATTTGTCTATTCTTCTGTAATGCAGGGTCGACTGTAATTCTGTATTGGCAGCACGAGTGTGACTCCCTGTTGCACACGTCCATGGGCCACGGTAATCATTTTTCATCAGGCGAGTGACATGCTAGTCTGCCTTCCAAGTGGTATTAAAAAGAAATACACTTTCAACACTAATCTGCATTAAAAATATTCTATTATTAACCCTAAAATAGTTCCGTAAACATTATTCACCATCTCCCATGTAAATCAAAGTCATTTCGTTCCCAACAAGAGAAATTACTTCCACACTAGTCGACCCAATCCGATCTTGTTACGCAGCCCATTCTGTTAGTCATCAAGTGTAATGACCATTGTTCCTCCTATCTCCGTTACTCGTAAAATTAAGAGGAACCTACAGCAGATAACAACTCTCAGCTAATGTATTATCATTACCGTTAACCCTAAAACGTTTTTACTGTACATTCCGGTTACTATAGATCGTATCGTAAAAATTTACAACGCGCTAGAGAGTTGATGTATTTATGATAGATCATGCAAGCAATGGCTCCTTTTTTATACCTCTTAGGTGGTAGACAAATAGATGGCTGATGCAAATGGAAAATGGTTATCGCAGCCTATGGTCAAAGTAGGAAACTTCTCGTAGCCTGAATGAAACCCACAGCAGGGAGTTCATCCCATATTTTATGCTACTCATTATCATCTCTGCGTCAGTATGTAACCTGTTCCAGTGACAATAATACCTGGTTTACGTGTTATTTCAGAGTATAATCTATTAATGCAGTCATAATAAACGAAATAATAGTCTTAAATACAACACAATGATAGAAAGTCGATTGGATTTCTGAATTTATTTTTATTCAAAGTCGAATGTAAAAATATTGGATTCTTGCATTTTTCTTGTGAACGGCATGTGTTAGCGAAGAAGCAGTTTGGACATAGTATTATTCAAAATTGAAGGCAGTAATATTCTATTAGTACTAGCTGTCGCCCGCGGCTCCGCCCGCGTGGATGTCGGTTATCGTGAATCGGGGTATGAAAAATAGATGTTGGCCGATTCTCAGACCTACCCGATATGCCCACAAAATTTCATCAAAATCGGTCAAGCCGTTTCGGAGGAGTATGGCAACGAAAACTGTGACACGAGAATTTTATAAATCAGATAAAATTTCATTCAACAAAGTATCAACACAGAACCTGGACTGTTGGTCCTATGAACTTGAAATTTTGATATTATAATGCTTTTCATGTTACTACCGTCCACCAGACGAACATCTTTTATCTATATTTAATCTACATTATCATTTTAGTAGAATTTTATGGTATGTACCTTTATGGTATGTAGGGGTAGGTACCTTCTACATTCATTATAATAATGTCGTGTATTCTTTTATTAACACTACTGAGAATATTCAGGTAACTTTTTACTTTGATACTAGATTCTACTAAGCAAAAAGGATTTCATGAATAAAATTTTAATATATCACGTAACTTACTTTAGATTTTAACTGGACCAGAATAAACTAAGTTCACGCAAAGTAACTGCACAATTCTACCTCTATAAACTTTGTCAGAAAATGCAAAAGTAATAAGGCATTACTTACGATGTTTTAGTAAAACTATTTAGAAAGATAAAACTCACCTCTTCTATTATCAGATACTTGAGTTTCGATGACTAATTTTGATTACGTATCATAATACTGAAGTTCAAAATCCCGTAGTTCAGAATCCCGAAGTTCAAAATCCTTAATTCATTTTGTTACGTTACCGATGGTAGGTGTTCCAGTTTCATTTTTACCCGACTACGCCAGAAGGAGGTTTATGTTTTTCGAGAGTATGTATGTATGTATAATTGTTTGGCACGCTTGCAGCCTGAATTTTTAGCTTGAGAGGTGTCGTTAGATTTATATTTACTATTTAAGTGACACTGGGTATATCAAAATAAATTTAAAAAAAAAAACAAAAGGGCAGAAATTGGTAAAAAAAAATCATTCAAATTTATCGAGTTGGGTATCAAAATGAAGGAAAATTAAAACTCGATTACAAAATTATATATTTCATAACCAAAAAGTATAAAATAAAATAAAGTATTAAAAATAAAAAAAAACCCGATAGATGCTAAAAAATCGAAACAAGCTTTATAGCAGGCGGTACCCATCTGAAAATCTCAAACCCGATGAAAATTAATGGGTACCGCCTGCTATAAAGCTCGTTTCGTTCTTTTCAGCATCAGGGGGGATTTTTATGATTAATAATAATTTATTTAAAGTAATTTTTTTCAACAGTGGTAGTTTTTTTCATGTATCTCCTATTTCTTCATGTATTATCAGAAGTAACCTAATATGCAGGATATGGGGAGGTGCCTACATTTCCTTCTGACCTATACGTATCTATATCGAGGCACGCAGTATTTACCCCGCGCGATCCAACTTGGCTAAATTACGTTAGAAGGCTAAGGCGGGAGCGGAGCTGAACGAAGTGAGCCTTCGTGATTATTTTTTATAATTATCTACACAAAAATATTCATAAAATATTCAGTATTTTGAACTTCGGGATTTAGTACTTCGAGAATTTGTACTTCGGGATTTTATAGGTTGTTCGGTATTTTGAACATTCAGTCAAACGAATATTCGGGATTTTGAACTTTAGTCATTTGTACATCGGTATTATGAAATTCGGTATTAGGAACTTGACTAGTTGTCTCTGTACATTGGAGATATTGAAAAAAAAAATGAAGACTTTATTTTTAAGAAGACTATTAGAATCGAAATCACTAATATTCCCTCTGACTCCTATAACTAAGCTAAATTGCTTGTGCTAGAAGTGGGTTCACGTCGATAGTGTAAAGGCCAGGATTCGAACCCGGGACATTTCGATCATAAGGCCGACTTTTATTATTTTTCAAATTTACTTCCCTATTTTTATTCTACAGTTATTACAACTCACAGTTATTACAAGTCACGATATTTTTAACGATGTTATTTACAGGATGGTCTTCACAGTACTGAGTAAGCATTCGAAAGTTCCTGTCTTATAGGACAAGTATTGTCTAAAAAGTTGCCAGGCGTTTCTTGCTCACATGGCCATTCTATCCTAATATATTTCTGTGGTTTAAGCCTTAAGGTTGTTGGGAGAGCTCTATACGTAGAATTTTTACTCGAATTAAGAATTATAAAAATAAAACAACAGCCCAGACAAGTGGCAATTCGTTTGTAGAACAGAATAGATTTTAATCAATCTGCGGGATTGACATATTACTTATTATGCTATCGACTGTCATAAACGTCAAAATAGATGTCAATCTTTCTACAATACGACTGTCATCGAATCGCCACTTGGGTATTTCTATCCAATTCACAAAACTCACCAATGGGTGTACACGCACGACTTCTTCTAGGTACTCACGTTGTAAAATATCTCGATTGATAGATCCGTTTTATTTCCCGCTTTAACTCGGTTTGGCGTTCAGACAATTTGGCAGACATCGCTCGTTTATTATCGTCTTAGGTTTTATAACAGCATATAACTTTTAGGTAGTTTTTTTGCGCAGTCTAGTAACTGGATAGTTTCCCCTTTTTCATCACAGGCACAACCAGTGACAAGGTACTTTGTACTCGAGACATTTCCGACGATGACTACACACACGCATTACGTTAGTGTGTGTTATTTTGTTGACACGCACACGTCTACATGTTTTGACATTGACATAATATTCTCACTTCTAAATAGAAATAAACCATTGAACTCGCGACACGGTTACTTTTACCAACACCACTTTATAATAAATTTATTTTATTGAACCAGGTTTAAGCCTATGTGCCAGTCAAGGCAATAATTTTTAGTCTACCTATTTATTATTTCTTTCCGTTTAACCGGGTTTTCCTCACAAATGTTCATATTTACAACATTATGAGGAATTACCATACTATTTCTAAAATTAAACAAACTTTCCGTACAAAATCTTACGATAACGCGAACTCTTGAAGTTTTAAATTAGAATACACGTAATCGATAAGCCTCACTGCTCTGTTAAATAATTTTAATCTATTTGAGCACACACAAGAAGATTAACTCAAAATTGTACAAAACAGAAAAGTAATCTGACTCCAAAGTATTTACCGAGAGCTTCTAACGTCGTAATTAAGTTTAGGCTCTGTGAATTTTCGCTTTAACTTGCACAGGAACGAAATTCCACCACTTCATTGTTTGTGGATTTAGTTATTATTCAAAATCGAGTTATGGGAACCTCCTAAAGGATTAACTGAGTTGTTTTAATGTGGAAAGGTCGGTTGTTTTAAATTTTATGTATTTGTGTCAAGCGCTTTTTGGGGGTTAAAGTCTTGTTAAAGTGATGTTCGTAAAATTAATTTTCTTGTTTTAACAGGGAGCCCTTTGGTACTGGTACATGTTTTATGGTATCCTCTTAACAATACAGTCACTGTTTATTTTATTACTTTTATAAGATTGTGTATAACTACGATAGAACTTAGAAAGAATAAGACAAAGATAGTTTGATTTCTTAGCGCAGGTGGTAATCGGTTACTAGTTATGTTTAATATCTACTTAGGTTACTATTACGTATAACTACGATAGAACTTAGAAAGAATAAGACAAAGATAGTTTGATTTCTTAGCGCAGGTGGTATCTTTCGTTACTTTTCAGGATAGAAAGTACTCACATAAAAACGTTTTTCATGAAAAACACTAGCTAATCACGAGTGAGACTCGTGCACCGAGAGTTCAGTACAAAATTATAGGTATATCGATGGTTCGCTTTAAAATACACATATACACATATAAACCGTAAAGAATGCACATATTTACACAGATGTACTCTGACAACGGCGTGCTCCTGATCACAAGAAAAGTCCTCAGTGTCATGTGCAAAATCATGAACCGGGGGCTAAAAGAAGCACTAGAATGGTGCAGGAATAAGGCCTAAACTTCAACTCTGACAAAACCTAACTGGTCTCATTTATTTTAATTTTATTTATTCTTTATTGCACACATATTGGACATTAATACAATATAGAGTTGAGTTTTCTTCCAGCCAACCCGGGAGTGCACAGAGGAATTGCTATAAAATTAGAGGCAAAGTTTGATGAAAAAATAAAATTTAATTCTAAGAAGGTATAGATGTTAACTCCAGGCAGTAGGCATACATACACCTAGATACATATATATATACACAACTGGTGCTATTCATCAACAAGAGGAAAATGGGACAGACTGAACCAATAAGACTAAACAATCAGGACCTCGAAGTGGTGAAGGAGGTCAAGAATCTAAGTGTAACACTGGACAGTAAACAGACCTATAAGACACACAAAAGCCAAGCATGCTCAAGGGCGAAAATGGCCATTATGCAATGCAAAAGGACAGTAGGCACTAGCTGGGGGAAAAAACTATCTATAGTGCTGTGGATATAAAAGGCAATTATATTGCCAAGGATACCACACGGAGCCCTAGTACGATGGCATAAAGCCCATGCAGGGAAAAAAAAGCAAGAACTGGACAAAGTCCAAAGATTTGCAGCACTTTTGACCACCGGCACGATAAGAACCACACCCACAGCCGCACTGGAGATCATACTGGGCTTGAATCCTATAGGCCTTTAAATAAAAAGGAAAGCAACGGAGCAATGGTTCAAACAATGGGTCAGTGGACTGGCAACACATTCGATGATGGCCATGCCAAGATCAGTCATGGCTACGAAGGAAGACTATCAATGTTCCTGTTGAACAACGATACGATAAGGAAGGAAAGGAGTTTTGATAAGAAATACAGAATACACATAGGATCAAGGGATGACTGGAAAATGAATGCAAATGGCATCATTTGCTACACAGACGGTACCAGAAAGGAATCTTCCAAGCTTTCTGGCTCCGGAGCTGGCTGCGAAATCGACACACAATAAACAAAGCGATACCTTTAGGCAAATATGCTAGTGTCTTCCAATTGTAAACCTATGCCATAATGGAATGCGCGGAAATTGTGGACTGCCTGAAAGACACAGGAAAGGTTACCATTTATAGCGATAGCCAGGCGGCGCTGAGGGCACTTGACAAGACAGAAATGACATCAGCGCTTGTCAAGGAATGCAAGAAAACACTGGAAAGACAGTCCAGGAAATTCGACGTACCACTAGCCTGGGTGCCGGAACATGAAGGCAATACGGGCAATGAAACGGCGGACGAACTGGCCAGAAAAGGAGCTGATGAAAATCAGGTAGGCCTTCAGCCCAGATTACCTATTGCCCACAAAATCACAAAAGGAGTCCTCGGCCGAAGTATAGTGGTGGAAGAAGAGACCAGCCTCCACCTGCTGGCCAAATACCCCATGTACTCAATAATAAGGTGGGCAAACATTGAGACAGACACTCTAGAAGCACACGACCTCGGGATTCTGAGGGTGGGACAGATGGTAAGATTCTGAAAGAAAGAAACAGGTAGGTTCGATGGAACGCCGGGTTTGCCGCTGACTCTTGGTCTCCAAAACGGAGGAATAGCGCAATTAGGTGAAACGGCCCCCGCAACAGGGCAGATCACCCGTCGGGTCTACGGCATCCCCCGCTGGATGTAAGTAAGTAAATGTAACCTGTAAATCTCTCAAGAGATAGGCAGATGTGTACCATCATCACTATATTTTTTTATATCACTTAGTTGGCTGGGTTACGAATCACTTCACCGACGTTTATTACAACTGCCGACCCTGAAGAAACCTTCTAATACCTTTCTTGAAGAACCGCATATTGTAGTCGCTTGGCTTTCCCACAGCTGGGAGTTAATTTCACGGCTTGAGCATGCGTGGGATGAAATTCCTTTCATACCGCATAATTTTAATAGTGATGTCTGAACTTTAGCAACTACAAACAAGTATATACTAAAGCAATATTATTCCATCACAAATGGGCTGACTAAACCAGTAAATACCACTCTCTGTAACCTCGAAAACTAGTATATAATAATGATAATCCTACACAAACAAACCCAAACTTATACTACACAACTAACAGGCATCTGTTACCAAACCAAACATTTCACTTACAACACAATTAAAATCAATAGAACCTTATCCGAAAATTAAATTTTAATCCTGTCAAGGCTGCGTCAGTGAAAGGGTTGAACTTTTACTACTAGCTTCAACCTTCGTCAACGGAATAACTTTAAGGCTCTGAACATCGGGCATCACTAAAGTATATGAATTAAAGTACAGTCAGCGATTTATAATTTTCTGAACTATAATAAATTCATAAACAATGTTCGCATTTGTATGGAGCCCATGATCAAGGCAACTTCGTCTGAAGCTGGTATACCGGTTCTGATGAAGGATTTACTCTTGGGTTGGGTGGTCAGACAGTTAACGACTGTCTGACCTCCCAACCCAAGATCCCGAAAAGGGTGTATAAGTCAAACCAAAAGGTGGAGGAGTAAATAGATGCTGTTCTCCAAAGTAAAACCCTCAGACTACTGGAAACAGGGCTAAGATAATGATGGTGAGTTATTAAAAAAAATACAACGTGCATGTTTTATTGCCACGCGATAAATCATGCACGCGATAAATCCTGAGATTTATTGTCTGATTATAATATAAGTGCTCATTTACCAATGTTAAAATAATTCATAATTATCAAGCGACTTCAAAAAAAGAGGCTCCCTATAATTCTGAAGTGTTGTTCATTAAAGAGATTTAGAACTAAAGTGATCTGTCAATAGGAATGTTTTTAACTTTGTAGACATATTTTATGAAAAGATTAGTGCCATTAGTGTAAGCGTGAGGAGATATTTATGTAAGTTATAAAGAATGTTGGCATTGTAAATATTATGAATGTATTTCTATCTTTCAATTTAGCTTAATCGGACATTATTCTTTTGACATTTTTTTTACCTAATTCTTATAATTTAATTCAATATCCCAACTTTCCATTCGACATTATTTATTTGACATTTGTATTGTACTGGACATTTTTTTTTCTTTTTTAGATTAATTTAATGATTATTTATCTACCTAATTATTTGACGAACTGTAAGAATGTAACTCAGTACTTTTATTAATGTATTTGTAATGCAATATAGTGTAATGCGTAATTTAATGTACAGCATATTAGCGCTTTGGTGTAGACTGTAAGCTTATATTGCTAATAAGAAATAAATAAATAAACATAAATAAATAAATAAATAAATAAACATCAGCCTTTTAATTAACCACCTAGGCTCTTTACTAAACAGCGCAGTTCAACCAACGCCCTGAATGATATTCAGCCATTTGATCAAACAGCTGCAAGTCACTTGTTTCTGCACCATTATTAAAAAATAACCCTGAAGCCTTCGAGCCTATTCTGTCTTAGTCAAACTGCGCAGCTTTCTCTTTACTAGGGGTCGCAAACCGGGATACCGAATTTCGAAAATACCGGAATACTGGGCCAAATTTAGGTCTAATTAATACCGGTATTCATTTCACAAAATCCGGGATATTCGGTATTTTCGGTTTTAGTAAATTAAATAAAAAACAAATACAGACAGAAAAAGTTACGCGCCATTTAATTTAAATTACGCGCGCGCGAGTTCGTTCACATTACGCTCTCTGTCCCGCGCAAGGATTAGCGAATGAGCCAATGGTGTGGCGCGGCGAACGGTGCAAAAGCACAGAATAATGTAGGTAGTTGCGAGTTTGCGACCGACAACTGTCAAATTCTATTTCATTCAATTGTTTACATTTCGTCATCGTCATTCGTCATTGCATCGTTTTGTTGGTGTTGTGGTTTGTTTTTGTTATCCACACTCGGAATTTAGAAAGAAAATAGACAAATTGGTAAGTAAATGATTTTAAATTATCATATTGCATGTCGTAAAAGTATATGGGGTTTTTAATTATTTTTGAAAAGAGCTGTTTTTGGAGACAGAAAGAAGTGCAAATTTTTTTCTACATTTGTGTTGTATGTATTGTACTGCAAATAGCTAAGATAGAAATTACGATATAAATGAACGTTTAATTAATGGTTTCTACCGCAATTGTTTTCAACTTTCATTTTATAGCATTGGCCTTTGATTGACCATAATATTTAGTTTTGTAAACAGTCATCGTATAATATAAATGAACTTTCAAACTAGCTGTGTCCGCGACGTTGCCCGCGTGGATTAAAGATATACTTATCGAAAGAAAAGTACCTATCGAAGATAAATAGTATCTCACATCGCAATAAAGTGTATCTTATATTGGAATAAAAAGTAGACAGTGTCCTTTCCGTGAAAGCGTAACAGACAGACAGAGTTACGTTTGCACTTTGCATTATAATATTAAAAGTATGGATTTATTTCATGTTATTTTTATGTTTTGAAATGTGTTTTATGCAGGGTTCAAGTTCAGTGATTTATTTCTTGTAAGTGCAATTTGATATTTTCTTTACAGATTGTTATAAATCGAAAGCGATGGCAGAATTGGCAGATCAAGTTAGAAGTATATTTTTTTGGTTCGTTTTGTTTATGTTGAGACTGTTGTGATTACCATTTAGATTACCAATATATCAAATATTAAACCTTGTATCAATAAAAAAATTGTTTTATTTAGAAGATAAATTCATTTAGGTTAGGTACCTACTTACTATTCCTCCGTAAACTAACTTTATTATACTAAATTTGCTAACTTTAGCTTAATGCCGGAAATATCGAAAATACCGGATTATCGGTATTGGTCTGGAGCCAATACCGAAAATACCGGTTTTGCTTAAATGATTCGGTATTGCGACCCCTACTCTTTACACCTAACACTAACTTTCTGTCTTATTTCAGGGTGGTGCCCTATCGTACGAATAGCCTGAACATTAATCAGCCAGTCTATTAAATACTAGCTTTATGTTTTGCCCGCGGCTCCGCCCGCGTGGATGTCGGTTATCGCGACCAAATATAGCCTTTGTCCTTTCTCAAGGTCTAAACTATTCATCAAAATCGGTTCAGTGGCTTAGGCGTGAAAGTGTAACATACAGACGGACAGACAGACAGACACGTTACTTTCGCATTTATAATATTAGTATGGATTGTAATAAACGTTACGGCTGGCTGTCACTCAGGCCGTAAATTGAATAACACCGGTTAATAAAGTACCTAGGTGGTTAATTGAACGGTTGATTAAGCTAATTGGCTGTGAAATAGACATAATATCTCTCATTGACTTGGTTGGACGAAGCGATGATTATGTTTTTACCGCCATGCTGAGGTGGCTGGACATAACCCACATGATGGTTTCTTTCACTAATGAATGCAAAACTACAATAGACGTTTGTGTTTTCACTATAATTCGCCAATACACTCACGCTTGTCTACTGAGGTTATATGGAATGTACGGATGCTTGTGTGATAGGGAGGTCATAATAGGGTACGTCGCCAATAAATATCTCATCTCTTCAAAAAAGTATGCAGATATATTGGTTTATTCGTCCGCAATTTTACTAGTTATATTTTCTAACGATATGGCGAAATGTAGGTGTTAATTCACCTCTGTCTACTCCTTCGGGGATTTCAAACGTGATAATATGAGGGGGATGGGAGGAGGGGGCTGTCAATATTCATTTATTTATTTTATTGCATTTTATACTGCTAGATACACAAATATATTAAAAAAAAATAAGTGAACCTAAAATACACAAGGCCAATTATAGGTTTTCACCAGTAAATTAATTTAAAAGATTAATAGTACATTACTGCCGCGGCCACCAATTGTAGTATTGCCGGACGATCGTGAAGTATGCGGGCCGAGGCGCAGCCGAGGCACGCATTACGGAGTCTGGCAACGCTCAGTTGTGGCCAAGGCTTGTATAGTGCTTTTCTCAAACAATGCGCGAAAATTAAAACTAAGGAGTATCTAGGCAGAATTTTTTAGTTACCTACTTTTTAAAATCAATGACGAACAACGAACAACAGTAATTTTTCACGCGGCGAAATGTTCATTATTTTTTTATTTTCTTAATAAACAGCATTCTATTTGCAAGCCAGTTCTATATTTAAATAACGCCTTGGATAAGTTACCTCCTTGGTTGCCATGGTTCGGAGTAAAAATTGGTTCCATTTTTAAATTACACGACAGATAAGTTTACATGGTAATTTATTTGGCCGCTAAAACACGACTCGTTGTGCGAGGGATATGTCGCAGTGCGAGGGATATGTCGCAAGACAACCTCACCTTCGGCCTAGCACTACGACCCACAGACGGCGTGCGGTTTAGTCGGTTCGAGTCCGACATAACCTACCCCTCCGGCTCCGGAGGGGCGGGTATCCGTGGGGATTTCCCGCACGTAAAAAAAAAAAAAAAAGATATGGATTTTCATACAACTATTGCTGGCCGCTGCTCGGATGTACAGCAATTTCGATTTATCTCGAAGAAGGTTGTGAAAATAATGTTCACATTTCCAAGCATGTTTGAGAAAAAGAAAATTATCTCATCTCTAGCATCTATTCCACCTTATACACAATGCGCACACTCATTTCCCTACGCCACTGATGTTGTTTACCAAAAAGAAAATAATTTTAGGCCAGCAGATAACAGGTTATGTATGCACCAGCTAATTTTAGGGCACGTACCACATAAGCAATAATCGTTACTGTGATACGTGACTGAGTCTCGACAGTTTAGGAGGTGAAACGCTACACACCTTGAGTGTCTTGTGTGTTGCTTGCTGTGAGTTAACAGGGTGTTTGACCCCTGAAATGTATTTAGCTTCGTCTGAAAGGGAGATGTGAAATGAATATATTTGCATTGGTCTGGGTGTTAGTATGTTTATCCGCATTCTAGATTCCATAACACAAGCTAATTAAGCTATGATTAGCATGGATCTAGATAGCGTTGTGTGAAATGTTGTGGAATATTTTATTTCATTTAATATTTACATACATATACTGACGCCTGTAAATCCCCGAAGGGCTAGGCAGAGGTGTATTAACACCCACGTTTCGTCAACTATGATTTTCGGTCCCACGTAATTGGGGGCGAGCCCATTGCCGTCTAATGGGCACTTTGTCTTGGGCTGTATGTTTACTATCGGATCCCTATCCCTTAGTCACCACCCACCCTCAAGAAGAGCTGGGATTGTGCCAATCTACTCCAACGGTAACCAACTATTTTTCTTGTATAGAATTGTATATGAGTGCCTCGCTGAGGGCACGATAAATATAATTATGTTGGAGTCTAAAACGAAGTGTTGTCGATAGCTTATTGGTAGTGGAGTCTGTCTTCCGAGACAAAGGTCCTAGGTTCGAACCCTGGCCATTACACTTACAACATGAAGACCCGGCTGACCCAGGGCCATTCCTGTCGGTCTGGCCCTCCTCGGGGGGGGGGGGGGTCCCTATCACTTGGGGCCGAAAATCTAAGTTGGTGTAATGTGGGTGTTCAAACACCTCTGCCTACCCTTTAAGGGATTTACAGGTGTGAGTACAGGTACATCATCATTCATCATTTCAGCCGAAAGACGTCCACTGCTGGACAAAGGCCTCCCCCAAGGATTTTCACAATGACCGGTCCTGCGTCTTCCGCATCCATGCCCTTCCCGCGACCTTCACCAGGTCGTCAGTCCATCGTGTGGGAGGCCTGCCTACACTGCGTCTTCCGGCGCGTGGTCGCCACTCGAGAACTCTCTTGCCCCAACGGCCATCTGTTCTACGAGCTATGTGCCCCGCCTACTGCCACTTAAGTTTGGCGATTCTGTGTGCTATTTCGGTTACTTTAGTTCTCCTGCGGATCTCCTCATTTTTGATTCGATCGCGCAGGGAAACTCCGAGCATAGCAATACAGGGTGAAAAAAATTAGTGGGGCCCTGGAAGGAAACTACCTTAAATTCTTTAGTTGGCTCATTTTGCGTAAAGGAGACCTTCCTTTATTTTTATAAAGAAACAAAACTGCATTCAAAGGTTTTCGTCAACTCGCCTACCACTCCCGGTTTTCGAACCGATTAAAAGCCTGAAAAATAACATCCTGTAATTTTTTTTGGCATAACTCGATTGTGTCGATCATAAGGATCGAATCTCTCCAACAAACATGGTTAATTAAATGAAAGGAAATCACTGAAATTTAAACTTATAAATTAAATTCAAAAAAATTCAAATTTTACTTAAGGCGTCATCAGATACCTTATCACTACATAGTATAAAACAAAGTCACTTTCTCTGTCCCTATATCCCTATGTATGCTCAAATCTTTAAAACTACGCAACGGATTTTGATGCGGTTTTTTTAATAGATAGAGTGATTGAAGAGGAAGGTTTTGGTATATGTATAATAACATCCATTGCACCCGTGCGAAGCCGGGGCGGGTCGCTAGTCAAAAATAAAGTAATAATTGAAACCAAATGTTGATACAAATGAGCACCTACGAAATGTCTGAACTTTGTTTACTGTATAGAATGTAATTCCCTTTACTTTAATTTACCAAGTTTTTCCCTTTACCAGGCCTGGGTCAAACCGTGTAGTAAAAGTGATTGTTTTATAGATTTGTATGAGTAATAACGTTTGGTTTAAGAATTTATGAATTATATTTGGAAAATATGTAAAAATCCAAAAAAAAAAACATGTGGGAAAACATAATCCCATTGCCTGTCTAGACGGTGCCTGTAATTATCTATATATAAAAAAACGTGATGACACGCGTCTTATTTTAGAAAGTATAAATGAAAAATGTAATGCAGTTATTCATTCTTTATTGTTATTAAAAAAAGTGTGAAGCAAATAAAAAAAACCTTTTAGTCTATTCTCAATTAATAGAAAGGCTATCGTCTACTGGGTATCGTCTACTGGGTTTTGATTTTGGTGGTACAATTTCATGCAAGGGGTTATACACAATGATACCTTACAAATTTCGCATTGATATTTAGACCGCTTTTCCTGCTTTCTTGTACTGCAAAACCTGCATCGTTTGTGTGTAGATAATTCCAAAAAATGACTTCCTTTTGCCCGAGTCTTATTTCATCCGGAACCCCGAAAACACCTCCTTTTTTATTTTTATATACCACCGGATTTTGTTTTTTGTTTGAGATATGTCTCGATTTCAAACTCCTGGCTAAGCGTAATCTGAAATCCCGATGTATGTTTTTACGATTTTGATTTTTATGTTTATATAAAATGTATGCGTTTATAACGGCACTCTCAAACAAGAACCAAAACATGCGAAACCAGGATTTTTTTGACCTGCGGCCAATTGAGTAAGAACTTCGATAGTGGTCGAAGTGGTCTACACCACCCATACTCCTGGTGTATTCTGCGATTGCAGAGGGACAATACATATCTTTCTCTTGCCCGTTTTTTTGAGTTCTCTGTATCACTTCCACTTTGGTTGGGTTTACAGCAGTTGATAGAACAAAAACTTCTTTAGTGTCTTGCCATTTGATCACGGCACAAGGGTGGCAAAAACGATATGTGAACTCTCCAGTACTCAGTTTGTTTTCCTTGGCCAGTCTTCGCTGTTCAGGTGTATGAGGTTTTGATAAACATAGCTCCTTAGGAAGGCCTTTGCGATTCATTCGCACTGTTTCGGTTGCCAAAATACCTCTATGATATAGAGCTTCCATAAGAGCCAAGGAGGAGAAAAAGTTGTCAAATACCAAATGAGTGTTTTGTGGCAAACTCCCTCCAAGTTTCATAACTACTCTGTAACCTAATCCTTCCTCATTGAATTCTTGGTCTTTACCTGTTTAAATATCACATTGACATAGATATCCAGTCTTCGAATCGCAACGACACCATGCCTTGAACCCTCTCTTGATAGGCTTGGCCGGCATGTACTGTTTTTTACTGTCACGTCCTTTGAATTTTATCATGCTTTCATCCACTGATTGGGATCCAGAGTTGGTGGCATTTTCTTGATAAGACCTGTTGAGATAATCTAACAGAGGTCTAACTTTTTGCAATTTATCATGGTCTTTGTGATTCTGAGGTAAATGAGTTGTAATGTCACAAACATGTAGATTTTCTAAAAATTTTTTAAACCTCTTGCAAGTCATCGTGCCGCTAATCTCTGTGTTGTTATAAAATGGATCTCCGCTCCAGTACAGCTCTATGTCTGGCAGAGGATTTAGTCCCATTAGAATGATGATAGCTAAGAATGCTTGTATCTCATTCACATTTGTGTCTCGCCAGAATTTGCTTTGTTTTATTTTCGCGTATTTATTTGTGTACTCGACGATCATTTCAAAAATCTCATTATGGAACAAATTACTGAAATAGTCAATAGGGAGACTTTGATGGCTATATGATTTGGTGGGTTCTAGTTCCTTGCTAAAATTTAATTCTGCAAAATTTTCAACACGTGTAGTCCATGATCTATCGCGTGCCTGCAATTCAGCATACGTTGGCATATTAGCAGGTAAGCTAGAGGATGGTACAGGCACCATTTCTTCATCAACAGCAGGAGTAAGCACTTCAAGGTGAGCAGGTAAGTCAGGAAATGGTGCAGACATTCGAACACAAGGTGCAATATCTTCGTGAACTGCAGGAGTAAGCACGTCAGGGTGAGCAGGTAAGTCAGGAAATGGTGCAGACATTCGAACACAAGGTGCAATCTCTTCGCGAACAGCAGGAGTAACCACGTCAGGGTGAGCAGGTAAGTCAGGAAATGGTGCAGACATTCGAACACAAGGTGCAATCTCTTCGTGAACAGCAGGAGTAAGCACGTCAGGGTGAGCAGGTAAGGCAGAAAATGGTGTAGATAATCTAACATGCGATGTTATTTCGGCTTGAGAAGCAGGAGCAAGCACTTCAGGTAAGGCAAAAAATGGATCAGACAATGGCGTATAAGGAAGAATTTCCTCGTCACATGACTCTTCATAAGGTTGGCGTGCATCGTCGTCTAATATGTGTAATAATTGTCGATTTGACATACCTTGAATTTCGTTCAATCTTTCGTTTAATGATTTTGGGACATAATCTAATGTTAGATCATCATTTTCATCCTCTGATGAAAACATCTCATTAAGTATACTATCGATCTGATGATCTTGTAATACCTGTATAACAAAAAACACATTTATGTAGGTAAGTACTGACTGACAAATCAATTACTATAAAAATTTACCACTTCCCACAATTTATACTTCAACAAAATAAAGCGTAGGTATTTTTTTCTTTAGTTGTAATATTACATGCATACAACCCGCGGCAAGTAACTAGTATAATATAAAGATTTCAATTTATCGGGCAATGGACATATAGCTCCCACAACAGGTTAAGTCCTCACAGGCTAAGGTCATATGGTTCCCCACATGTTTTATTTTGTTATATCATTATTTATTTTAAGTATTTACATATAATTTATGCATATATTACTAGAAAAACTCAAAATCTACAACATATAAAAAAATTGCACGACTTACCTTCTTCCGACTAGCCATTACGAATAAAATACGCTGCACTTTACACAAAAAAAAACCGTTAGACGGACGACCATAGAAAAAATGATTGTAAAAGTGACATTTTCGTTCAGTTGCAACTTTTTTGTTGTGTGACCACAGATAATATTTCTATTTTGAAGTTGGACAGTTTGTGGGACATTCTTTACCAAAACCTGGTAATGACCTCCAAAAATCTATGTGGGAAGCGCTCAAACCATAGCCTGGTTAAGGGTTATTAGAGAGATTCAATACTTATGATTGACACTATCGATGTATGCCATAAAAATATAGGAAGTTATTTTTGAGGTTTTTAGTCAGTTCGATTACCGGGTGCGGCAAGCCAGTTTTCGAAAATCTTTGAATGCAGTTTTGATTATTTTTTAAAATATAGGAAGGTCTCCTTTAAGTAGAATGAGCCAACTTAAGGGTTCAAAGTAGTTTCCCTCCAGGGCCCGATTTGTTTTTCCACCTTACATATGCCTAATAGCAAGTAAAACAATTCAATACCATTCAGATGTCTGTAAAATCTACGTAACTCATCCTAAAAACTAAAAAAGATACAATAAACAATAGCCACTGTTCTAACGGACAGAAAGTTCGCGAACGTACACGAACCATTTTATTAACTTCGGCCGGCTAGTAATTGAATTTTGTTTTTTTTTTATCGACCTCCCGTCGCCACTGATTGGGTTTTGAGTGAGTCTCGACTCTCGACTCAAATTCTGGTGTACTGCTTGCTGCCACCATTGTCCTATTTCCAAAATCGGACTGTAGTAATTAAAGTCCAACGGGGATTACAAGATTTGCAATTGCAGTCCGAATTGTCTTGCTGGTGTAAAACTAATTTGAATTGAGATTGAAGATACAAAAACATAATACCACACACAAAGTGTGGTATTATGTTTTTGTGTTTCGTATTTGTGTCAGCAAAATAGTAAAATTAGAAATAGATTTACTATTTTGCAGAGAAGCCCTAATGGCTTCGAGCGATGTCAATGGGGTCTCATTTTATTTTCGTGTATGATGCACCAAACCTAACATGAGGAGATCGGCGAGACCTCTGCCAGTCTCTTTTTATCTATGTCTAGCCATGTCGGCATGCTCTATCTTATTCTGTGCACAATAATCGATATATTTTGAGTATCAAACATATTTTTTCCTTTTTACATACATATATAAGGTCACGCCTTTTTCCCATCGGGGTAGGCAGAGATAACTTCTTTCTACTTGCTACGGTCCTGACACACCTTTTTCGCTTCTCCTACTTTCATAAGCGTTTTCACACAAGCGCGTCGGTTCTGGGTACTTTTGACCTGGCCTTTACTTAAGACGTCTTCGATTTGATCGAAGAACGTTCGCCTAGGTCGCCCCTTACCGACTCGCCCATTCACTCTCGCCTCATAAATCTGTTTCGTCAATCTACTTTCACTCATCCTTTCTACGTGTCCGAACCATCTAAGCATCCCTTTCTCTATCTTTGTCACTACTACAATATGTTACATACTGCAGAAAATATGTTAACTAATTATAGTCCAATTTAAAAAGGATATTTCTAACTTACTAGTCACTATTAATGCAATCTATCAATCGATTGGCCTATTGCAGTTCACTGCTGGAGATAGGCATCTCCCAATGTGTACGATTCGCTATCGTATCCAGTCAGTCAGGCGGGCGTCAGTCAATCTTGGCTTGACTGGCATAAATATTTTATGATATTAATTGAACGTATTCTTCTTAATTCTTTCTTAATTATTCTTCTCTGTTTTGAGAAGTTAGACGATTTTGCTTTTGTCCGTATCCATCTATCCGTTTATCAGTTCCGGTCTAGATGGCTCATTTCTTAATCGATTTTTACCAAACTCGGCACGTATGTTTGTGATTTAAAACGCTACTTTTGTCGAGATCTTTTTTTGATAAGCGGGAAAATGGGGAAGTTTTCTGTTGCCTTATTGATGATCGGATCTTGATGATTTTAGGCTGAAACATCAAAGGCATGATTTCTGACAGATTGTTGCGAAAAATCAAGCCTAGTAAAGGTGAACTTAGTTATAAAACAAAAGAGATGAAGTAAAAGCGGTAATATAGATATCGCGTTTTTTTAAAAACGGCAGGTCTAAATAGGCCACATTGCATATTGATGTTCATTTAAGTTTGTTCAAGTAGGAGAATGAAAACCATAAAATGGTGACTTGTTTTTATATGTCATTCATATTTCATCTGCATATTCTAGTGACATTTAGTACTGATGATGCTACAAAAAAAAATATCCAAATCGTTCGTGGGCAGTATTGACTAAAATAAAACTTTGCCATTTACACAGCTTTAATGGGTAGTTAATATGTTCTACATACCAATAGTTCATGATTCCCATCTAATAAACCTGAATTTAAAGCAAAATAAAGCGAAAACTACAAATAAGTTTTCTATTTTCATTTTTATTTCATTGTGGCTATTTTGTCTGACATTATTTAAAAAAACTAAGTTGTCAGTGTTAGTTGTCAACTTGTTTGTTTGAATGTTTCTTCTCCTTCGAAGGCTTTATAAACAATGACAATGAAAACACCAAAATGAACGCAAAATTAAATTAATTAATAGTCCCTACTAACATCCAATACGTCACGAATTTGACATTATGAATGGTTCAAAAATTGAGATCATTTTACGCAATTTGCATACAAAACTGTCAAATGAGATGATGTACTCAAATGAAGCTTCATTTTACGATGGTCAAAAAGTGACCATTTTATCATTTTAGTGAAATAGCACACGATCAGTAAATGAACATACAATATGGCCTTTTTAGACCTACGGATCTTCTTTATTTTTTGGTCAATAATTTAGGGCTGATTAAAATAAGAAGATATCATTATATCGTTTTTTTTTAATATCAGATAAGGGTACCAGAAAATGTGGGGAGCTCGTAAGGTCTACTGTTCACAGAAATACTAGTATTACATTGTGTCACATTACAGTAAGATATATGAGGGTGATATTGTATTGCTCTCTTCCTTACTTAATAATTCAAATAGACTTAATAATTCCCATCATTGATGGTGAGTTAATGTCATTAATTACACTTATTACAGACACATAGACAATCTAGTGTCCAGTGATCTAAATTTATGACCAAAAACTGTGAACATTTTTGAATGTAGCCTTGCCTACCTGACATATATAAATGAGGGGTTATAACTATTAATACTTGCGGTATCTAATTAGTAAATATTCCCTATACTTAACAATGTACCATTATTTCGACGATAATATATATTTTATCAGAATAACATATTGCCAGTCTAGAACAAAAGAATTGTCAAACAATGAAACAAGCTTAGTTTCCCTCATTTATTACACAAAGCAAAGAGTAGCTATTAACATGGATATTCAATAATATATGAAAATACCTACAAATCATATCAGACAGAAATTTATGCGAGCCCAACGGTCCAGAAAAGGTCTTCAACAAGAATAAAACAAAATGTTTTCGTCTATTTGCAAGAAAAACTAAGCGAATCCTTCATTCATAGTGCCTCGTTCACATCATATGCTATTTACTATAAAATTGTTATAGTGCAAGTATAGTAGTATTTGTGATTAGGTTCTGTATAGCTAAAAAAATCCAGCTGTATCAAGTTTGACTTTGGAGCTCATGGTTCCTTTATTGTTTTAGTTGTAATGTAGGTTTTTCTGGAAGCAACTGCCGTTTGACTTCATATTCCAGAGAGGAATACCTGCAACAGAACCTTGTCTGTTGTTTAGTAAATCTATTTTTTTATTTTTCAATTGCTTTTACCTTTTTTTAAATTTTTAAAATTTTAAAATAGTGAAGTTTCATTTACCTATTTGAGACATAATGCGATATATAGATACGTGATTTTTTTACCCAACTGCGCCAGTAAGAGTAATTTGTTACGCGCGTATATATTTATGTACGTAGTTTTCTTTATTCCCCTATTACTGCTACTGAAAAGTTTGAAATAAGTTTGATAGCAGGCGGTACCCATTAATATTCTTTCGGTTTATGATTGGCAAATAGGTACTGCCTGATATCAAACCGAAACGATCAACTAAACGAATTAAGTTAAATTGATCGTTTCACTAGTTTTCTTTCCATCCCTGAATCACAATTCATAATTATACACTTGTTATACCTAACATCATTTTTGTCCAAACTCTTCAATCAGTAACTGCATACTAAACGCAGCACAGGCATTCTCTAAGTACAGTGAAAGTAAATACCGCGTGAAATTGAAGGAGCATCGATCGCAAGTTCCCGGATCAGATGTTGACCCGGGACTCCGGGACCGTAGCACGCCGCATTAGTTGTTATGTACTCACTCAATCTGAGTGCCCTTGTCTTCTTTATGGGTGAAAAAGGTTAATTAATGACGTACCTATCCTTTTATTGGGAGTAGTTTTAGAGCCGTGTTTATTAGGATATACATTACTTGCTGTGATTTTTTTATTTTTGAGAGATACTAGTTTGATACTGCTTTGGTTTATATTTATTTTTACTTGCAATTTTATAGTCTTGTCTCTCTTTATTGCCTGTCTGTGTTCCATGAAGGCTATAACCTCAGAATCTTCAAGTCTTGATTGAATAGGTTTGAATTCTATCAAAACAATGTCATTATTATTATCATCGTGGCACAGCGTTTGTGGTCGCACTCCTCAAAAAGCGGCTCAACCGATTTTAATGAATTTTTTGATACCTATATTTGGTAGGTTTGTAATATGTGCCTATTTTATTATAAAGTATTGTTCACCCTCGTCTCGCTCCAATTTTTATATGATAGAACAATCTTTGCCGGATCAGTTAGATTAATCTATATGAAATAGATAGTCTAAAAGATGCTGAGCGGACTAAAATCATGCGTATAAGCCCGGCTGAAAGGACCTGGCTCATAAAACCCAAAATTCAATGGCAGTAGTATCTATTCTGTCGAAGATCACACTAATATACGTTTTTTATATCTCTTAATGCAAGAAATCCTCAAAGCTTATCTAGGTTTTACAAGATTTACGGCTTAAGGGTAATAGTTTTAGGATGGGTCACTGAACCCACTACATAAATATGTCGCAGCCAACTAGCTTAATCAGCCGTTCAATTAACTGCCTAGGCTGGTAACTAACCCGTTCAATTAGCGGCCTGAATGATGTTCAGCTAGTTGATTAACGTTATAAAATATTGCCCGTGGTCCTACCCGTAGGACCAGGTAGAACGACGGGCAACGAAACAAAATAACACACAAATTGAAGTGTGTAAACCTACTTCTGTCACCGATTGTACATGAACTGTAGCTTCATTAATTGAATAAAGAACACAAAAGCATCTGCCTAACTTTTAGTTTCTAAAACTTTTTTCTATACTGGAACAGAATTGCCGGGTATGTTCCAATTATTTTTTGCTATACAGTTACGGACTATAAAACAACCAACAAACGAGATAAAAGCCTGTCCTGTAATTTTGCATTTTTTGTGTATTCATTGCTTGTAAAGCGCTTCAAACGTTTTTTTAGTTTAGGACTATGACGGCATAGTTTTTTTTATTATTATTGACTAAGCTTATTCACTTTTTAAGCCCTCTTTAAGTGGTTCCGAAAAATATGAGTGTTAATATACGTTTAATGTTTCCTTAGGGAGATTTATAATAATTAAAACTTTATTTCAGACCTTGATCCATACAACTGTTGGTATTACATACCACTTATAAGCTATATTAGTAAAAACTAGTTTAATTAAAAACTTATTTTTCAAATAAGCATCTTATTTGTTAGTACTATTTAAGTAAAAGTTATATAAATTTTGTTTCTTTTTTTGACCAATGTAATTAATTGAACGATTCACCCAAATAATATCTAAGCTAAGCTTTGGCTGACTAAATTTGCTAGTATTAGGAGTGGTTTGTATGTAACTTAAAGCCTTGATGCGAATATGGAATATAAATATTTCTCAAACATTTCAATAAAATATATATTTATCTTTCTCCAACTACTAACCGTTATGAGGACCAAAAGAAAGAATCTTTACTGATCAAAGAAAAGATTCGTGACAATCATAGCATGGCATTGACGGCATGGCTTACTCCGAAGGATAATGTGCCGTCAACTTGGCAATTTCCGGGTACACTTTTCTCTTTTTCTCCCTCCAGGTGGTAACTATCCATTTATACTCAATGTTATAAAACTGAAGAGTTTGTTTGTTTGTTAGGTTGAATACGCTATTCACAGGAACTGTTGGTTCAAATTAAAAAAAATATATTTTTTGTTGCATAATCTGTTTATTGGCGAAAGTTATAGATAAAGGCTATATATCATTAGGCTGCTGCTTAAGGGAACGGTACAGTAAACATAAAAGTCAAAAAATACGGCGGACTCCCAAACCTTATTTGAAAATAAATAAATTTCGGGTATAATTATACCTTACCAGCTTTTGCCCGAGGCTCCGCCCGCGTAGATATCGGCTATCGCAACCAAACTTAGCCTATGTACTTTCTCAAGGTCTAACCTACCCCTATACCAAATTTCATCAAAATCGGTTCATTGGTTTAGGCATGAAAGATGGACAAACAGACACACACATACACTTTCCCATTCAAAATTTATAGTGTGTAGTACAGGGTTTCGAAGGACAACAGGCAAAGCCGGAGTGAGGCGGCTAGTTATGCAATAAATATATCTAGTAAAATACGAAATACCATCAATTTCCTCCGTTCCATTTTCCTCCTAAAATTGTTTGCAGAGCTCTCAACGGAGATTTTTTTCGTTCGTGTGTAAAATTGTTTTATTTAGTCGCTGGAACATAATGAGGATTGGAACAAAATTACAGCAAATGAGCCTTTCTGTTCCTACATAATGCCGTTGCTTTATCGTGAAATATTAATCTTCACATTCAATTTTGAATCTTAAATTCAGGCGTCAAAGTACAAGTTTGTCTATACAAGGTTCCTTGCATATGTTGGCCAATTTTTTATTTTTTTATTTTTGTGCTTCAACTTCTGTTAACTTGTAACTGGAGTATTAAGAAATACATACACACTCATACAATTATGTTCATACCTGTTTTCCTCCGTGGCAGGCAGACACTACAAACATCTGCTTCTATCTTCCTCTACTGTCGTTCATTATGAAATAATGTAAGTAAAAACATGTATGGGTGCATGGAGCCCCACCAAGACGTTCAGGTCAATACAATCTAAAAACAATCATTTCAAAATGGAAGAATATATAACTTACATTTCAGATGCTGCTGAGTAACTGCTAGAATTAATATAACTTTGTTGTAATTGATTAGTAATTATATCGGTAGACGACTGTCGCATCAAAGACAGATATAAAAGGAGAAATTCTGGATTGGTTCTTGCGAGGTCTGGTAGCTTATTGGTTAAAGCATTGCCCCTGTAAAGCAAAGATCGTGGGTTCAAACCACCAAGACTGATTCTAACTTTTCCTATTTCAACCGATTTGAATATTTAACAAGCAAAATGCTTTAATTTCCATTAAAAAATATATTAATGTATCTAATTTAAACTATACTCTCTTCCTACTTTTTTACATACAGGAATATACAGTACTTACCAAAACTACTCCCAGATAAGTAGTTCAAAAAAACAGTTCATTGTCATGAGTCATGATACAGGAAACTCAATACATCTGTCGCATCACTGCATAGGAGGCTGTAACTATGGCTAATGGCAGGAAATTATACGACCAAACAACAGTTTTATCTTATTTCCTTTGCATTGAGTGAACAATTTTCCTTGATTTGTTTGTGTAGCCATAACATATCTTCTCGATATCGTATTTAGGATACGCGTATTTGCGCTCAATCATAAGGTCTTAAGTTTGATGTTAGATGTTAGGTACTTGTAAGTGGACAGGTAGGTTGGAATTAACCTCGTAGAATATACCTACACTGAACACATAATATATGAAGAAGGTATGACAGAACGGTATTTCCGTCCAATTGAGCAGTCCGACTGGGGAAGTACCTCCACCCTACAGAAGACCGCGGCCATAATAACCTCGTGTTGTATTTCCAGAGGTGAGTAGGATATAGACAGAGCTCAATGGAGAGATTTTGTGCTGACAGTGGGAGACCTAGGGCTTGTCTCGTTATGTCTTGTACAGTGACGGCACAGAAACTTTGTCCTAACAGAATCGGTAGCGCGAGTGTGACGTCCCTGGTGTTGCACACATAGGCCACGGTAACCACTTTCCATCAGGTGGGCCGTGTAATAGTCTGCCACATAAGAGGTATAAAAAAGGGATGCTTTATTGCAACAAATATAATATATTATAATTTCATAATCAAGTATTGTGAAAACTTAAAAAAAATATTTCTTTAAGATGGCGCGCTCTCATCATGCGTGGTTCCCGGCAGAGTAGAATTTGGGCCACCCCTTCTCTTCCCATGTGGTGTCGTACAAGGCGACTAAGGGATAGGGCTGATTAGCTTTAACATCAGACAGATATGTACAGCCCAGACTCAGCCTCAGATGCATGGCTCGAGGCAACAACAGCGCCCGGAATACTGCAATACGCTTACGTGAAATGTGGGTCTTCATTCACCTCTGCCTAACCCTCCGGGGATAAAGGCGTGATTATAAGTATGTATGTATGTATGCTCTCATCATAAATCTTATACCGTTTGCATGTATATAGAAAAATCCAACTCTATTCATCATTTTTCATCGCCAGAGATACTCATAAAGGTAAAATACTTAAAGCACCTTAAATAAAACCTACTAAGTTCAAATTTGTTGAAAAATATTGTGACCTGTTTTCTTTATTTCAAAGCTTTTGGTAGCATAACAAGCGTCACTTAAAGAGAACGCAATAAATTGCTTTGAGATATTTTTGGAATCCCTCCCCTACTGCAGATTTCGCCCAAATTGGTTCATACCTAGAGAGTATAAAAAATCCGGCCAAGTTCGAATCGGACTCGCGCACGATGGGTTCCGTACCAGAACAAAAGTTAAAAGGCTAAAAGCCATTAAAAATTATTTAAATATCACGTTTTTTGTATAGGAGCCCTCCTTAATTATTTGTATTATTTTGTTTTTAGTATTTGTTGTTACAGCGGCAACAGAAATACACAATATGTGAACATTTCAACTGTCTAGCTATTACGGTTCTTGAGATGCAGTCTGGTGACAGACGGACGGACGGACGGACAGCGAGGTCTTAGTAATAGGGTCGGTTTTTACCCTTTGGGTGCGGAACTCTTAAAACGAACAAATATGCAAACACTGATAAACCTTCATTTTATATTTTTAGACTAGCCTATGACCGCGGTTCCGGTCGGGTGAATACCGTTATTCGCGTTTTTGGCTATATCTCCGGTACTACTCAACCGATTGCAATGAAATATGCTTGAGATTATAAGTCTAACTTAGACCTTTCAAACAAAAAAATGCATTAAAATCCCTTTAGTAGTTTTTGCGTCCATCGTAACTAACATACAAACAGACAAGAATTCCAAAAATAATATTATTGTGTTCAGTATCCATCGTTAATCTACACTACTATTATAAAAAGGAAAGATTTGTATGTTTGTAAGGAATAAACTCAAAAACTACTGTGCCGATTTAAAAAATTCTTTCACCATTGGAAAGCTACATTCACCCTGAGTATCATAGGCTATATTGGATTTCCAAGGAAACGTTTTACCACCCATGCGAAGCCGAGGCGGATCGCTAGTATAACATAAACCAAGTTTTAAAAAAAAAACATCTTCAATGTACAAACACATCTACTTTGCAATCATATAATAGTATTAAAGTAATATAATTCAATTCTCATTGGTAGCATAAGGAAAAGGTAAAAAAAAACAATAAATTTTGGCCTGGACGAAGTATTTGAATTTAAAATATTAAACAAATACCTAAAAACGCTACCGTTTTCGAGTTAGTACGGGGTTAATTAAAGGACAAAATATACTTTCACTGGCTTAAACATTTTATAATGAACACATTTCTTTTTTTTTTCTCGAAAAGTTTTGGCAACACGATAATGACGCCCCGGGTGTTGCACACGTCCAGTAATCACGATAACCACTTTCCAATAGGAGGACCGTGTGATTGTTTGTTGAAAAAGAGTTTCTATGCCGTCAGTATAGGAGACAAAGCAAGAATAGCCTTTGGTCTTTCCACTGACAGCACAACAACTCTCCAGTAAGCTCTGGCTGCTCTACTCACCGCCGAGAACACAACACGACGGTATTCTGTAAGGCGGAGTTACTTCCCCAGTCCGACTGCTCATTTGGACGGAAATACCGTCGTGTCCTACCACCTTTAATATGATGCTTCTCCATGATGAACTCCATGATGCTAAATAGGTCGCGCAGTGAGTCGTTTCACTTTTTCCGATTTTAATTGATTTCAATGGTTAGCATTTTATTTGCCTTAAAATTTAATTTTACATATTTCTAATAGTCTAGGCACACAGAACAGATAATGTCTAGATATCATCAAGCTTGAGTAAACTATACGCGACAGAGCGTGTGACAGCTGTGCCCAAGTTCCGGCGACTCGACTCTGAAGATTACACACAGATGCTGAAACCGTAGCTTGCTCAGTGAATTCATTAAGGCGTGTACCACTGTTAATGACTGAGACTAGACGACATAATTACTAAAGTGATCGAACTGCCATACACAGTTTCACTTACTCACTGAAATAGAGTTATAATTCGGGAGCAACCGAAGACGATTACATAATTTACTTGCAGCAGTACGTGAGTTGATGCCATATTTGTCACACATTTAGAGGATATATATATTCAACAAACTTGGTAAAAGTGGAATCAAAACTTCACAAGGTTCGTTTATTTTATTCTTTATTGTACTCATAGTTGACATTTATACAATATAGCGATATATAATGTACGAACGCGAGCTCAACTCAGAGTTGAGTTTTCTTCCAGCAAACCCGGGAGTGCACAGAGGAATTGCTATAAAATGAGTGGCCAAGTCTAGTGTACAATGTGGATATTTGATTGTAAGAGGGTATACAAGATGTATACCCCATGCAGTAGGCATAGGGACACATACATATACACAATATACATTTCTATATTTATTGAAGTGAAAACTTCTTTAGCGGCGTTGGATGGGTAAAAAGTGTTAAACTCGCGTCAGGATCACTTGACCTTTGAACCGTAACCGACGACTGACGTCATACAACATCAGCAATAGATTGTTTATTTTGTTAGGTATGCTATGAAGCATCGAAGCGGTAAGCGCTTCAACTGGAACTCCTTATGGTTTCAGATAGTATCGGATTTGAACCTGGGCTTCTGACACTTTTTGTAATATTTTTTTCTTTTTGTAATTTATTACTTTTGTGATTTTTTTTTCTTTTTGTAATTCTATAATTTCTTCTGACAGAAAATTAGTGATAGGTTCTATGATTGGCGCTAAATTATAGGTATGGTATGGTCCTATGTTCTTTTTACCTTTTTCTCTTATATAACGAAGCAAGAAAGGAAGAAAAGTTTTCACTTCTGCCGGCACTCCCGGAGTGCAACCCGTCTTTTTTTCTATTCATTACCCTTTTTTCAGTATAAACTTTTTCATTCTCCATTCATCATCAATCTCATGACGGTACCTCAGTTGCGTGCAATGTTTGCACTTTTGGAGCCCGGGGTCGGCATAGGATGTTGGTTATTCCGGAAGCGACTGCCATCTGACCTCGAGAGCCTGCGCTAGAGCTCGTCCGTTGTTCAGTAAGTGCAACGGCTAGCAGATGAGATTGGCATGGATCTCAAGACTGTTGATATAGTCCTGCACACCCAATACGAGCATTCTTTATTACTATAAAATTTGGTAACAAATTTGTTTGACTCTGACTCTGGAGCTTTCGAATTCAATTTATTATATTGGGATAAATTAGTATTAATTTTTATTTCATATATAAAAAAAATATTAAAAGAATATATCAATTTATTTGTACATGGAAAGCGTTACCATATCTTAACTAACTTTAAATAAAATAAAATTAATAAAGTTACTATATGTATATACACAATAGTAAAAAACTAAAACTAAAAGTCAAAATGCGTCGTGGAATTCATCCGTATCGCATGCCTCTTGTGGTAGCGTTGCCAGAAGACTGGCAGCATTGTCACGTTGTATGGCAATGCTTAATTTCTGACCTAGAAAAAGGCGTCGACTATACGCTTCGCAATCTCCCTGAAGAGATTGCGGGCGCTCGGACCCCAAGGACCAAACGTTTCGACTTCGAGTGCCTCTGCAGCTGCAGCAGCACCAGCAAAGCCAGCCGTGCCAGGTATATGGGTAGCGGCAATGATGTCGACGCATGTTGCGTCCCACACCAGAGTCCTACCCATTTTCCAAGGCATACCATCCGGTCTCTTGCCATCGTCGCGCGCCAAACCGTTTGGTTCAAGCGCACCTGGCACACCGGCGGTGACAAGAGCATGGCTTATATAGTTTAGGCTGGCGTGCCGTCGAATTCGCCCAGCGCTCTTGACGCACGACATGCCATGGTGTCCGAGTCGGTCAACTGTTTCTCCACAACGGTATTGATGTGGAGAAACACAAGGCGCACCTAAGTGGAGGCAAGTTCGCAATGCGGAAGGTAGTGTCCTCTAACATAGTTCCTAGGTTAGATGACGGAAGAGCTTGTAACCAAAGACCCGATTCCCACACTCCAACCGCCAGGAAACGGGCACGCTCAGCAGCATTAGTGAATTTAATCAATTTTGTCTTACTAAGTTGCAAAGCGGCCCGGCCGTATTAAATTTGTTTTGCAGGAGTTACTTTTTTCGAGGACCTCTACAACTGAATAAACCATTAAGAATAATACAATTAAAACATAAAGTTACTCGTAGATTAAATAAAAATTAACAATTTTCCATAATTGACAGGCAGACCGGATGCGGAAGGCAGAGGATCTCTCCCAATGACGCATATGTCTAGCAGTGGACCGCAATAAGCAAACAAATAAGTTAACTAATAAACAAAAAGAGTTTATCTACAGAAACAAAAAAGTGAGAAACTTATTCCTTCTCCACATAAGAACATCCAATCCTTCACTAATGTATCTAAAAACAAAGTTACATCTATCAAACTAATAATCTCACCGCTCCGTACGGCGGCGTTCTTCTCTGCGAGTAAATCTTAGCTAATTATATTATGAATAAGACATATTCTGCGCCTCTTAATGACTCTATTAAGAATGTAGATTAGAGAGTGCGGTGCGTGCGTAGTACGCTAATGAACGAAATTTATTAGGTACGTACGTTATTAGGTACATACGTTATGTGCAGAGAAATACGTTTGTCAGGTGGATAGGTATAGTTTTTACTACTTAAGTGGTAAAGAAGCACACAGCCCATGGACGTGTGCAACAACAGGGAAATCAAACTTGTGCTGCCCACCCAGTAAGAACAAAGAATTTCTGTGCCGTCAGTGCAGAAGACAAAGTAAGACAAGCCTTTGGTCTTCCCACTGGCAGCACAAATACTCTCCAGTGAGCTCTGGTTACCCTACTCTCCGGCGGGAACACAACACGAGGTTATTATGAGCGCAGTATTCTGTAGGGGGGAGTTACTTCCCCAGTCCTACCTCTGTACAAGTAGTAGCAGTATATTTGAAGCGCTCATGGCCAGGTCCCCGGTCCTGCTTATTGTATGTCATAGCAAAACTACTATCATAACATTAACACTGCAATAATTGCCACTTCTCTCTGACCTCTAAACAAAACACTGTACTGTGCTCAATATTTAGTTTTTTTTAAATAATCTTACCTGAAAAGTATTTTAGCTAACTAAACATAAGTATTCACTACATGATAAATGAATAAATACTTAAATACTATTAAGCAATGAATTAATTAAAGTAGTACAGACTCGAGTTCGAATTACAAACCGTTTGTCTGTTTGTGCACAACAGTGATTCCAACAATACACAGTTCCAACCCAGCTAACAGACTATTAATTGTGGCTACAATGCAACCTGATTACGCAGTCATTGCGGTACTTGCAGGTGCCACTAGCTAATCTAGCACTTAATGAATGCCTAAAGGTACGACTTCGTAGTCGACCGCATAAAGCAACTACAGATCCCAGCCGCAGATAAAGCGTACCGTGTAATAGACTTGAATCATCATCTACCTGCCCTGGTTCTCCATAAATTCCTGTCAGATGTTATTTCCTCAGTTACTTCTTTCTTTGCCATGTCATTTTTCAAGCAATCCGCCCATCTTGGGCTTACCCCTGGTCCTAAAGTCCTCTACATTCACACTTTTAACCTTCCTTACAACATTACTTTCATCCTTCTCATAATATGTCCATACCACGACAGTCGCTCGCTTCTCAATTTTTCATTCACTGGCGCCACTTTCAAACTTCCTCTAATATAGTCATTCCTTATTCTGTCCATTATATTGTTTTAATTCGTTGCGGCTTCTCAATGGAGCCGTTTATGCGTATCGAAGTTAAACAAGTAATGTATATGAAAGTAAACGTTATCCAGCTGTACATTAAAAGAAATAAGATAATACAAGTCTAACTATTTACATAATCTGTGATACAAGTGCCATTAGTCCTGCAATCCACTTATTGATCTTTAATACCAATTTTTTTTTACCAATACGTCACTTGTTAAACTTCGATACAGGTGAATAGTCCGGTCAAATTAAATCAAAAAATAAGGGTGAAGTTACATAAATTTACAACAAGCTGAAAATCGTGAAATTGATCAAAATATAATTATAAATAAAATTTAAAAGTTCCCCATCTTCCAGTCTATTTCACGGTACGCAGTATCTGCTACTGCAGTCTGCAGTTGCTGTATACGGTTGGCTATGAACTTGTACCTTTACGTTGATGTTTATTAGTGTTTCAAGAGTCCTTGATTTCGTAAACAACGTAAAGGGTGATTTATCTTTGTAAAAGTTCACTATATAATAATAGGTCGTTACAAATGAATTTGCCGTTTTATTGAAGAAATTGGAGGAAACCCAATTTGCAGTAATAACATTTTTGCATTTTCTTAGGAATAACAAGTCCGAATTTTATGGTTTTTTTTTTGTGTATGAATGAGACAACATTAAGCTAACAGCAACTTTTATTACATTTTTGAAAAGTGGCAGCTGTAAAAAAAATATATGAAATTTATCATCAAAATGGATAGCATTTAGGAAGGACTGTTTTTAAAGATTGAATTCAATTTATCAAGACGCCAATAAAAACACAATTTAATACAGGGTTGTAAAAACTTGAAATCAACTTTCAAACGAAGTATAAATAATGTAAATAGCTATTATATTACAGGAATAACGAACTTATAAATATATAAGAAAATTTCGTCAATTTCATTTGTAACGACCTAATAATTTTCTTTTATACCTCTTAAATTACTGATAGACACATGGGCTACCTTTTGAAGCGGTTTTCAATATGTAGCTTGTATTCTGTTTACTTTGAAATATATAATCCTACTAATATTATAAACGCGGAAGTTGGTAAGTATAGATGAATGGATGGATGTATGTTACTCTTTCACCTAAAAACTACTGAATGGATTCTAATGAAACTTTACAATAATATTAGAATAGCTCTTGGGCTACAATTTATAACGATAACCGATATTATAGCGATAACCGATATTATAGCGATAACCGACATCCACGCGGTCGGTGCCGCGGGCAAAATTTAGCAGATGTACAAAATAGCTGCTCAAAAACTTATAATTAAAAAGTGTTTTATTGCGGTATATTTGAGGTCTCATCAAGGTCTTTTTGAGCCTCAAGTCAACGTCACTTGCTGTTACTTACATGTACTGATTGATAAACAAAGATCTTTTGGATGGAGCGCAAGCTCTTCGGGTTTGTCACATGACAGTCACTTCTGTAAAAGCTTCAAATATGGATAGGAAGAGACGGTGATTAAATCACGAAGTCCAAAAGCGATTCAATCAATGTGAAAAAGATACACCTGAACCTTTTATTTTTTTTAAATTATTTTAAAGTAATAGTAGTATAATTTCACTGCTACTTATTTTTCCTAAGGAACCATTACAATTTAGAAAAAATTTACACTCTACCAGACATATTTGAAGATCATCTTCCAAAATAACCACAGTCCAGGATCATATTAGGTAAATTTTCTTACTTGCTACTGAAAACTTGAACACAAAAGAAATCACCCTTGATATTTTGACGTAGGTCGGGCGTCTACGGGCTCTTGAACTATTATAATAGTTTACTTGAACGCTGAATGTAGTTTAGGAGTCATTTAGTTCATTAAGAGTTTATCATGTAATATGTTTACCCACAAATCGAAATCTGACCATAAATGTTTTTGAAAATGTTGATAGAAAGCCAGTACTTATGATTGATAAAATTAAGGGTCAATACAAATCAAGCAGCAAAATGCTCGGACACTTTTTAGTGTTAATTAAATATCAATCTAATTTGTATAATAACTGGGGTATTTTGGCCAGAATATCGAATTAAAAGATTGTATTGATTTAAACACGTGTAATTACTTCCATGACACATGGGCGAGAAAAAGTAACAAAAAATAGGTAGTGGGGTTAGCAAGTCAACGAGTGCCTGATTGAATGAAATTAAATGCAATTTTGATGCAGTGTTAATTGCTTGAATAATGTTAGCAGGTGCTTCGACATGCCCCCCGACGTTGAAAGATTTAGCTTCTTTCAACCAGAAACGTCTTCAGGAACAGGTAACGGGCAAATCTTGCTGAATGACCTGCGGATGACTCCAGTGGGCGTCCTCACATCGGCGACTCTGTTGATTCCATCAGGGCCAGGATGAACAGCGATGATTCGACCCATCTTCCACTTCAATGGAGGCAGCTGATCGTCTTTAATGACCACGAGCGCATTTAGCTTCAAAGGGCCTTTGTTAGTCCTCCATTTAGTCCTCAGTTGCAGCTCGGATATGTACTCGGCGCTCCAGCGAGACCAGATATGTTGACGAAGCTGCTCGATTCTTTGGAATCGGTTCAAATGAGTCACAGAGCAGTCGTGAAGATCCTGAACTGGCAAGCCAGTGAGGGGACGGCCAATGAGGAAGTGACCGGGTGTGAGTGGTGTGAAGTCTTCAGGGTCCGACGAAAGTGGTGTTAGCGGTCTTGAATTCAAGATGGCCTCGACCTGAACTAATGTCGTGTTCAATTCTTCATAAGTTAGGTTACAACTTCCCAACACCCGTTGCAAATGAAATTTTGCCGACTTGACACCTGCCTCCCAGAGCCCGCCGAAATGAGGGGAGTAGGCAGGGATAAAATGAAAATTCAAACCTTCATTTGCCGCCACTTCAGAAAAAGAGTTGCAATTATTTTTTAAAAATTGTGAGAGTTCGTTGTGAGCTCCTACAAACGACGTCCCGTTATCTGAATAAATATCACGAGGTTTTCCTCTTCGAGAAATAAACCGTCGCAGAGCAAGTAAAAAGTTATTACTGGATAAGTCGCCGACCAATTCCAAATGCATAGCCTTGGTAGCGAAACATATGAAAATGGCTATGTACACTTTCACCACCCTAGAACCACGTCCTTGACGACTAAGACACGACATGGGTCCCGCGTAATCTACCCCTACTGTTTGGAACGGATAACCTCCGGGAACAACGCGCTCCTTAGGCAAATTACCCATCAAAGGCGATATTATTTTTCCCTTTGCTCTAGTGCATTGGACGCATCGGTGATAGCACGATTTGGCTAAATTTCTACCGCCTATTGGCCAATAGATTTCCCTAATTGATGATAGCAACAATTGAGGCCCTGCGTGCATCATTTTAATGTGAAAATATTGAAATAAAAGCTGAGTGAATCGATGAGCGGACTGTAACAGGATTGGATGCTTTTTATCAAAAGAATAATTTGAATTCACTAAACGTCCTCCAACACGCATCACGTTATTCTCGTCTAAAAAGGCGTTAAACTTTAATAACGGTGATTTTTTTGGTAAGTTTCGCTTCTCTGCCAATAACTGATATTCAGGGAAACTTTCGCGTTGTGACGTTTTCACGCATAACATTAACGCGGCACGCAATTCAGGTTCCGTAAGATAGTCAGTAGTTGCAGAATCCCCTTTAGTAGATTTAATAAAACGGAGCATATACGCCACTGCTCGATTTAGACGATTCAGATTAGAGAAGCGGTTAAAATCAATGAGCTGGGTGGCAATAGACTGAGTATTTTCAGTGACATGTAATGAAATTTCACGTCTGATTTCAGGTAAAGAGGTACTAGAATTTATGGTGGGAGTCTTCGGCCACACATACTTGCTAAGTTTTAAAAAAGGGGGTCCTGACCAGTATAATTCATTGCTTCTAATAGAATTTAGAGACACACCACGCGAGACACAGTCTGCAGGGTTGTGCTCTGAAGGAACATAGTTCCATTCACAATTTTTTGTGGTATCTTGAATGTCAACTACACGGTTGCGCACAAAAGTTTGCAACTGATTAGGCTGCATTTTCAGCCACCCCAAGACCACTGTCGAGTCAGACCAAAACACGGAGGCTGTGACTGCGAAACGAAGTGACCTTACGGCCTTCTCATAGATGCGAGTACCCAAGAGAGCACCACACAACTCCAGCCTGGGTATAGTGGTTGGTTTGAGAGGGGCGACTCGACTCTTTGCCATTAATAGACGAATAACGATCTCGCCATTCGCATTGATTGTGCGCACATACAGACACGCACCGTACGCACGCTCAGACGCATCTGTAAATATGTGGAATTCCAGAATTTTATGACCTTCACAAACCACAATCCTAGGAATGCGCAAGTTGATAAGATCGGGTAGGTCCGCGATCACTTTAGACCAATCTTGACTAATTTCAGTAGGTAATTGATCGTCCCACGACAACTTCAGGAGCCACAATCTTTGAAGTAGTATCTTCATTTTTACTACACAGGGCGACAACAAACCCAACGGGTCAAATATTTGTGCAATGACCGAGAGAATCTGACGTTTAGAGAGTTTCGGAGGCATTGTAATAGAACCAATGGGGAAATGAAGTTCGTCAGAACTAGCCTGCCATCCTAACCCTAAAACTTTATTGGGTTCATTGCTCCCAATATTCAGATTCATGAGTGTCTGTGAGGAGTCTGTCACCAATAGAGGCTCATTGGACTTCCACTTGCGTAAATTCATGCGTGCAGAAGCGAGCTCTGAAGTTACCTCTTTGGAGATGCGTTTGGCTTCGGTAAGGTCATCACAACCAGTCAGGAGGTCATCGACATAAAAATCGTGAGTGATGATATCAGACACCCTTTTATCCTTACAATTAAGGCCTATCTCCTTTAGACAGCGCGTTGCGAGAAACGGTGCACTCGCAGTACCGTAAGTCACCGTATTCAGTTGAAATATTTTTATTTCTTCTGAGGGTGAATCGCGCCAGAAGATTTGCTGGAGATGTCGATCATCAGGATGAATCCAGACGGTGCGATACATTTTCTCAACGTCTGCTGACAAAATGTATTTGTGAAACCGAAAACGCAACAATATTGAAAGTAGGTCGTCCTGCACAGTTGGTCCTACCATCTGAATTTTATTTAATGAAACCCCGGAGGTGGTGGGACTGCTTGCATTAAATACCACTCGTAATTTAGTGGTCGTGCTGCTTTCATGATGAGGGATAAAGTAAGCATTTTGATCTGCATTTAACTGAGGAGTTTCAGACATATGACCTAAAGTCTTATACTCAGACATAAAGTCTCGATACATAGAACCAAAGGTACCAGTAAGCCTACGCTCAATAGAAGAAAAACATTTCTTAGCTCGTTGACTGGAGTCCCCTAAAATACTAGGACTTTCCTTTAAAGGAATTTTGACACAAAAACTTCCATCATCGAGTCGCTTTGTGTTCTTCACAAAGTGTTCCTCACATAACAATAAAATTATTCACATGAGGAGTCATGTGAATAATTCGACTTATGACTAACTTCGTCAAACTCCCAAAATCGAGTCAGCTGGGTTTGAAGGTCGTCGATTTTAGCGAAGTTACACTTCGGATTAAAATTACAAAAACTACTAGTGGGACCAGAAATTATCCATCCCAGTCTGGTCTCGTGTAATATTGGTTTTCCCTTGCCGAGACTGATATGCTGCGCCCCTATAATATTCCAAAATAAGTCCGCGCCAATAATTAAGTCTATGGGTGCAGGTAAATAAAACTTGGGATCGGCTATGCATAAATCAGTGGGTAAATTAAGTCCCAAAATGTTTACTGGTCGGCTAGGTACATCCTGAGTAATTGACTGCAACACAAAACATTGCATTTTTGTGGTGAATGAATCATTCAATGATTTCATTGTAACGCGACACAGCTTACTCACATGCGAAGTAGTATCATTAATGCCTAGAATAGATTTATTCAACTTAGTCGACGGCAATTTTAACAAATTGAAATTTTTTTCTGTCATAATACAGGACGTACTTCCAGAATCTAGTAAGGCCCGGGCGATATGTTCACAATTATTCGCATCTATTAATTTAACTAATGCCGTAGATAGTAAAATTTCGCTTTGCCGAGGAGTGCAAACACTGGCCGTCATAGAAATGTTACTAGACTGTGGCACCTCAGGTTTAGTGTTGCCTCCGGACGGCCGAGACGCCTGCTGCGGAGAAGCGGGGACGGAAGGCTCCGACTGTGGCTCGCGTGGCGGCGGGTTGGTCACATGAATGACAGTGTTATGCTTGCGCTTGCACACCTTACAGCCCGGCTTATTACACCGATTAGCAAAGTGACCTGCACGGAAACAATTAAAGCAAATCTTAAAAGTAGACATTAATTTAAGTCGTGCATCGTTAGTTAGGGCTAAAAACTGTGGACAGTTACCTAGTGAGTGGTTACCTTGGCACTTAGGACAGGAAATAGATTCTGAATTATTCTTGTTGTCCTGGACAGACACTAATGCTTTATTTTTCGACTTATTTGTTGATTTTTTATTCTGATTAGTCTGATTGACTTCATTTCGCGACAACTCCAAAGATTCGAGAAAATCTGCGCGGTTTTTAAGAAATCAAATGAAATCATTAAACAGGATCGGAACTTCCTTATCAAAACCGGTTTTACATTCTTCCCATTTGCGAAACGTCGTGGTATCGAGTTTTTGAGTAGCTAGATAAATTAAAAGCGTATCCCAATTTGTCGTAGGTTCACCTAAACTGGTTAACGCACGCAAATGCTTAGTAAACAAATCAACCATATTTTTTAACGTAGTTGAGGACTCCGTTGTTAATTGTGGTATGTTAAATAAAGCAGAGACGTGGTTGTTAGTTAACAATCTTTTATTATCGTATCGTTCGCATAAAATATCCCATGCTGTAAGATAATTAGAGAAGCTAAATTCTACCTTTTTGATGACTTCAGATGCAAAACCTTCTAATGAAGAGCGTAAATAGTGGAATTTGCTTATGTCATCGTAATCACGGTTCTGGTGAACGAGGCTGATGAAAGTGTCTCTAAATTCGAGCCAATTCTCATATGAGCCGCTGAATTTTGGCAACTGAATTGGTGGCATCCTGACAATTTTGCGTCTATTAACAGAGCCTTTCACTGTGTTTGTACTACTCTCAGAATCCGAGTCAGCCTCAGCCTTTGCATAAAGGGACAGTATATCCTGAGCTTTTGCGATAAGTGCATAAAAACGATCTTCAAATTCTACACGTGCCTTCAAGTGAGTGTCGGGTTCATCTGATAAGCTCTCTAACTTTGACTGACAAGCGTCAAATTGGTTGAATAACAACTCGGTTTTATCTAGTCGTAAATGCAACTCTCTTACCTCAGTTGACGACAAGGAAGTGGTGTCTAATCCTTCTAAATATTTACCAAAATAAGTCATTCGCCCTCGTATACTCCCTCTCATTCGAATTAGGTCCTTTTCTTGACTAGAAACCTCATCGGTCATGTTGGAAGGTGTCAAGTGACCTGAAGTTATATAAAAATAAGAGATTAACGTAACGGACAGTGACAGTTAACTTGCAATTAAGTTTTGTAACAATTATATTGATTTTATATTGAATGTCTAGTGGAATACTTAGTAGTAAAACGTGTGCACAATGAATTGGAGACTTATTATTTAATGGTTAGATGCCTACTGATACATACAAGCTAAATTTATTAGGTAATTTAGGTATTACCTATAAGACATGAATCTAGGAAGTGAACAGAAAATAAGTAGGTTTGAGCTAATGATTAGTTAAAAAGTAGCATTTATAGCTTACCATATACTATGAAAAGTATGAATTAACTAATAATAAATGAAACTCAACCCTAAATTCACTAACTATAGGTTCTTAATCTAATGGCTGTATAGTGGTACTAACCTTGCTAATTTTGCTTTAATCACACAAAATATTACCTGATCCTCGGGTGTTGGGTGATAATTAACTAAAATTATGAAATGATAACTTAAAGTTTCTGAATTTTGACCACTTTGACCACAAATTCGGATGACGCAATCACCACCACACTTCGTCACAGGTTTTATCTCCTTAATTTTTGATATTCCAGGTGAATAACGGCTGATCCATATGTAGCAATCCGGCTCGAAGGACCATGTATAATAACTGGGGTATTTTGGCCAGAATATCGAATTAAAAGATTGTATTGATTTAAACACGTGTAATTACTTCCATGACACATGGGCGAGAAAAAGTAACAAAAAATAGGTAGTGGGGTTAGCAAGTCAACGAGTGCCTGATTGAATGAAATTAAATGCAATTTTGATGCAGTGTTAATTGCTTGAATAATGTTAGCAGGTGCTTCGACATAATTCCATTATCATATATGATTGTGTCAATAAGTTTGATTATCAAACTTATTGCCTTCTGTCTGTCTGTCTGTGTTTTTTATATCACTTAGGTAGCAGACAAGCACACGGCCCATCTAATGGAATGTGGTTACCGTGTCTTATGGACGTGTGCAACACTAGGGGCACCGCACTCGTGCTGTCAAACCTATAAGAAACTGTCGGTACGTTTCCGCGCCTTAACCACTGAACCGATTGTGATGACATTTGGCAGAGTTCGATAAGACCTTGGGAAAGGACATGGACTACGTTTAGTAACCGACATACCTCTTTCCTAAGACTTTGCCTTCAGTTTACTATCAGGCAAAGTGAAATCAAAATGACGTGCTGTACCATTAACACCTGGAATTCCCTGCCAGCCCACGGGTTTTCTTCTTCCTATAGTCCCGCGTCTTTTAAGCGGGTCGTGAAAAAGCATCTGATGAGGCCGCCAAGCTGAAAACCACCATTGTTAACATGGCACGTGTTTGTAATGGTGTCCATCTTTCTGAGACTTTGCCTTTAGCTTACGCCATCAGGCGAGATGAAGTCAAATTCACGTGTCCTATATATATACGAATATATATGTCGACAGCTCAGGAGTGTCAAACCGATATTACAAAAATAAATCACAAACCGATAGAATGCAGTGAGGTAAGGTTTAGGTTCAACTGACAACTAAACACACTCAAGCAATAACCAATGTTGCCACATAGAAAATCAATATTAATTCAAACAATTATTACTTGGCATTCTTACCACTCAGATACTGTGCTCTCCGACATAATATATAAACCTCGCTTAACATAACATATTATAACAGTATTTCAAAGGACATCGCTGAATGTCGCCCCAGAACCAACAAACATGTGGCATATACCATAATTATTTATCTATTTAAATTAATTAGATGCAAATATCTGTATCAAACGGACAAGGATCTATTCTTAATTAATAATTAAGAGTAATGTAACGATAATAACCTGAGTACTATCGCCATTTTCAACCAATGAATGACAACTTGACAAAAGTAGCATCGTTTTTTTTCTCTTTGGCCATGCCTGTCACTGTGACTTCGATAGTTCGCTGTGTATTTAGTTGATTTGAATTTTATTCTTGTTTTCTTCGAATAATTTAGATATTTTATTAACTACTTGGCTAATCAAACGGACTCTAATCTCTGCAAAATCAATTACTTTGATATTTGGACTTTGTGATCTCTTACAAATATCGAAATACGGGGCTGTGATTTCTGGACTTTGTGAACTGTACTTTGATAATGGTTATAAAAGTCAAACGAAATGGACTGTGTATATTGTGTTTTTGAGGGTCTGCTGGCGGTAAGTACCAATACACTTTGCTGCTAAAGAAGTTTTCAATCATACTTACATTAAACCTTATAAATATTTTGTATTAACATAATATAAAAACCATGCTATTTTTTAAATGATGGTTACCTACACTACATAACATTTAGACAAAATATTTTTGAATAAAATTGATTTTCTTGTTGTGAAATTGATGTTGAACTTTGGCTCGAGTGACTATTCGCACTTCAGCTCCAACTACCAGAAATGTTGCCATAGAAGGTTAGAAGAACCTAGGGCTCGTCCACATCAAATAATTTCATTAAAAACTCATACTCCACATCAACTTAGTTTGAAAAACATTATTATAGAAAGGCTTGCACCAATAAATACACCACTAACATATATTTATTATTATGTTGTGCATATACCATAGATGTTAATAGCTAAAAATGTCATATCTTTCAGATACAACATGCAACACATTATATATGCCATCCTTGCTGGCAAAGTGCTGATTGTGCTGCAGTGCACTATTCAAAGCCATCTTCCTCAAGATCTACTTAAAGGAGACCATTGAGATGTGTGAATTGTGGTAATAATTATTATTAAGGTCGATCATGATCTGATGAACAATTTAAACTCGGAAAATATATGGTTATTGCGAGGCAAAATACAAAGCCGTCACATCAGCCACAAAACTTATTTTGTGTATATTGTGATCGATCCAATACAAGTTCGTAGACAAGCTGCAATTGTCTGCTATGACCATTATTTGGTATTTAAGTTACGCAAGGAATGAAAATATCGACAGCTCTGCACAATTTTTAGACAATATTCTTACTTGTAATGTGGAAAATGAGTAATAAAAAATAAAGAATGAAAAATGTGTTGTATTTTTTTTACTTATTACATTACATAACATATGTAAGTATATATAATGTATTGTATTGATATTTTTATTTAGACAATTCTTATGTACAGTATGTAAATATTCATCTAATAAAATGTATAATACCTATACAGAAGTCTATACTTGTATACTAATATTATAAAGCTGAAGAGTTTGTTTGTTTGGCTGAACGCATTAATCTCAGGAGCTAGTGGTTCGAATTATCACCTTCCCATACAGCCTCTGTCCCGTAGCGTTAGTGAACGCGACCGCTACACAGGAGGCGCGGGTTCGATCCCCGCTCAGTGCAAATAATGTATATATGAATATGCATAAATATGGTATTTGCATTGGTCTGATCGTGCCATGGTCTCACGTTAGGCCAATGGTCCCGGTTGCCATACGAAGATCTATGGCGGTCGTTACGGGTAGTCAGAGCCCACAAAATCCAGAACTTTTCGCCAATTGGTTGTGGAGGTAAGTTCAACCGCATCACAGATTTGAAAGCTGAACTGAGCTGAGCTGACTGGGAATGATGATGAGTGCATCAATCGAGGAAGTTTATAGGCTAATATCATCACGCAACTGCTCAAGAGAGCGGAGCAGTAATCATAAATGTCGACAAATTCGGCTTATATTTCAAAGTGGCCCATGGGCGAAGCCCGGTCGGGTCTGCTAGTCTGACATAAAATAATAGGTATGAAGAACTCTAATATATCTATATAATTTTTAAATAGATTTGGTACCTACCTGCTATTAATAAATACCGAGACAATATAGCACTTTTAATTTAATATTTGTCTTACCTACCGTATTTATTGATCGTTATGGATAATTTCGACTGTCAATAATACTTATCTAAAAAGCATTTAAATGTTTCGAAGTCCATTAAGAGCAAACGGGCATAACAAATACTTAATCGATAGGTTAATAATATTATCCAAATATGGCCGGCTTATGCACTAACGTAACCTCAAAATCTCACATATTTGTTGCATTTCTGGGCTTTAGAATCTTGTCCGTCTTATAAATACAAAGTAATAAGAATTAAAAAATTATTCTGCATTTAATAAACCTTTTTCCATTGCTGTTGGTTCTGGGGCGAATGATGTATGGACGCGTAGCAATGTCCTTTCTCATTTCATCATAAAGACTCACATATAAATGAAAACAAAACTAAACCTTCCTAACTATTTACATCTAAAACATTACCCCGAATATCTCTATCGCATTTCGCTTTCAATAACTTAAAATACACACCCAAAACCAAAAGCTGACATAAACTAAGTCTATATAGACCTTCGGCGAAGATTCAATTTCAATCCCAAAGTCTTCGATCCCCAGTTCCTTGAATAATTAAATCATATTGACCCATCCTCACTGCCAGTTCTAAATTATTATTATACCTAGTCATAAAGAAACATTTTCATCATAGAATATTTATAGACCGCACTGATTATGCGGTAGTCCGATTTGAATTTCCATTTTCCTATTAATATTATAAAATAAGCTGTACTCTGTGGTTATCAGCGGTTTATGTGTTGTATAAACTCTTATTATTGGCTATAAGCCTGCTTTATTTGCTATAATACTATTTCTAAAACTGTTGCGGACAACGCAGCTATTTTATATCTTTTTATACTTTCTTTATCTATAATTTAAAAATGAATAGCTGAATGTGTTGGTAAGCGCAAATCTCAAGGACAGCTCAACAGATTTCGCTAATTCTTTTTTTAGAATATTTATTGCAGTACGAGGATGGTTCTTACGCAGAGAAAAAAATAAAAAAGTGTTACGCCGTCACGGGAATGGTAACAGAACTCCAAGCGGGCGAAGTCGCGGGCATCAGCTAGTATTATTTAAAATTTCGAATTGGTTTGTGATTTCATTTGGATCGAGATTCGACAGTGTTATAGGAATAATAAAAAAAAATAAAGAAATATATAGGGTTTGGTAGGAAAATAGGTCTTCGAAAATATAAAGTTTTTAAAAGTGCAAGTGAAGTATGATTTGACCTCCTGGAGTTACCCCTGTCCTCAACTAAAACGATAATAGTTGTATTATTTGGTCCCAAAACAAAGTGTATGATATTAAAGATTATTAGTTTTGCCCCCACACGCATGATGGCATCCACAGTAGAACGCCACCGGCGGAACCTTAACTGGGTATTCGCCAGGTCCGGCCCCACTCTAGAGAGATGCTCGACGAGCCGCTTGGCAATGAATCTTTCAACGAGCTTACCCACCTCTTCGAGCAACAATATGGGCTGGTATCCAGACGGCTCGTCCGCTGGGCGTCCCAGCGGATGAGGACCAGTTCCCCCATCCTCTACATCTTGGGAAACTGGCCCCGCTCCAAGCATGCGCTGATGTATGCATGGGTATTTGCATTGCTCTGATCGTGCCTCGGAGAGCACGTTAAGCCGTTGGTCCCGGATGCCATACAAACACCTATGACAGTCGTTATGGGTAAATGGAGCCCTCAAAAATCTAACAACTGGTCTAACTGCAATGCTTCGATATCGCCTTTGGGTTGTGGAGGTCAGATAGCAGTTGCTAGCCAGATCCGCAGATGGACTGGTAAAAAGCGGACCCCAGACACCAATTTGATAGCTTCGGATGCGACTGGGATTAACGCTAAGATGAAGAGATAAAGAGAGAATGATAAATGTATGGAATTGACACGAATTTTGACGTTTATAACAAGTGTGATCAACGTATATTAAATTCTATCCTAATAACGTATTTGCACTGGTCTAGAGGGGCTGGTATAGGCTGCCTTTCCACTGGAGAAGTACTATGGTACGTTGCTATGGATGCATTTGATGTCCACCAATCATATTCGTTGGTCCACATAGCCTAGCACTGGTGGAAATAAATTCAGCGAAGCTATGTTTTTTTTTTTATATAGAAAAATGCGTACTATGGTTGTGTGCTATTGATGTGTGCTATAGATGTGTGCCGTGGATGTCTATGAGAATAAATTCGAATTTTGAAAAGTAGGAGAAACAGCTCGAGCTGCGCACAGCACAGCTTCATACGAGTAGCACATCTTACTCGCCTATCTACATAGCCTAGTACTGTGGAAACGGTCACATACTTTCATAGCTTTACACCTTCATAGCTTAGCCACATCTCTGATGGAAAGGCAGCCTAACGATAATGGAATATACTAATTATTCTCTCTATAATAACAAAACAAAAAATATCACCGAGATTGCCTCAGAAAGTAAGGTTATTTTGTAAAGTAAACTCTTTGTAAAGTGTTTACAGTGGCTTAGTGTCTAAGGCACAGGCTTTTAGTGTCGAAAGCAATTTGTTTCTCATAAAATCACGACTTTGCATCTACTGCATTCCGTAATATTAAAAAAATAGTGACATATACGTCGGTGTATTTCTCTGCTAAGTTCTTCCATTAGGTATATAACGGATTTCCATATATGTAAATATTTTTTCTTGTGGGTTTACACATTGCTGCATCGCTCAGTTAGTATACGGAGTTCACAAGCCACTATAAAGCTGGTTTTCATCAGACGAGCGATCGCTCATTCTGCCCCTCTACGTCAATTTCTATTAGTGTAAACAGAACAATCCTTCGTTGTAACGAACAGTAGCTTAGAGCGTTCTATCGTATTGTCTTGTAACATCTATGAAGCGTACGCACGTGTTCGGACGTACTCGTTCCTCAGAACGGGTGTTCTTGTGTTGTAGCGATGTAGAAGAATTCTAGGTTCCGTTTACACCAAAAGATTTAAAAAAATGCTTTGTTCTGATTCAAGCCCTATGTTCGTTGGGTCTAAATCCACCTTTACGGGCTTGCAATGAGTGGGACCTTGATTTTCTATCGATACCGCATTGAGGATCCGCTCATCGTTAAGTGCAGTGCCGCTTACCAAACTGCGGCTACACGAAGTTTTTGGTGCGGCAGGTCGATGAGGTACATTCTTTTCCAAAATATCATGTGTCTGATAGCTTGTATAGTGGTGATAAATTATCTTTATATTCACAGCCTATTTTGTTATAAGCTATGTACAGTCGGAGGAGATATCGTTGCCCCTTTACATACAACTTTATCTCCTTTGCCAACGTATACGCACACACGTTACATAATTTCTCTTCATATGAAACGTAACGGGGATGTTATACTCGACCTGTAACTCCTCAATGGTCTGTTTCATTGAATAAAACGTGACAACTTAATTTAATTCGACTTCACCACAATATTACTTTGACTGCCGAAGTCCGTACTTAAACCTCAAACTAAATATGCCTGAGTTCGGCCCAGGACTATATCAGGGGAATTACCTAAACGTTAATGAACCAATACCAAAATTCTTAGCGGGCAACCTGAGTGGCCATGAACATTGGTATATCACTGGTTTGTTAATTATTCACTCGGTTAACATTCATACACTGTATACTATACAAACATACATTTCTCACATCAGTGCAGGGTATACAGAAGTACATTATACTTCTACATTATAAACGATTTTTAAGCTATTGCATAGCTTCGATCGAGGGCCTTGAGCGCGGGGACCGAATCCAGAAATTCCGTAACGAAAAAACCTCACGCTCGTTTCTTTTCGGCAGTCTTCGACACGGTGTTCGTGTGCGTGCAATTAGCCGTATTGTACGACTCTAGGAAGCTCGCACGAATCGAGACGAGCTGCTCTGAAATCGGACGAATACATAAGCAGCTGTTTATGAGAAAGTATATAGATTATTTGTCGATAATCACTTCTTAATATCATTTTTTTTTTTAATGAATAATTTTGTTTTGGTGTCATTACACTATTTATACCTAGATGTTTTCGTTTTATAGAGAAGAAAAACGTAAAGAGCTAAAAAGAAAAAATAAAAACTAATGCACGTCAATGGGCATATTATCATAATTGCATAAGTTGATACAAAATGCTATGCAATAGCTTTACCGCGGCAGTCCCCGAGTGCCACACGTCCTTTTTTTTCTCTTTTAGCGTGAGCATATCGCCTTCACGTCAATTTGTCATTGAAAGATAGAAAACGGACAGGTAGAGAGTGAACTAGGGTCCTCGGAAAATCAGGGTTCCGTCACTTTTATAACTTTCAATGGCAGTAGAAAGAAAACTCATCGAGTGTAAGGTTAAAATAGATTAAATAATAACCTCACTCAAACTTGTCCACAGTTTATTTTTATTTTTAGCCTGACCGGTTTCACTTCACGTAACCCTTTATACTCCTCAGCTTCCTCTACTGTCCATATTGAATAAAAACTTCACTTGTACTTCTTCACAGTTTATTTATAGACCGGTTTCACCTCACGGCCAAGTACTGTGTCACGGCATTATCAAAGGTTTACGTAACAATGGTTTTAAACTATTACATTTCTAAAAAATCTTCCTCTACTGTCATTCATTCTTTCATAATTCATAACAGAATTCATTTGTAAGAATATTATTCGGCACTATCTTCTTATTCATCTAAGCGTTATTCCAGTTGCATCCAAAGCTTTCAACTTGGAGTCTGGGGTTCACCTTACCAGTCCAACTGCGGATTTGACTGATCTTTAATATTTTCCGTGAAGCGACTGGCATCTGACCTCCACAATCCAAAGGCGATATCGAAGCATTGCAGTTAGACCAGTTGTTGGATTTTTAAAGACTCCAACTAACCGTAATAACTGCCATAAATGTTCGCATGGCAACCGGAACCGGTGGCTTAACTTGCTCTCCGAGGCACAACCAGACCAATGCAAATACCCATATTCATGCCTACAAATTTTGAGCGAAGATCGAACCCGCGCCTCCTGTGTAACGGCCGCCTTCACTACCGCTACGCATCGCGGGCTGTCGGTATATAAACATAATTTTTCAATTTAGTTAACTATACTTCCCCAGGTAGAATAATGTCCGTTATAATTATAATCCAAGTACCTAAATACTAATTATATTCCAAAGTCTAGCAATTAATATGCAATAATCATGCAAGTCTGCCGATTCTCTATCTATATCACTAAACAAAATAATTTAATCAAGTAATAAATATATTCAACTCTATGACCGAATAGGACACTCGGTCATACTTAGACTCAATAATTCCTACCAAAACCCCGCAGTCTTTCGCCACCCGTCAAGAACAAACAAACTAGCCAAACGAACTTTTCGAATTTCAATAGACTTAAACTGAATCCTAAAAATCTAATATCGGCTGACCATTCGTTCGTAAACTGACAATAGAAGCGCCTTCTCCGGTCGGAAATTCGCTTCACAGCCCTATGTCCACTAATCTGGTAAGCCAGAGGAAGTAATTAAACCATTCTGGAGCCGCTCCCCACTCATTTAGCTTAAAGAAGGCACTATTAAGGTGCGCCACACTGTACTGTAAAATATATAGAGATTTTTTATATAAATATAATTAGGTGGAAGACGCATGAAAACCAAAGTCACAGATGCATTTACTTTCTCCCTCCAAAGAAAGTGGAAATGGGCAGAACACGTGGTTAGGTACACTGACAACAGATGAAGAAAAGAAGTCGTAAATTGGTCCGAACCGCAAGGCACTAGAGCAAAAGGCCAACCTTATGCCAGATGGGCAGACAAAATAGCGACAGTGGCGAGTCGGGGATGGTTAAAAACTGCGCAGGACAGGAAAAAATGTAGTACCTTACAGGAGGCTTTTACCCGAACGGGGTCCGTGCAAATACAATAGATAGCAATTTGATTATTTTCATTATTATAATTATGTTCTGTCACTTATATCAATTATTATTTAATGTATTTTAATATAATGTTCTGTTTTTTGCACTGTATGAATTAAAATTTTTATGTAATTGGTTTGCATGGGATTAAATAAAGCTATATTATTATATAGGTGCTGGTAGATAAGCATACGGCCAAACTGATGGGAAATGGTTACCGTGCCCTATGGACGTGTGCAATCCCAAGGGAATCACTCTTGTGCTGCCGACCCTATTTGTCTTTCTTTGTGCGTTCGTGATTTATTACTTTAATCGACTAGATTGATACCCGTGACTTCATTTGGTTGGACTTTTAGTGGGGATTCCGCCTGAAGTCGAACTTAACTTTGTCATGACGTTTTAATCGATTAATTTTATAAAATAAGGAACATGGACACTATCAGTAGGATGGGCGAACGACATGAAAAAAATGGCTTGGAGAGACTGAATGCGCTAGGTGGAGTATCGGGTGCTACGACGTACAAGTCTGCTTTAGAAATATCTTGACTACAACTAACTTTTAAACTCTCGCGTTCCATGATATATAATTAACGAAACGGGAATTAACGCGATCACGGTATAGGTACTTACATACCTTTGATTGCCTGACGTTTCGACCAGGTTACACCGGCCGTGGTCACAGGCTGACTGGCTCAGCAGTGGACGCCCGCCGTCTTCGAATCCGTGAGGTAGTAGGTTCTTCATCTACCCGCACATTTTCAATATTTTCTTGTCGCCATGTACCGTCACATACCACACTCACAGTGTCCCTATTACGTAAGCAAACTGTCCGGTGTCTATCCGACTGCGTAGAAAAGCGAGGTTGCATGTTTTTCATCACTGGATTCCATGTTGCAGATAATTTAAAACCATCTTCCCGATTGAAATTTTTATGTTTTTTGATTTCAATCGCTTCACGTACAGCTCTTGAGTAAAAGTGACGTTCCTTGGAGAGGACTTGCGTATGGTGAAATTCAATCCAGTGATTGGTGCCTGCTTCTAGCAGGTGCTCTGCAATCGCCGATTTGCTCGTCTGGCGATTCTTTACAGCTGCGATGTGTTCTTTGACCCGTTCAGCAATAGTCCGCTTCGTTTGGCCTATATAGGAACTACCACAGCTGCAATCTATCTTATAGACACCTGGACACTGTAACGGTAAGACATCCTTCGGTGTGCCCACGATGTTGTTTACCCTTATGCCTGGGGTGTAAACTGTCGGGATGGAGTATGTTTTTAACACTGAGCCGACTTTGTCCGTTACTCCCTTGACATAGGGCATATAGGCTGGCTGTCTGCTCACCTCTGGACGTCTACGCCTCACTGCCTGTTGCTTCCGTCGTCCGTTCACTTCATATCCGTTGTTCTTGAGTACCTCCTGAACATGATCCAGCTCTCGCTCCAGATGTTCAGGGTCACAGAGATCATACGCTCTATTCCTGAGTGAGGTCACAACGGATTGTAGGTGTCGGGGATGGTGATGAGACGTGACGTGTAGGTATCTGTCCGTATGTGTAGGCTTCCGGTACACACAGTGTGACAAGGACCCATCTGATCTCACGGCTACTTTTACGTCTAAGAATGACAACGACCTATCTTTCTCCATCTCATACGTGAACCTTATCTTGGGATGAATTGAATTGAGGTGTTGTATATATTGATCCACTTCCTGTTGACTTCCCTTGACAATACTGAAAATGTCATCTACATATCGCTTCCACAGTCTGATGGTCTTCGGGCCAAGACTTAGGGCCTTTTCTTCAAAATGTTCCATCCAGATGTTGGCAAGTACAGGGGCTACAGGACTTCCCATTGCGACACCATCTATCTGTAGGTAATGTTGACCTTGGAAAAGGAAGTAGTTACCATCTAGACAGTGCTCAAGTAGATCAACATAGTTAAACGGTAGTTCGCTGTCACTCAATAGATCCTTTACGACTTTCAAGCATTCTTTTATAGGGACGTTGGTGAAAAGAGATTCCACGTCAAAGCTCACCATGATGTCATCTGGTTCCAGCTTGAGATCTTTAATGATCTGTATAATGTAGGTATGTAAGTAAGTACCTATACCGTGATCGCGTTAATTCCCGTTTCGTTAATTATATATCTTGACTACAAGTCTCAAAATGGTCATAAAACTAAGTTATTCGGAGCAAATTGAACTGTTTTATTGTATTTGTTATTATGATATTGTTAAAATTGTATTATTATTTGAGATAAAGGTGTGTACCAAATATCAGAACAATCCGTCGACAGGAAGGGAAAGATGCCAAAGAATTAGGCTCAATTTATAACACGTTGCTCATCTAGATCGATCTGACGCTGACTATACATTAGGAGAGGCCTATGTTCAGTAGTGAATTGCAATAGGCTAAATAATAGGTCGTTACATATGAAATTTCCGTTTTATTGAAGAAATTGGAGGAAACCCAAATTGCAGTAGTAACATTTTGCAATTTTTTTTTTGGGAATGACAAATCTAATTTTTATGATTTTTTTTTTTGTTATGTATGAGACGACATTAAGCTAACAGCAACTTTTATTACATTTTTGAAAAGTGACAGCTGTAAAAAAGTAATACGTAATGTATCATCAAAATAGATAGCATTTGGGATGTACTGTTTTTGAAGATCGAATTTAATTAATCAAGCGGCCAATAAAAACAAAAATTTAATACAGAGTTGAAATCAACTTGAAATCAACTTTCAAACAAAGTATAAATATTGAAAATAGCTATTAAATTACCGGAATAACGAACTCATGAATCTGTAAAAAAATATTCGGCAATTTCATATGTAACGACCTAATAATTAATAAAATATCGTTCAATTAAAATGTTGGCAGTTGGCGTAGTTTAGAATACTTGTAACGTTTGATGAAATATTGGAAATACAATCAACCGATTGGGGTTTTAAAACTGCACCAGTTGTAATGATTTTTGTAAATTTTAATTAACATTATCTAGGGTGAAATTAGGACATGGAGCTCCTGCTAGGTCCAGGTAGAAGGGGTAGGCCTAAAAAGTCCTGACTTGACGTCGGGGAGGTTGACATGCGTGCAAATGGTCTGAGCACCCTGGACGCCCAACATCATACGAATTGGAAGAGGAAGAGCCGGAAGGCAGAACCTGAACTCCGAGGTCACCCTGGCCTCGGGTGCAATCAGGATCGTACGTGTCTATGAAAAAAAAATGAAATAAATGAAAAAGATGAAGGCGAAATAAACGCCCATTAACGCAAATAAATCAGTTTAACAAACGAACTATCTTTTTTTCACCAAATTTCGTGTGAAACAACCCTAAGAATGAAATATTGAATCCAGCCCCGCACTAATAAAGGACACTTACTTAATTGAGGGATCTCTGTCAGACGCCACCGCGGCCTGACGGACGTCTCGTCCGACTATTATTTATATAGCCAACTGAGTTTGGACGCCGTCCAATTTAATACCAGTATCCTTACCATTTTTCTTGTTTATATGCCAACTAAAGATGTTAGCTGTTGTACAAATTATTTATTTATTGATGTTTCTGCCAAGGTTTTGTTGGTAAGATTTATTTAATTCGTCATATATTTGTTTACTATAATTTGTCCATAATACTGCTTGATTTAAATACTGATAAAGTAATTTATCTGCGTGTTGACGGAGAAAGAATACTTTTATTACCACCCTGTCTCATCTGAAAGGTTTCGTAAGATTCGACTAATGGAAAAACGATATCACTACGAAAGAAAGAAAATTATAAATAAAACCCTCTGCCAACCCTCTTGCCACCGTGGTAACAGTAGGCTAATATCCCTCCCAATGATAGATAGACACCACAATAGGCCCCCAGTTCCCGGTGGTACCGCTATTCTGCATGGCAGCAGTTCGGGTAACGGCGGGGCCGGGGATGCGAACAATCTCTGGGTGACAAAAGTCTATGTTTAACCGACGACTGTTGCTGGCTGCGTATAATTGCAGTACATTTCGGCTGAAGCAGAAATTCGCGGAACTCTAACTAGGTCAAATAAACTGACATATTCGGGGGTTGTCCGAGATCCGAAGACAGGGACACGAGTGACACGACAACCCTTGAGTCAGGCGACCTGTTCTACTTCCGAGTATCCCACTAGTATAACGACTCACCTTATTTGCCCACGCAATAAAGGGTAATAAAGGATATAAAAAAATAATATATACGTATTTAAGTCATGCACACACTCGTGCGTTCCAGTCATCAACATCAGATTCATTTATAACTGTCTAACTCTTTACTCTGTAAATGTTTACCAACAGCAAAACTAAACTTGCAGCTGTTTAAGTGAAACTAGAACACAAATCTACGACGGGAGCAGGCCGCATTTTGCATGGCGACCCAGTTCGGGAGCGTGTTCATGAATTTTTAATAAGAATTTATTATCAAGTACGCTGTACTACCATCGATTTGTTCAGGTGGTCTACTATAATTTCTTGAAGCAATATTATTTCAATCTTACTTTAAATTGTATGGTGTGAATCGGACTAAATCGTCTTTGGTCCGTATTAATTAAATCGCTGTGAAATCGATCTTGAGTTGAAGAACTTACAAATTTGAAGTAGATGCACCAAAGATTCCTTAAAATGGCTATCAGTGGAACTAAGATGGTCACTATCAAATGCATACTGTTTTATCACCCACCAAAGCAAACAAAAAGAATTGGTTACCGTGGCCTATGGAAGTGTACAACATCAGGGGCAATGGATAATGTTCACTAATTCTGAATTTCAGCTTATATCATTCTGTGTTGAAAACAAAAAAAAATGAAAAATATATCAAAAACTTTCATGATTTGGACTCTTAAAGTGGTCGTGCAGCGACCGGCTTGCGCTACGCGTAGATGCGTCTGTCGTCACATCATTTTTCCCAGTCAGCTTTAGTTGGCGCTGCGTTACGTTTCACTAGAAATCTCAGGAACTAATGGTCTGATTTCAAAAACTGGTATTGTTTTGAATAGCCCGTTTATCGAGGAAGGTTATAGAGTAATAACGCGAAAATGATGAATATAGCCTAACCTGCCTCGATAAACGGTCTATTCAAAACAAAAAGATTTTTTCAATTGGGACTAGTAGTTTTTAAAATTCTAGAAAAATCAGGGCAGCGGCAAAGAGCTTAAAGTACGCGGCAAATGTCACACGCGTTCAAGCAGGACTCGGTATTTTTGAGAACTTTGAATGCTGTGCAAAATCGGTATGATTTCATATTTTTGAATGAAACAAAACCAATTGTATTTCCTATTAATATTATAAATGCGAAAGTTTGTACAACACATAGGCTATATATCACTACGCTACTACTCAAGGGCACGGAGCAGTGATCATTAATGTCAACAAGTCCGGCCGGCATATACAGAGAAGTTACAGTTTAGTTATTTCTGTTGCTAAGCCACGGCGCTGTGTATCACGCAAGCGCACGGACTTAGCGGTTAGCGGTCGAGCAGGCTACCAGAAATTATTTAAATACAAAAAAATTACGCACTCAAAGGGTTGATATTTGGTACAGGGATGGATAAAGCGGAGTAGGAACGGACATAGGCTCCCTTTTAACGCTAGTAGTGGTTAATAGGGAGAACAGGAGAATAGGGGATAATTATTTGTAATTCTTGAAGATGTCCTGATGAAATTTGGTACAGAGGTGAATTAGAGTTTGGGAACGCTACGCGATAAACGATATCCATGCGGGCGTAGCCGCGGGTAACAGCTAGTACATATATAAGAGTTTCAATGTAATAAACTTTCAAGTGATTTTGCACCCCTAGTAACATTCTCCAATAGCAGTAATTTATTAATACGGGCCTTAGTCATAAGTCTATTCTGTTATGTGTCTTGTAAATCTAGTAAATATATCTAGATAAACATGTTTTTATATATAAAACACGTCAATTTGACTTCACATCGCCTGAAAGTAAAATCTCGGAAACAATCACCATTGAAAACAATCAGGCCCACTTACATAACCCGGGACTGTAGGAAAAAGGAAACAAGTGAGCAGGCAAGGAGTTCCAGGTTATTAATAGTGCAGTAGAGGAAAGGATCACCGAACCGCTTGGTTCGTGATGGAATATTCTGCACCGTATGCGAGTGACATCTAAGGCCTGCACGTGTTGTTCTGTGTAGAAAAGGAGAGGGCGGGACTAAATACATTCATATCTGACTGTATTAAAGTAAGTGTAAGACATAACATTTGCTCCAGTATAACCACATAACATCGTCATGTTATTAGGTTCTGTCAGATGCTGATGCAGACGTGACGGTCTAAATTAGAATGAAATAATATTACAGTAGTAGCCCTCCAGGTTGCTTCTAGAAAACCAATAACCGCTTTAAACTTTAAACAATCGTGACTGCGCAGCTGGCGAATAGATTTTCAATATTTTCATCGTCTCCTTAGGGTCATAATGAGTTGTTAGTTTATGCTATGGGTACCTATTTTTTTTTTTTTTTTCAGTATATTAGTAACCGATATAATCTACTAACATTCAGTAGGGAGTGTAATGGTAAGGATTCAAACCTTAACCTCAAAAAGGTTAGTCACCGTATTTCAATTTGACATCGAGCCGATTATATATATTACTAGCTGTTGCCCGCGGCTCCGCCCGCGTGTATGTCGGTTATCGCTTAATGTTGAGCCGACGCTATTGAGCATTAAATTCACCTCTCTACTCAACTTTGTCCTCGACTATTTTGACATTATTGATCACTGCTCCCTTGAGTAGCAGTGTGATGATAATAGCCTATGTGTTATTCTGATTTATAAACTATTGTAAAGGTTCATCAACATCCATTCAGTAGTTTTTACGTGAATAGGTAACAAACGGAAGTTTGGAATGGATAAAAAGTATGAATGGAAATCCATACTCATAAACTTTCGCGTTAATAATATTTAGTAGTATAGTCTAACTACAGAATTGCTATATCGCCAATAAGCCGCAGAGGTCATATAGGGACTGCCACCCTATATGGAAGATTTAAAAATTCTACCATTTCATAATTTAACTAAAAGCCATTCGATTATGACTAACTGAATTGGGAAACGCTAGGAGGCGGGCAGTCCAACTTTTCATGTGTTCCTCCACTTGAAAAATGTCATTCAAGCTCCTATCAAAGCCAAGCTTTTAACATTATTATGACCCATCTATATCAATCAGTACGCCAGTTTCCTTATTCAAATTCAGTTCAAAATCACAGTCTTGGTCTAATCTTAGTCTCCCAAATGTCAAAAATAATCTATAGTCGTTCTTTCAAAAAACTTGTGTTACTGGTTTATCGTTTTCATAATAATTCCTTACACTTGAACAAAATCGTTCAAGTTTCTGCCAATGTTAAGTTTGTAACACTATGATGACCCATCTCCATAAATCTAAACATATTATTTCATTCAGATCAAAGCAAGTGTAGTGGTGGTAGAAATTTGATGGCACAAATTTACGATGCTCGATTACGAAAAGCCCTCCCTAGTAATCCAATCTCGGTTGGATTGCGTTCAGGGGTCAGCAAGTGCATAGCCGGGCAGGGGGGATTGTGGTCGCAGCACGAGTGGGACTGGTGGGTGTCACACGGTGCTGTGACGACAATCCTCTTTTCTCATCAAACTCCCTTCAGGCGAGGTAAATTCAAATTGACGTGCCCTATATATATAAAAAACTCTAGAGTACCGTTTACGCGGCCCCAGCCAACAAATGGCGATACATTGCGAAGCACATCCGCAGCCACCAGACATCAACGACACTAAATCAATCCTCGCTAAGCCGATTATGTACTTACCTACCGATATTTCAACTACTGAACTTCCATTTCGCGAGGCCGTCGTTATCAGTTGGCAGTCGCTTCAATCTCTTACGAAAAGTTAGTTTTTGACATTGTGATAACCAATTAGAAGGCCAATTCTCCTAATGAAAATCTGTTCAAATTGCTGTCTAGATGTAATCTAAATCTCCTAGAAGTCAAAAACAATACTCTCATAGTGCAATTTTCAAGAAAAACCATTGTTATTCTGATCGTTTTTGATATTTGGGAGGTTGAGATTCAATCCAGAGTGAATTTCGAATAGATTTTTAATAACGAGAATGTAACCTCTGAACACAATATTTCATTTAGATGAACGAAAGTGAAGCACATCTCTCGTGTGCCATTTACGCGGCCTCAGCCGACAAATGGCGATACATTGCCACTCACATCCGTAGCCACCAGCCACCAACGACACTAAATCATTCCAGTTAAGCCGATTATGTGCCGATTCCAAATGTTACGAACTCATTTGTTTTGTTAATTGAATTTCCAGGAGATTATATTGCGACGGGATGAAGAGGAAATTGATTTGATTACGATGTTTCTGAAAAGATATATTTGTATATCCGGCATGAACTAGGAATACAATTGTGAAGATAAAACAAACACAATACGCACGCTCGTGGAATGATGTTGTCTCAGTTTACTCCAATGGGAAAGAGACATGACTTTATGTATGTATGAGTATCTAAATTATTACAAGGTATGTATAATTATAATTATAAATTTATAACTCAACTACAATGGGTACTATCTACCTATAAATTAAATTCAAAATTGTACCTCTGTATTTTATAAGACGGGGGAGGTCTTATCCACCGCGTAGCGGTAGTGAACGCGGCCGGTACGCAGGAGGCACAGGTTTGATCCCCGCTCAATGCAAATATTTGTATGCATGAATATGGGTATTTGTATTGGTCTGATCGAGCTTCGGAAAGCACGTTAAGCCGTCGGTCCCAATTGCCATGTGGACATCTATAGCAGTCGTTACGGCTGGTTGTAGCCCGCATAAATTCAACAACTGGTCCAACTGCAATGCTTCGATATCGCCTTTGGATTGTGGAAGTCAGATGGCAGTCGCCAATCGGCAATCTCCAGCTGGACTGGTAAAGCGGACCCCTGACTCCACGTTGAAGGCTTCGGATGCAACTGGGATTAACGTTGGGATGAAAAATTTCATATATTTACAGTCACCTTGCTTATTCTTAAATATTTTTGAAGTGAAAACTTCTTTAGCGGCGTTGGATGGGTGTAAAATGTTAAGGAAGCGTCAGGATTAGTTGACCTTTGAACTGTAACCGACGACTGACGTCATACAAGATTGGTACAGACTATCTATTTTGCAATTTACAATAGATAGCGTCGTAGCTTAAACGGTAAGCACTTCGACTGTAAGTCCTTATAGTTTCAGATAGTATCGGGTTCAAACCACCTGGCCTTCAGGGATTTTTTGTGATTGTTTTTTCTTATTATAATTTATTACTTTTGGTGATTATTTTTTCTTTTTGTAATTTATTACTTTTTATGATTATTTTTTCTTTTCATAATTTATTAATTTCTTCTGACAGAAAATTTGCAGAAAATTAATGATAGGTTTTATGATTAGCGCTATATATAGGTATGGTATGGTATGTTCTTTTTTATCTTTTTCTATGTATATAACGAAGAAAGAAAAAAAGAAAATGTTTTCACTTCGCCGGCACTCCCAGAGTGCAACCCGTCTTTTTTTTTAATAGATGTCCTTAAATCGCACCGTGCTCTTTGTATACTCACGCTTTGTGTATCTCTAAATGGGGTAAACACAATCTAATCTATGTTTCGATTACTATTCGAAAAAGTGAATTGCTCTGGCGTGACTTGAAGAATTTGAAATGCTCCAGGCGTGGTTCGGTAGGTCAGTGGTCAGAGCATTCCCCCTGATAGGGACTGCTCGCTGTTTTAAGTTCCACGTGAGCAATTTACTTTTTCCTATCTTAATCGATTAGAATAGTTAGCATACAAATTGCTTATAATTGTCTTTTTTTATACCACTTAGGAGAAGCACACGGCCACGGCTTTCCATCATAAAGTGGTTACCGTGGCCTAGGGATGTGTGCAAGACCAGGGGCGACACTCGTGCTGCCGACCCTGTTAGAACAGAAAGTTTTTGTGCCGCCAGCGTAGAAGACAACGCAGGAATAGAGTTTTTCCACTGACAGAACAGAAGCTCTTCAGTGAGCTCTGGCTACCCTACTCACGGCCGACGGCGCCGGGAACACTACACGAGGTCATTATGACCGCGGTATTCTGTAGGGCAGAGGTACTTCCCCAGTTGGACTGCTCATTTGGACGGAAATATCGTTGTGACCTGCCTCCTAAATTCATTAAGTCTATGATTATTTATTTACATGTGTCTGTATAATGTATTTACTCGACTAGCGTAGTCCAACTGACGAAGTAGCAGCAGTGTGCTACAATTCACACAGAAAGTCAAAAGCTTTCATTTCATTCACATACACACTTTCCCTCCCAATTTTCTGTTTTGTCCTATTCTCTTCTTTGTATCCTCGCCCCTTCATTTTTGTGGAGGCAACGGTTGAGTGTGTTTGTTTTTTTTTTTACAATTTTTTATCCACTGTATATAATTTAAAAAAGTTTATCTTTCATCTGACCTCACAGTCTTAAATACATTTCTAAAACAAAAAATAATATCCCAGAACATAACACAAATAACTTCTTAAATAAACAGATATCAAGTTATTAATCATAGTAAACATCTGTCTCATAATCTTAATACAAAATAAATAGCCAAAATATTAAAGTCTAAGAATTTTACAAAGAAATCACTTCGCTAACATTGTTTATATTTTACAAAGACATTTATCTTATCCCCGATATCGGAACACAGTTCGTCTAAACTCATTTATAACAATAACCGTCCCACCGTCCGTAAATAGGGCCCACCTTCTTTGGCCCACCTACAATATACAATGGGGTTCCGTAGAGTTAAAAGTTATGTGCGCTAGAATATATTATTTTTAAGCTAGCTGTACATGTATAGATACATACAGATACTCACTCAGGTAGAGGAAAATTAACACTCACATTTCGTCAAATATAATTTTCGGTCCAACGTACTAGGGGGCGAGCCTATTGGCGTTAAGCGGGTACTTAATCTTGGGCTGTATATTAACTGTCGGTTGAAGAACAGCCCTTTCCCTTAGTCGCTATCTACAACACCTACAGAAAGAGATGGGGCGGCACTATTTAAATTTACTCCACCTGATTGATTGTTGATTATTAAAACTCAAATTATTTTGATTTTAGAACATTTTTTATAACGTACGTAAACAGGATACAGGTAATAGAAATCGTAATCGAAATATAATTATTTAGACGTTAGTCGTCATAAACAAACTAGTATTTTATTTTGACGGAAAAGACCACTATTTTCATCCGAAGATGAAATCTTTCGCGGATGAGATGTCACCTAAGTCAAACCAACACGGCACATTTATAGATTGTGTTATTAAATTCTTTTAGACTGGACATGTTACACAACGTCCATGGCGTAGTAGTAGTGAACGCGGCCGCTACGCAAGAGGCGCGGTTTCGAACCCCGCTCAGTGCAAATATTTGTATGCATGAATATGGGTATTTGCATTGGTTTGGTCGTGCGTCGGAGAGCACGTTAAGCTGTCAGTCCCGGTTGCCATATGAACATTTATGGAAGTTGACACGGGTAGTTGGAGCCCTCAAAAGTCCAACAACTGGTCTAACTACAATGCTACGATATCGCCTTTGGGTTGTAAAGGTTAAAAGTTAGATGGCAGTCGCTTCACGGAAAAGGTAGAAGTTAAGCCAAATCCGCAGTTAGACTGGTAAAAGCAGACCCCAAACTCCAAGTTACTAGCTTCAGATGCGACTGGGATTAACGCTAGGAGGAAGAAGAGACTAGACATGTTACACCAGTGGAATTCACAACATTACAAAATTGTAGTTTCTACAAAAAAAAGTGCTTGTCTGATGAATTAACACAAAGTAGAAAATAAATACGGAACCGTCATTGAATTAGACCTATTCGCTTTCAGCAAATTTTATTAAAATTGTAGCATAAAGCGAGGACTCCCTTTGTTGATATAGAAATATTAAAGCCTTAAATATTGTTTTCATTGTATAAAATAAACTTTTTCGCGGATTCCCTACGGTTTCTTAAATTGTGAAATGTGTTCAAAGTTACGTAATATTTCAGAACTTTTTAGTGGAATTTTCATTAGCATGATAAGTTTCGTCTTTGAAGCAGCTAGACTGTCGCAAAGGATTTATTAAAACAAGTAGTAAGAATAAATTAAATAGAGTGGAGCTAACTATATCCCTGCTAATATCGAGTAGCTCAGATAAAGTGGCATTATATCAAAAGGAAAAAATGATTATACTTCGTAAAATTTATGAAGATAGTTTTCACAGCTTATGCTTATGAAGTTACTACCGGGTTCTGACAGGAGGGGTAGGTTCAAGAAGTCCTAGCTTGACGTCGTGGAGGGTGACATGTGTGCCAATGGTCTCACCACCATGAACCATGAAGGGGTGGAGGAAGATCCAGTAGGCAGACCCAGAGCTCCGAGTTCACCTTAACCTCAGATGCAATCAGAAAAATACGTCTCCACGGCGATAATACCGCCTATGAAGTATCGTAATTCTTTTCATTGACAATATAGTACTGTAGATACAAAACGTAAATATATTTGTTTGTACGATGTCTAAAAAACATTTGTTACAAAAATCAGGCTACAATATATCCGTCTAAGTTGTTTATTACTTTGGAAGCTTTTTAAGTGGCTTGCTGTCCATTGGGACCTAGTCAATTTCGAAATTCCGACTAGGAGTCGCAACAATATAAAAACTATACTAACTTTATAGGAGTTAGACATTGAACAAAATATAAGTTTTGCCTATCCTAACCACAGCTTATGAATTTGACTAAAAGATGACAAGATAGTTTTTACAATAAACATGCGCTAACTAGTCTACTCAAAATCTGTGGTTCTGACTAATAACCAAGGTCTTTGCGACCTCCAGTTGAAAATTGGTAGATGAGAATCTGACACGGTTTTTCCTCTGCGGTTTAGGGTGATCAAACGACACTCGAAAAAGCCAATACAAACTAAATCATAAAAAGGATGAAAAAATGTGAACTAATAATGATGTTCGCAGGCTATTCCTCAAGAGATAACAGCAGACCAAATCCCGCATTACACAGCTCAAATTTCAAATAGTAATCACTAATTCAAATCACGTGACGACCCTAATTCAAAGGTAGTGCTTATTTCACGACTAGGCGAGGAGCCTAACAATTCAGTTTACACACTAACTACATGTGAAGAGAACCGTCTCTTCAATTATTTACTAGGTGTTGTCTGTCTGCAAACTCGTCTACCTGAAATTCTAGCTGTATGACGAGAATTCCGAGAGTTAGGTGCTTGTCACTCCGCTGGCAATGTGCGATAAAAGCTGGCAACTAAATCATATGAGACAGTGCACACTCGGTATGCTCTGATAAACTTTTCAATGGCATGGGAGTGACTATAAATGGGACAGTGCATGTATATATGCATTGCACCATTTATAGAGCCTTTCACTTATTCAAATCGATTAAGATAGGAAAAGTGAATGCCCAGGTGTAAATTTCATTCAATTATTTGAGAAGTATCTGATAGAAACTATATTTGGTGAAAATAAAACAATAGTAAATACTTAAAAAAAGATACATCAAAATAATAAAAGGTGTCCCACAATCACAATTTACAATTTTATAGTTCGTTTCTTCATAACCCAAAAATAAAACCACAATGCGATAATGTTGTAAAATTCGATCACTGCTTAGATAGGGTCTTAAAAAACCACCATTTATGCAATTGAACAAGGAAATAAGATTGATGACTAAAAAATAGCGATATAGTTAGTACAGTTTTTGTGCTGTAAATAAAAACCAAAGGCTATTCCTGCTTTGTCTTCTACACTGACGGCACCGAAACTCTCCGTGTGTACAGCGTCGGCAGTACGAGTGTGACTCCCCTGGTGTTGCACACTTCTGTAGGCCACGGTAACCACTTTCTATTAAGTGGGCTGTGTGCTAGTCTGCCACCTAAGTTGTACAAAAAAAATAAGGTACAAAGTTGCAAGCCGCATGAAGTTCTTCTGAAATTTACATGCTTATTAGGGGCACAATTGAAAATCATTGTAGAAATGTAGACAACATAGATTAAGAGCCCCACTAACATTTACTTACGTAACCTGCGGTAAAACTAAAGTACATATTACAAAGGCAGACTTTTCGCTAGATTTACCTTCCACAAAAAGATTCCACTTGACAATAATGCCTTGGCAAGATTAATCACCAAACCATGGGATGTACATAAAAATTATTTTGTACTAGCTGTTACCCGCGACTTCGTTCGCGTTGAGTTCGGAATAGCTCGAATTCATCGTCATATTGTCAGTTATTTATTATGAAGAAAGTCTTGTTCGAGTGACTGACTAATAAAACCAGGGCTAAACTACCGAAAGCTACGAAATTAGACAGGCTTCTTCTATGGGCCAAGCAAACTTTACGAAAGGCTAACGTTGATCAATAATCATGCAATCACACTATAATCTTATAACTGATCAACATTGTTAAATGTTAGTTAAAAGAGTTTAAATATCCTTCCTTCCTACCTACTCCTTAGAACACACTACTACCACTTACGAGCTGAACAAATAAAACTGTATCGAGAGCATCATTAAAATAACCTTTAGCTGTGTTAAATTTTACCGACCACAGCCACATCAGTGTACGTTGCCTGCCTTACACACAGGTGGTGGAGGGGTACAGTGGGCAAGAGAGCAATTTTTGAAATTGACCGGGGGGAAAGTCCCAGTAGACACAGGGTACTTGCGACTGATCAATATAGCCCATTTTGCCAATGACATTTGCAGCGGCCAACTTGTATCCGATGATAAGATACTTCCGACTTGACCATAGGTGTTGATGTCCACACGGCACATTTTTATGGTCTGATGAAATCTACCGGAATAGTCCACATTTGCTCTCTTTTATTTACTATTCTGTCGGATTAGAGAGAACATCGTTCGAAGACGATGAGTATTCTGTTGAGACTCTTGCTGAGCTGTAGATTCTGGAGTAGGTAACATGGCCTGACTTTGCTGAGATGCTATAACTTTTGCCTCTCGAAGTTCTTTAAATTCCTATGATCGAAATCGTCTCTTCTTTTAAATGTTTTTGCTGCTTTTATTGGTTCGATCTATTCACACATCACAATTGTTAGGTGGGATAAACTATCATTGACATAACTTTTTTATTTATGAACCGATTTCAATAAAATATACACTAAATGTTAAACGAAGCCTACCACATTCAATTAGTGAAAACCGCAACCGAATCCATACAGGCAATTCTAAGATTAACGTGCACAGACACACAGACAAACAGACAAAAATTCCAACAAACGTTGTTTTAGCTTCTATTACGTTTATAAAGTTTTTCTCGTAGTCCCAGAACAGTTTTTCTCGTATCCTTTCCATGTATAGACATCGATCGGTTACTATTTTTATTATATGTATAGATGTTACTAGCTGATGTCCTCGGTTTCACCAGCGTGGATATTGGTTATCGTGATTTTTGGTCATATCTTCGATTTTATTTAACTAATTGCTATAAATCTTACATAAAATTTCAAGTCTGATTAAGACCTTCGCATTATAAACCCACGTCAAAATCCGTTAACGTAACGTTAACCTATCAAAAGAACGGAGCATTGTGATTGGTTCACAGTAGGCAGACGACCAATCGCAATGCTTCGTTCTGTCGATAAGTTTACGTTATGAACTTGACTTTTTGTCGTGCTCGGGGCACAGTATGCTTTGTTTACATCAATACAAATATCACAAATATAAATATTATTGTGTCCAAAATCGGTAATTTATCAACCCAACTATTACTCAACTCAACCAACGCAACTCAACTATACTTTATTTATTTATTTATTTATTCTTTAAATAATGTCCAATGTACAGACACGACTACTTTAAAATTTTGTAATATATACGTTGTAATGTAATGGCAAGGGGAATAAAGTGGAAATTTGATGAGGAGCGTAATAGTGGGGGGCGGTAACGAACCATGACATCAGACGTTTGACTACATACTTTACGATAAGGATGGATGAAAGGGTGGAGAAGGCAGCATCGTTAACTTGGTGAAATATTGTAGTCCAGGAAAGTGACGGTAGTTGTAGTTTTTATGGAGATTAGATCTATTAATTAAACCTCTGCATTTTGCTATGAAATTTTAAAGTATTTAGACTGGTACTCAGTTCTATATCTCAATTTATCTGAGAACAGATTATGTAGCATAGACATTGTTTTTACAATCTGTCCTCAGATAAAACGAGATACAGGACTAGAGTTGTTAAAGATGCTTCAGATGGTTGTCAAAGATTCAGTCAAAAATCAATGCTTTTAAATGATTGAAAAGTCATTCATTGGTTTTGATAGTTCGTGAGAATATCAGTAGACGCTTCCACCATCGCTTCAAAGACGGATATAAAGGAGAAGGATTGGTTCAGGCGAGGTCTAGTAGCTTAGTGGTCAAAGGGGTCACGGGTTCAAACCCTGCCTAGACTGATTCAATATTTCTCCTATCTTAATCAATACTTAAGACGTGTTCATATAGCTCAGTTGGTTAGAGCATTCCACTGTTAGGTTCTAGTCGTGAGTTTCAATCCCGTCCGGAGCATTAATTTTTTCAATCTAAAGCGTTTTCTTTTCATTTATATTAGGGACTTTTATGCAAGCGTACATACCAAAAATCATAGATAGACCACAAGCAACTTCAGGCTTAAGTGTAGACAATATTTGATTATAACTTATTACCTGCAGCTACGTTCTTATCCCATTTTGGCACCCCATTGGAACCTAATTCCAGGAATGAAAAGTAATCTGTATGTTATTCCAGTCTATAATCTATCCCTGTTCCAATTTTCAGTCAAACACGCTAAACAATATGAGCTATAATACTTATTTCATTATTTTTAAGACATATTACCGATACAGATTGCACATAAACATAGTAGGTAATATACCTAATTCTTTTCTTAAACGTAGGACCATGCTCAAAATTACAAAAACTTTAGAAAACCACTCAAACTTTGTAGTGAACTGTCTAAAAACCGTCTCCATTATCGCACGATTCTAACATCCTATATCGGTTCAGAAAGATGACTTTTTTCTTTAAGAAATGCCAGCGTTCGCTACTTTGCTTAAGTGTCCATGTAATGTTATTCAAGAATCTTTGCATATCTCATTTTCTTTCTGTTAAATTTCATTACCACCGGATACTATTCTTATCCTAGAGATAGCCAAGAAAACTTGTATTCAGAACAAAGTTATTAAATGATTCGTTGATTTAATTAAATGTACTTATATACAATATAAAGTACAACAACTGCTGAAAAGATCAAAACAATTATGTTAGCAGGTGGAACTCGTTGTTGGGTTTATGGTTTGGGAATGAGTCCCGCCTGCTATTAAACTTGTTTTGATCTATTCAGCAGCAGTTGGGTTTTGTTGCTATTTTTAATTTTCATTTATTTTATTTTTAAATTTTTGAAATCTCCTTTAAAGTTCCTTAACTTGGTAGTAGAAAAATTACTGAACGAATTTTTATGATCTTTTTTGTTGGAACGGTCACCGTATGTTTGATCAAAAGTGGTTGAGCACCCAAAAGTCCCCATAACCGACATCCACGTAGATAGAGTCGCGTGCATCAGCTAGTCTGAAATAAAGTTGTCAAAACGAATATATCTAAACGTCTTATTTCTAATGGAGTTATATTCAATACGAGAATTCCATCGCCGTATCTTCTCTGCTCCTCAATTTCAATAAATTCGAGTTTATATTCCTATGTCGAATTACATCGCAGCCTGGAGACCTGTTGTTTCAGCTTTCTGGTGTTATTTACTTTTCTTTATGGCTTCCAGGTATGTTGGTATGTTGTTTGGATAAGGTAAGTGATATGGATATTGCTCGATATGTTTTTAGTTCCTTAAAATTATTTTTTCATACGATTGTCATATATGATTTACCTACAGCTTTAATTGTAAGTGTGTGTATATGTTACCGCCGACTAGCATAATCAGCCATTCAATTAACTGCCCAGGCTGTTAACTAAACGGCGCCATTCAATGAAAGGCCTGAATAATATTCAGCCGTAACATTTATTACAACATTTAGTAAGCTGACTGGCAAATGCTTAGGCCATTTGTTAGATGGGACACCACTCCGAAATAAGACAGAAGATTACATACTACATACATATACTCACACCTGTAACTCCCCGAGGGGTAGGCAGTGGTGCATTCACAGAAAATTAGTGATGGGTTTATTGAAAAAGTTACGTGATCCGACTTAGATAGGTTAGGTTAGAAGGTCGCTTTCGTGGTTTCTTTTTATAACCATGCAGAAATAAGTCATTTATCAAGCTGTTTGATTAAATTCCTAGGCAATTAATTAAACGTCATCGATCCAATCTATTTAATTAGTCGTTTAATCAAATGACTAAACACCATTCAGGCTGCTAATTTTACGGCGCTGTTCAGTAATAGCAGCCTAGGCGGTTAATTGAACGGCTGATTAAACTAGTGGGCTGCGACATATACATTTACAAAAACTTATGTTCGGGGTTCTAGAAACAACATAAGCATTTTTTACGCGCTATATCTTTAAAACGACAAAGCAAAATAAATATTAATACAATAAACACCACAAGACAAACCAAATACATTTCAAGCTCCTGTGTATTTACGCTCGAAATAAATCGAAATAAAACTCTAACTATTTATTCTCTCACGTACAAGGATTATTAAAGACATATATTATCACCAAAAGGAGATTCTCGTGATATTTGCAAAAAATATAACATTAAGAAAGGATGGGCCGGGGTCGCTTCGAACTGAGACATACACGGAGATTGTCCATCCCTTTTTTATTATTTCTGACACAAAAGGGAACCACTGGTAGGTAAATCCACACTTTAGAATAGCAACTATGAAACGAATCTTACTAACACACCAACTCGATTCGATTATGATAACTTTTGAAGGTTTTTGTTTTTAAAAACTTATTTGGTCAATTATAACAAGTACTTTTGTAAACAGAAGACCCCGCTAGTACCCTTTTTTCACAATAACCTGTGAGGAATCATGTTTTTGATATTTGAGCTAAAATATCATTAAGTCCTTGACAAAAGTTGTTTTCTATCAAAGAACATGTGTGCCAAGTTTGTTAAAAATCCTTAAAAAAATGAGCCCTTTAGACTGAAAATGGTGAACGGACATAAATAATAGGGGTTAAAGTATGACATTGCCGTTTCATTGTAATAGGTACTTCGAATTGACATAGAACCTTCTTGGTTTGAGATTTTTGAGTGAAACTTTTTCCACATGGTACCTATGTAGTTCTTCATTTAAAAATGTGCAACATTCGATTATCGACTTTCAGTTGTTTTTTTTATTCAGCTTAGACAAGAAAGATGGATACTTCGAAAATTCGAGTGATTTTTGAACACGAGTTCCGACGCGGAACTAACGCGGCAGAAACAGCTCGCAATATCAATGTTGCGTTTGGAGAGGGGACTGCTAATGAACGCACCGTGCGATTTTGGTTTAAACGCTTTCGTGATGGAAACTTTGATTTGAAGAACGAACCATGAGGAAGGCCGTCCACACAGGTGAATAACAATGAATTGAAAGACATGGTGGAAGCCGATCCGAGCCAAACTACCCAGGAATTAGCTGCATGGTTTAACGTTACCTTACCAACAATATTGACTCATTTGTGTCAAATCAATAAAATAAAAAAATGTGAAAAATGGGTACCTCATGATTTGACTGATCTGCAGATAGAAATGCGTGTTGAAACTTGTGTTGCCTTGTTGAATCGATACAGAAATGAAGGAATATTGGATCGAATTGTGACATGTGATGAAAAGTGGATTCTTTACGATAACCGTAAGCGAAAAATGCAATGGCTGACCCCAGGTGAAACGCCACAACAGTGTCCTAAAGCAAAGCTTACCAATAAACAGGTAATGGTAACTGTTTGGTGGTCTCAGCATGGTGTTATTCACTATAGCTTTCTACGATCTGGTCAAGCAATAACGGCACATGTCTACTGTGCCGAACTCCGAACAATGATAGCAAAACTAGCAGTGAAACAGCCCCGACTCATGAATCGATCTTCACCATTATTGCTCCATGATAACGCGAGACCTCATACAGCACGAGAAACCGTTTTAACTCTACAGGAACTGCAATTAGAAACTATCCGTCACCCTCCGTATTCGCCAGACCTTGCTCCAACAGACTACCATTTTTTTCGTGATTTGGACAATTTTCTATGTGATAAAAAGTTTTCTTCTCAGGAGGCAGTACAAAATGCTTTCACACAGTTTGTCGAATCTAGATCACCAGAGTACTATCGCAAAGGCATAAATGACCTTCCTACTAGATGGCAGCAATGTATAGATAATAATGGTAATTATTTTGATTAAATAAATACGTTAAATTAAAAAAAAAAACGAATTTCAATTTGTCAGTACAAATCGGCAATTTCATACTTTAACCCCTAATATATTGATTTAATTAAAATCTGCCACCTAGTCGAAACGGTGGCGCTCGCTCGCTTCGATCGTTCGGTTAATTTCTTCAATTACCCATACCATGTTTTCAGTTGTTGCGACAACACACTAGCAGTTGTGAGTCGACAGTTTCCCGCCGTACGATCGCGTGCCGGTGTGTGCTCATTCGCCCTGTCGGCCTAGGACTGCCCTTCTAGACAAGTGGCAATTCGCTTTCCAGCGTTTGATGGAATAGAATGGCGAATGTATTCCATTTGAAGTTTGTGACAGTCGTTAACGCATGTCATAAGCTTCAAATCCCATACATTCATCATTCTATTCCACAAAAGGCTGGCAAGCGAATTGCCACCTGTCTAGAGGGGCTGTCCGGAATCGTTCGGCGGCCACACACTATCGGATCGTTTTAGTCGTCAGTCCAAAATCGTTAACGAAACTGTGAGCATGTGGGCTATTGCGTTTAACTGACAGATTTATATCGTACGGCCGTCGTTCGGTGAGCATGTGGGTCATTGCGATTAACTGACAGATTTATACCGTACGGCCGTCGTCCGGTGAGCATGTGGGTTATTGCGATTAACTGATAGATTTATATCGTACGGTCGTCGTCCGGTGAGCATGTGGGTTATTGCGATTAACTGATAGATTTATATCGTATTGCCGTCGTCCGGTGAGCATGTGGGTTATTGCGATTAACTGACAGATTTATATCGTACGGCCGTCGTCCGGTGAGCATGTGGGTTATTGCGATTAACTGATAGTGAGTTGGCGCATTAAGACTGCTGTACCAGTAACCAAAACTTGCACTTTTTTTTTTTTTTTTTTTTATTATTATTTATTATTATTTATTATTATTATTATTATTACAAAATTATTACAAATATTACATTTTGGTTAGCTGTTTGATACACAATTATTAGATAATGAACAGCTGGTAACTAAAAAAGGAAATCCTGTGCTATAGTTACCAGCTACTAATTTAAAGTACAATAAGTTTTGTTAATGTCACTATGTAACACAGAATAAAGATATAACTATTACATATTATTACAAAGATGAGAGTATAATTAAACAAATCACCATAAGCATCAAACAGTGGACCCCAGACGCCAGGACCGGGACCACGTAAGGAAGACGATGATGAGTACAAATAGCAGTCAAATTTATATAAATGTCAATACAAAGAATTTAAATCTCGAAAAAAAATTTTTTTTTTACAATAACAATTGTGTATATTTGTGTGTGTGTGTGTGTGTGTGTGTGTGTGTGTGTGTTTTTTTGTGTATGTGTATGCGCGTGTGTGTGTGTTTATGTGGGTGAGCACGCGCGTAAGCGTTTGTGTGCGTGTGTGTGTGTGTGGATGTGTGTGTGGTGTGTGTGGAAGTGTGTATACGTACGCATGGTAGTGCCATGTGACGTGTATGCTGGTCATATTATTTGATGAAGAAGTTTCTCTGTCTCATCGTAGTCAAGTCCAAGAAGCCAATCACGGACAATCCTCCCGCATTCCCGACTATTTTTTGAGTCAATGGCAAGTATTTTGTTAATCTTGGTAAACAAAAAACGTCCCAGGAAGAAAAAGAACCTTTCACTAAAGGAAGTCCTGTGAGGGTCACCAAGGGGCAATGCAAACCTACGCGCCCGTGCAGTCATATCATTTGTGGTTGTTGTTAATGCATGTTGTCTCATAATAGTACCCAGTATGAAAAGTTGGCGTACCGTTAAAACCTCACAAAACTGGTATAGCTCTTTTGTAGGATAGCGGAAAGGTTTAAAGGTACAGACCTTTAGGACTGCTCTTTGTGCACGTTCCAGTTCCAAAAGGTTCGTCTTACCGGCGCCACCCCATGTGGAAAGACAATAACGTACCAGAGACTGGCATAACGCATAGTAGACCGTTTTCAAAGTGACAGGGTCCGCAACGTGTCTAAGATGTTTAAAAATATATATAAGCTTACGAACTCTCCCCGCCAAAAGGTTTATATGGGGTACAAAACTAAGTCTTTCATCAAACATCACTCCGAGGTATATAACCGTTTCAGTGTTTTGCAATTTAGGACAGTTACACGTAAATTGGCCATGTGCTGTATGATTATGAGCTGTTATATAATACTTAGTCATGTCCAAGTGGGGGTTTCTAATGCTAAACACCATGTATTTAGTTTTTGCCACGTTAAGTGAGAGTGAATTGACAGAGAGATGTTCGATAACTTTGTTGAAACCTGTCTGAGCAGCGTGGTAAACTCGCTCCCAAGAGCGTCCAGTAAACAATAGTGCCGTGTCATCCGCAAATGCCAACAATTTACCATGGTCCAATCTCAATTTGCATATTTCATCAACGTATACCAAAAAGAGAGTAGGTCCAAGTATGCTCCCCTGTGGAACGCCATAAACCACAGGTAAAGTACCACTAACATGTCCATCAATCCTAACGCACTGAGTTCTATTGGTCAGATAACTTCGAAATAGTTCCAGCTGTTTACTTCTAATGCCAATTATATCCAGTTTTTGGATTAATCTAGGAATGGAAATGGTATCGAAAGCCTTATTGAGATCAAGGAATATAGCCAAACACTTATCACCCCTGTCCAAGGCCTTAACAAGATAATCCGAGATGTCATGCACCGCATCGTCCGTGGACATCTTCCCTCTGAAGCCGAATTGATTGCTTGCAAGAATTTTTTTAGCTTCAAGGTAATTGTTTAATCGGCTATTCATAATTTTTTCCAGTACCTTTGATAGTGAAGGCAAAATAGCAATGGGTCTATAGTTACTGATTCAGTCCATAGCCCCCGACTTATAAATAGGTCGAATTACAGCCCGCTTTAGTAAATCCGGAAAGACACCCGTGGTTATACAGAGATTAATGATATACACTAAAGGAGGTACTAGGATATCGTTATACTCCTTTAGAAGTTTAGTCGATATACCATCAATGCCCACAGCGCAATCAGATCGCAGTGACATTATCACCTGCCTAACCTCATTTTCGTCGGTTTCAAAAAACACAAATGAGCCGAAAGGAGTAGACTGTGGTGTCCGGTGGGAACCGGAATTGGTCCAAACTTTGTTAATTTTACTAGCCAGCTCCTCGCCAATATTATTAAAAAACCGGTTAACTTCGTCAACTGCAGCATCACCGCCGTTGCTTAATTTAAGCAGGGCACTAGCGGAGGGGTTTGCCTTGATTGTGTGAGTCACTTCCCTTATAATATTCCACATCTTCCTAGGGTTATTCCTAGCTGTATTAAGAGCATTTCTCTCATGTTCTCTTTTGAGATTTTTTAGAATTGCATTACAGAAATTACGGTACCTTTTATATGTGACTTTAAGGATTTCGTTATCGGGCTCTCTCTTAGTTCTCATATACATTTTGTCCCTATTTCTCATACACCGCAAGATACCCGGGGTAATCCACGGTTTAATAATTCTCAAACGGTGAGGAACAGTATAGGATCTGGTACATGTCTTCAGGGTTTCAGTCAATGAATCTACGAGATACTCAAGGGCTACATTTGCATCTACACATTCGTAAACATAGGAGAGATCCATATTTTGTAGCTGAATTCTCAACTTTTTGTGATCCGTCCTAACTTTTGTGGCATGAGAGTTTCGGATACCTATATTCCTTTGCAGTGATAAAAACACAGAATTATGATCCGTGACATGGGAATCAATCACGAGAGTCGTAGCCTTAAGTTTAGTTTTAAGCAGGATATGGTCGATTGAGGTTTTATCATGGGTGATTAGGTTATGTGTTGGTAGAAGACCATGGCTCGCAGCCATATTCAGATAAGCCGGGTATTTTTCATCTATACTGTTATCTTTAATGTCGATATTGATATCACCAATCACAGCCACGTTACCATAGACAGAGTTCGAAGTTAATATTTGATCTAAGGCAGAGAGGAAATTTGTTACATCCCTGAAGCATGGAGGCCTGTAAATAGCAATAATACAAGTATCCCTGCCCACCCTCAACTGGATGCAACTGGAGTCCGATAAGCCAGGTTCAGTTACCGTAACATCAGAAATGCTGTTTCTAATGTATACAACAACTCCATCGTTTTTGTTAATTGGATTTGTACTTGCATAGGAGTTATATCCGTTTAGCGAAGGTAGGTGTGGGTTGCTAGACACGAAGCACTCCGTCAGGATAATTATATCTATTTGAACAGACATTCTGACCAGCAGTGCCAGGAATCCAGACACGTTAGCCGAAATGCTCCTGATATTTTGTGTCAGTATATTCAACGATCCAATAGTAACAAAGTCTCTACATAGTTCAGGCTCACACCTGTAACAGTCCGCAACCCCAAAGCTATCTATATTATTTAAGTGATTATCCAATCTATCGAATTTTGAAATATTAATCGATTTACACCAATGAGGGCCCACCTTCGCTCCCCAGCCTCCGACGCAATCTTTGACATACAAAATATTATTATCCCAGTTGCACAAATTGTTAAAGATCTTATTAGTTCAATACTGTGTAGGTAACTGCAATCTTGCATGCTTGCTAGATAAGCGTACAACACGAGTAGTGTACAAAATGGGTATGACTGTATAGTAGTTACAGGAGTAAAGTGTGTTAAGTTGTGTGCATGCATTGTATGGTAATAAGCAGTGTGTTTTGTGAGTTTTCTACATATTTTTAAGAAAGAGTGACAGAATTCTTCTAGTTGCAATAAATACACTAAAAACAAAAACAAGTACACTAGAGTTAAATACGAACAAAAACTTTCACCATCGCAGCCTTTGACATTATTTAAGTACAAGTAAGATAGTCATTTCCTGCTATGAAGCTTATCGAGGTCCAATTCAGTGTCAATGCGGACAGGTGGTACTCCCTCAGACCTTCGTAAGTATACCAGACCTCTTGAAGTCCAGCAGAACATATAGGCGTTTTCTCGGGCAAACTGTCTGGCCAAGTAGTAAATTTTCTGGGTTTTAAATGTTAGAGCTTCAGACACATAAACAGGCCTAATATTTCCCCCGAGCTTAAGGTGACCAGTATTTAATCGGTTCTCATTTAATTTACCCTTGTTAAAAGACTTGACTCCTTGCAATATTTTTTCTTTATATAAAACACTGTTAAGCTCAACAACGATAGGCTTCATGTTATCTTTATTTGTAGACACCCTATAAACGTCTCTGATGTCGGAATCATGGAGATCGACATTCACAGATTCAGCCAAGGATTTCACTATAGAGTTAATTTCCTCTTTGGTTTCTACTTTTTTTTCACCCTGTGACAAGTTATGTACATTTCGTATTTCCAGGCTTTGACTTTGGAGCCTAACTTCGCTCCTATACACTTTTCCTTGATTAGACTTGTCTTGACTATTGTGAAAGCAACTGCTCTCTGACATGACAACTCCAAAAGTAGACAAAATAGATTTAAATCGATAAAAAATAATATCCAAGACAGGATTTAAACTCGCAACCAGTTCCTTACAGGGGAAATACTGTGTACTGTTGATGCTCTGTGCAATTCTTCTATACTATGTGTCTTGGAACGCTGCAAGTAGCTCAGTTGGTTAAAGTATTTCCCCTGTAAGGAATATTCGCAGGTTCAAATACCGTCTCCCATACTTTTTTTTTATACCATGCGGGAAATCCCCACGGATACCCCACCCCTCCGGAACCGGAGGGGGAGGTTATGTCGGACTCGAACCGACTAAACCGCATGCCGTCTCTGGGTCGTAGTGCTAGGCCGAAGGTGAGGTTGTCATGCGACATATCCCTCGCACCCCGGCTGACCCGACATGTTTAACACCAAGGCTGCAAGGGCGTCACACTCGTTCTGCTGATCCCGTAAAAACTTTCTAATGTCCTTCTTGAAGAACCCCATACATGTTACTTTTGCCGATTTAAATCTATAGGAAAAGTTAGGCTTACTAATTTCATTACAATAAAATCATGCGTTTAAAATATTGTAAATTTAAAACTAATACAGTTGGTACCAAAATCTTGCAACAGTGAAAATTCAAACGGCAGGATTAAACTAATTGATATGCTTTGGTCTGGCAACGGGTCAATTAATTACGTAACTTTGCCAATTCTCGAACCGCAAAACGAACATGTGCCAAACGTGGTTTTAATACTATTCAACACTAGTGTGTATTTCTTTGTCCATTGTAGTTTTCATAATTTTTAAAGTGGTTTTTACTAAAAACTAAACTGGAATATTATGTTTCACCCACATTTTTATTACTTAGATGAAATTCATTTAGTATATTACTATGCTAACTGTTCCTATATATGCGCCCGCGGGCAATACTGATCCACGTTCACACCCACAGGTTGCAGGTACTCTTGACATGCTCTTTCTTCTTCTTATTTTATTCAAATGGCTCTTTGCATCGGTTATATGGGTACCGGTGATTCTGCCAACCTCAAGGTGTAGAGTAAATGTCAAGTAAAATGTATTATAAAATTATTAATGGCGAAACGCCAATGTCAAGTATACCAGAGCCACGTTAGCCAGGCCAGTAAATTTGTTTTCGTGTGTCCGCCCCCCACGAGATTCAGGTAGACGATCAAGAGGTGTGGTTGGATTTTAGGGGGCATGCCTTTTATTGAAAATGCCTTTGATCTAATTGACATTTCATGACATGACGTTGACATCGAAATATCATTTTTTTTTACAACAGCTGATACTCAGTAACGTCACATCTGCTAGTAAGCAGCTAGCTAGCAAGTCTATTGCTAGTATACAGTGTTCTTCAAGCTCACAAAGCGCTTCTGCAGCGCTAATAATACCAAGTACTTACGAAGCCCGAAGCACGAGTTAATTAGAGAAACACAGGGTGTTCTGAAACACTGATAATTTATTCGAAGCACTGGCAATGTAATTGTGTAGCCAATTAAAGCTGTATACCTGTAGTCAATTAACGACGCTAAATTACTACACCATGTACATACCAATTATAATTTGCGTGGAGTTAATTGCTTTTAAGAAAATTATGCGTTTTATTAATAGACATTCATAGGATATAATAATAGTAGTTACTTTTGCTGATGTTTTTCTTATATGTGAATGTTAAATTAGTTTCTTTTATGGTGGTACGACAGGACTTATGTCGCTAGACAAACAAGGCCCTCACACACGTGAATTGTTTTTTACGTAATAATCTTTAATTAATGAATATCCATCACCACAGTACCTTGTACTATCCTCAAAAGACACCCAAGAAACATATACTGCGCATAGAAAGCATATTTTGAACATATTTTATGGGCAAGTTTTTGAAGTGAAAACTTCTTTAGCGGCGTTGGATGGGTAAAAAGTGTAATACTCGCGTCAGGATCACTTGACCTTTGAACCGTAACCGACGACTGACGTCATTTTGTTAGGTATGCTAGGAAGCTTCGTAGCTTAGCGTACCTGGTTCGAACCTGGGCTTCTGACACTTTTTGTATTTATATTTTCTTTTTGTAATTGATTACTTTTTGTGCATATTTTTTCTTTTTGTAATTTATTAATTTCTTCTGACAGAAAATTAGTGATAGGTTCTATAATTGGCGCTATATTACAGGTATGGTATGGTATGTTCTTTTTATCTTTTTCTCTGTGTATAACGAAGAAAGAAAGAAAGAAAAAGTTTTTACTTCTGCCGGCACTCCCGGAGTGCAACCCGTCTTTATTCTTTTATTCTACTTAGGTGGCAGACAAGCACACGGCCCACCTGATGGAAAGTGATTACCGTGGCCTATGAACGTGTGCAACACCAGAGGCGTCACACTCGCGCTGCTGACCCTGTTAGAACGGAGAGTTTCTGTGCCGCTAGTGTGGAAGATAAAGCAGGACAAGCCTTTGGTCTTCTCACTGACAGCACAAAAACTCTCCAGTGAGCTCTGGCTACCCTACTCACCGCCGGAAACATAACATTATGTCGGCGGTATTCTGTAGGGCGGTGGTACTTCCCCAGTCGGACTGCTCAATTGAACGGAAATACCGTCGGAATACTCTTACGAGATTTATACATAATGTCCCCAGCTATAAGAGATCTAGATGGTGCTCTTACTACTGAATAATAGTATGATAGTCTTTGGCGTAGCTTTAGTAAACGCGGCCGCACCACGCAGGAGTCGCAGGTTCGATGCACGCTCATTGTATATATTTGTATGCATGAATATAGGTATTTGCATAGGTCGTGCCTCGTAGATTACGTTAAGCCGTCGGTCCCGATTGCCATACGAACAACTATGACCGTCGTTACGGGTAGTTGGAGCCCTAACAAAAGTCCGACAATTGGTCTAGCTGCAATGCTTCGATATCGCCTTTGGGTTGTGGCGATCAGATGGCAGTCGCTTCACAGAAAATATCGAAGCTTAGCCAAATCCGCAGTTAGAATGGTAAAGAGGACCCCAGACTCCAAGCTATTAAAAGCTTCGGATGCGAGTGGGATTACGGCAAGATGAAGATGATGAAGAAGAAGAAGAATTATAGTATTACGTCACATTCACCCATCGTGTATGGGGAGCTACATCTTTAGGACACACGCTATACCCACCCGCTGATTGTCAAGTAACAAGGATCTGGCAGCATGGTTGGGGGGTCAGACGCTCCCGTAAAATTCAGAATAAACCAAATTATGAAAGTGAAGTAGAATAGTACCCTTAGCACGAAAAACTTCCGAAACGTATTGAGAGATCGAAGCGCTGCGATTGGCCGGGTTCTCGCATACGTAGGTTCACGGTAAACAGGCGGCCAATCACAATGCTCCGTTTTATCAATACGCTTACGATACAATTACGATAGTTTTTCGTACTAGGGGTACGGTAGACTTCAGGCTTCAAACTGCAGGTTTTGGATGCAACCGGGGTTGACACCTGGATAATGATAAAGTTGAACATACTTTTAAATAATTCTAATTACATATTGTTAATAGTTAAGTGAATAAAAGTTAAAATCTTTTAATAATTTAATAAACAACTTTATAAGGCAAACGGCATGATTAAACTAAGTAATATGGTTGGTTGGTAAGTATATATATACTTAATGCATTCATCCATTATGAGTGATTTTTACACAAACGAAGTCACATAATATCCAGGCTATCGCTGAAAACGATACCGGAGCTCGTAAACGAGTCGTGATCTTTTAGCGAACGGTGACAGGAAATAAGCAATTTATGTTCTTTTTCATTTTTATACCAGTTTATAATAGCAGTGTACAGGGGAATTCCCCATAAAATAAGGTATATAGCGCCTCTATTCCACATGTTACGATGCTTTCATCGTCACCTGAGTACTAATCCTGATGGTAACCAAAACGTGCAGTTTACCCGCTCTCTTACTCTTCATAGTATGGTTTAGATTAGTTTTCGTAAGAGCGATTCCGGACCTGAGGGGGAGGTTATGTCGGACTCGAAACAACTAAACCGCACGCCGTCGTTGGTCCATTGTGCTAGGCCGTAGGTGAGGTTGTCTTCGACATATCCCTCGCACACCGGCTGACCCAGGGCCATCCCTCTCGGACTGGCCCTTCTCGGAAACTTATGACGCCAAAATATTATACATTCTTCCATCAAATGGGCGATACATAGTGCCGTCAGGCTTGTCCTGCTTTATCTTCTACACTGGCGGCACAGAAAACTACAAAAGTCTTCAACACAAGTGTGATTTCCCTTAAGTTGTACACGTCTATGGCTACGGTAACCGCTTTCCATGAGGTGGATCGTGTGCTTGTCCGCCACCTAAGTGGTATAAAAACACAGTATCACTCAAAAACTCCAAAGGCAGAAAATCTGCACAACAACCATTTGTAAAAATTTAACGTCTGCTTGCGGCTGTCGACTTCAGACATTGAAAAAAAATCAAGACGCATTTTAATTGAAAAAGCAAATTAAGACCTCATAAAATTTTAAATTCAGATTGCATGCCATTAACCTTCAACAGCAACACGCCCAATCAACGGTGAATGAAGACAAAAACCCCTATAAGGAAACTCCGTATCCTCACGAAAATCGATACCAATTTAAAACGTGATAAACTCAAAAGCGAGTTCTGTTCGAAGGTCCTTAGTCAGCCCCGGATCAATGGAAACCGTCGCCCGGGGAAATCTGTAATCGGGTTTGTCGATTATGCCCTTCCCCGCCGGATGCCGGCTACCCCGGGGATTTTTATCTTTGAATCGTGGCCAGCCGCTGACACGGCCGCCTAATTTAGAACTAAACCTAATAAACTTCAGTTATTGGAAAGTTTTACAGATTCTTCGATGGATTTTGTTTCTATTTATAACTCTGATTTAGGTATTTCAGTGGAGATGAAACATATTGAAATCCATACTAATATTCTAAATGCAAAAACAACTTTTTCCATGGTTTAGGCGTGAAAGCGAAGCCTAAACCACTGAACCGATCGAGACAAAAAAAAAATAGAAATAGATTAGATCTTAAGAATGGACATATACTATGTTTGGTGGCGATAACCGGCATCCACGCGGGTGGAGTCAGGCTATAGCAAGTGTGGTTTTCTTTTTTGTTTTGTACAGTAATAGGCAGTCCATCTTAGAGCCCACGTGATGGTAAGTAGGAACCGTGTAACGAAATGCAACACCAGAGGTGTCACTCCAATGTTGAAAATAGCGGGAAATAAGCGGGGATTCTAGGAGGAAAATGGGGTTCCGATAGAGAAGTGAGCTTTTGCCTCGTGTACGCTTCTCACTCAAACAAAGAGAAGGGCTTACAGTCCTAAAAAGGGAACCTGCCCCTTTAGACAAGTGGCAATTCGCTAGCCGGCGTTTGGTGGAATAGAATGACGAATGTATGGGATTTGACGTATATGACAGTCGTTAACGCATGTCAAATACGTCAAATCCTATACATTCGTCATTCTATTCGTCACTCTATTCCATCAAACGCCGGCTAGCGAATTGCCACTTGTTTAGAGGGGCTTGTTTTTTCTACACGAAAAGAAGGTGGGGAATGAGATAGAGGAAAACATTTAACATGCACCCTCACATGTAAAGGTGTATACTTATATCTTCAGCCATATGCACACTACTTGAAGTAGAAAATTAATTAAGACAGGTAAATTATTAAAGTCGAAAGGTTTAATTAGTTACTGACGTCAAACTATTCAGTCCTTTGCCTACTAAAACCAGTTATTTTTAGTATAATAAGCGCTCTTCGGAAAAGGGTATAGGTACGAAGTTAATTAGTCATTTATAGGTCTGCTAGGTACATAGAAATATCAAATTAATTATGAAATATTGCCCCTTCGAAGCGAAATAATGTAATTTACTTGTTTAGCTTTCAGAAACTGGTGAAGTGAAGTGTCCGAAATTCAACTGCGAATTTGCTCACATAAATATACTTAGCCAGGGCGAACTGTAAATTAACGTTTGCTTCATATTCTGACCCAGTTTTGGTACGTATGCTTTAAGAACCATTTGTTTTTGTCACATTTTACTATTGAAACTTTCATTACTATGTGATTTATATATGAGAATGAATGCTACCGATTTAAATCGAAGCTATTTTTAAACCAATACCATTTTATGGAGTTTCTTATCTTTAATTACCTTGAGGGCGTAATATTGGCGGGAGTGCCTGCTAGACGTTTGGGTTCGAAATATTTTGGTAAAAGTTTATATAAGAGAAAGAAATTGTCTTACGTGGATCGTGGTCCAGGACGTGGTCTATTAAGGATGGAAGGATGAGAGATGGCTGATATACGAATGTTGATATGGATGTATGGTGTGGCAGAATTTGCAAAAGATTGAGAACTTGAGAAAGGTAGGCTTTCATCTCAGCGTTGGGGAGTCAAATCGAGAATCAATCTTCGATATCGTCAACTGATTGCGGAGGGCATGTGGCAGTTTCATGGTAAATATCAAAGTTCAGCCGCACCACAGATAGACTGAAGACCCTAACTGAGATGGGGAAGTCTCAGATAATGATGAGCAAGTACATAGAATCACTCTGAACTTTACTAATATGTATTATTGGCACATTTGCATTACGAGTATATAACAATCAAATTCACGACTTCTAACATGACAATCTAACATACTACCACGATGCTGTACAGGTCGACGACGGTAGCTTAGTGGTTAAGGAGTCGGCCTTACCATCGGGCGGTCCTGTGTTCGAATGGTAGCCACTACACTACCGACGTGAACCCACTCCTAGTACAAGCAATTTAGCTTAGTTGGAGGGGTTAGAACATTTTGTTTGCTAATAATCTTTAAAAAAAAACACTCAAAAAGCACAGTTACAGTAAGAGATTCCTATGCTTACAAAAAAAAAACAAGGCATAAAATCAAAATTCAAAAAGGCAATCAAAGTTCTAAATAGGTATAACATTTGCCGTAGTTCCAGTAATAACTCTGAAGCCTAGGTAATCCACAGTGGCATCCCTAGCTTAGTTCGAATAAAACTTTGTGACCTGCGCCAGTAAAGCTATGTAGGAAATGTTTTGGAGTTAATTTTATTGAGGTTAGAAGTTGGTAAACATATTACTCAAAAAAGGTCAGAGACTTGTAAATCTGTTACCTTGAAAATAAAACTGTTATCGGATTTCTTACCATGACTAAAGAATAATTGGATGATCTATAAACAAGACGATAATAGGAGCGTCATTCTTTCCTGATTTCATTACAGATCGTACTGCAACCAAAATTTTTATTTTTACAAAATTGCCTATACATAATAACAGCTATGGTAATGTTCAACCTGACTATCGAATCTGAAACCATCGGGCTGATTGCTTCTAAAATCAGTCGGTTGAATTAAAGTTTATTGTATTCGTTATTCGGTTATTCGGAGTTGGAAACTTCCCTTATTTCGACAAGAAGTAAATACATATAACGACATTTAAATATTTCGGAGAAATCCCCTGCCTCAAATTTGAATCTTGTTACGTGGGTTAACAGGAACAAATCAATGAAAAAACCCCTTGTAGATGGTGAAATTTCAGTGAGGAAGAGTCAAAAATAAATTTAATTATAGGATGAAAACAGTACGAATCGATTTATTTATTGAACTTCGAGATAAAATAAAAAAAAATTCAACCGTCTACACAGAATAGTTAATAGTACTGACAGACTTAAAAATAAAAATAAATAACTACTTCCGAGCCTTTTCTCAACTTATTTTTCGTTTAAAGAATATTAGCATCCGAAATTATCGAAATTACTAATATTCCCTCTAATGCCTTCATCTCAGCTAAATTGCTTGTTCTAGGAGTGGGTTCACATCGGTAGTGTAAAAGCCAGGATTCGAACCCGGGAACTCTTGATCGTAAGGCCGACTCATTAACCACTAAGCTATCGAAACTTTTAAAGTTAGAGTCAACTTTTACTGGAACCAGTCGCACTTTGATATTCCCTATAAAGCTGCTGCTCCATTTGCTCTTCGCAACTCACTGGCGATAAACAGGTTCTGTAGTTAAATCGGGGTGTTAGACTATTTAGTATTCCAATTCATCCGTAACGAATGTATGTAATACAAATGGTCATATATGGCAAACGGGACCGACTGCTAAATATAAAAACAATGGTTTATTTGCATTATACAGTTTGGTGTTACAATTTTGTGATTGAAGCCTTCTTTTAAGCAAATAATGCATTTGTTAGGATACTCCGCTCCTCCATAACAGAAAATACAATTTTATGCATTAATGCAAGTAGGTACTACATTTATATCTAGCTGCTATACATTTTTTTACAATGTTTGTGTGGGTGTATGTATGTGAGATTGTGTGAGTGTGCAATATGATATCCGATGTTTAGAGGAGTGCCAATGTGCTAAGCATGGTTACTCTTATCCTCAGACTGACGTAGCTAGAGTAGCTTGCATTATATTTTAGCCATGCTATGTGCTAACCTACTCGATTATCACTTACCTATAAGCCCCACCGACACATAATATACTTCATGCGGTACCGACATATTAGGTACTTAACTCATTAGTTAAGTACCTAATATGTCGGTACCGCATGAAGTATATTCAGAAATATATAAAATTGTAGCAACTTTATACAAAACACATGTTTCACGCAAAAACCTCGCCTTGTCGGGGAGCTGCGAGTACTAGCCCGTGATACCATACCATACCACATATTAAACAAACTAGATTAACTGACTAGTGGCCGACGAGGCGAGGTCTACGCTCTCGTCGCCACTCGGACCTGCGCCACCGAAGATGTCGACCGTAGTGATCGATGAAATGTCTGGAACGCAAGTTTCATATGGACCACGGCAAAACAGCCCGGAAGCAGTATATTCTATAAAACTCACTAGTGGTTTCAATTTCGTCTTTGAAATGTCTTTCTAAACAGTGAAATATCTACGTTTTCTTTTTAATATACTTAGTTTTTAAATAAAACATTAAAAAGACATCATTTATCTTAAAAATATTTTTCTGTTCAAAAACTTATTTTAAAGACTAAAAAACCGGCCAAGTGCGAGTCGGACGATTAATATGAGTTATAAAATGTCGCTACAGGATACATAAAGGGCGCGGCGCGATGAGCGAGAAAGACTCGCTGACATCGCTGCACGCGCTCGAAGGCGGCTCGGGCTTCGGAGGGCGCAGGCCGACCTCCGCTCCCCATGAGCGCGGGCCTGAGGGTGACGGGTGGAGCCGCCCGTCACCCCAGCAGAAGCAGGCCACGGCGGCGGCGCGCATCGTAGGACGATGCGCGCCACCCCACACCGGCGAAGAGTCGGGGACCGAGGAGGGACAGACCGAGAGGGATGGCCCTATGGGTCAGCCGGGTTGCGAGGGATATGTCGCACGACAACCTCACCTTCGGCCTAGCACTACGACCCAGAGACGGCGTGCGGTTTAGTCAGTTCGAGTCCGACATAACCTCCCCCTCCGGCAACGGAGGGGTGGGTATCCTTGGGGCATTCCCGCACGTAAAAAACAAAAACAAGATACATAGAGATGTACCTTAACTTAATTAACTAACCGAATGGAGTATGTATAGGCTTGTACATCCTAATCTCAGTAGTACACCAGTTTTGCATACCCCCACGCTAGATGGCGCAGGTACAAGCTAAATTAACTCACGAAACAAGAGCCTCCATTGCAATGTCACCGATGTACCTAGTTAAAATTAGATTGTTAGAACAAAACATGAGATTCACTTTGTGGTGCCAGTGTAGTGACTACAAAGGGCGCGTAATGTGGAATACGCACGACCTCGCTTATGTATATGGAGATAGTGTGAACAGGGACGCTTTCATGTAGGGTTAATAGCTATTTTCAGCTTACAGGGGTGAACAGAAATGTTGGCTTGGTCAGCTTATTCAGAGAAGCCTGTTCTTTTTTTGGTTTGTAAGTATACATACTCACATATCTTTACAACTCCTATTCAATAATAAGCGAGTATATATATTTAATCGATATATTTCAATCAAATGCTGTGTTAGTTGGTGCATGTTGGTGGGATAGGGCTCCATCCGTCAGCTTGGCAGCAAAAAATCAGGCAATAAATATTCATAATCTATTTGCTATTCAGTCAATGACTTCTCCTCCTCAGGGGCGTCCTCTCGGGGGTAGGAGTTCACATGGTAGTCACTCTCTCAATAAAAAAAAGACGTGTGGCACTCGGGGACTGCCGCGGTAAAGCTATTGCATAGCATAATATGCCCTTTGACGTGCATTAGTTTTTTTTTCTTTTTAGCTCTTTACGCTTTTCTTCTCTATAAAACGAAAATATCTAGGTATAAATAATAGGTATTAATAATTAGGTACAAATAGTGTAATGACACACCAAAACTAAATTATTCATTTAAAAAAAATAACGATATTAAGAAGTGATTATCGACAAATTTTACAAGTACAGCTTTTCATTGTTGTACATAAATACCTATACACCTATATACTTTCTCATAAACAGCTGCTTATGTATTCGTCCGATTTCGGAGCAGCTCGTCTCGATTCGTGCGAGCTTCGTAAAGTCGTACAATACGACTAGTTGCACGCACACGAACACCGTGTCGAAGACTGCCGAAAAGAAACGAGCGTGAGGTTTTTCGTTACGGAATTTCTGGATTCGGTCCCCGCGCTCAAGGCCCTCGATAGAAGCTATGCAATAGCTTAAAAATGCGCCAAATAAAATGAAAAATGGATACCGAGCTCCGAGGAAACCCGGAGGATACCGCTTAAATAGTATTTAAAAATGGTTAGATATAGACTAAAAAATTCTGCTAGTGGTTAAAAAACCTCAATGACTTTTTAGTTACCTTCACTTTGTCTAGTCTACTCATCTCTTAAAAGCAGAAGTAAAATTTGACGGTATTTATACACGGCTGCGATTTTAAATAGTTCCATTATAAATTCTGTTCCGGTCAGTCAGAAGGTCGTGTTCCAATTATGAAGCCTACCAAGCAAAAAGTACTTCAATACTAACTTTATGTTACTTATGAGTTTTTTTAACTTCTGATATGATTCAGTACCTATTCTGCACTAGTCTTGTTTTTTTTTCGCAAATAACTCACTCTAGACCAGGGCCTAGAAGCCTTTAAAAATAATAAAAAGTGAAAAAAAATTAGTAGGATGAAAGCCATTAGAAAAGGAGGAGAATATTATTAAAATGAAAGGCAAAATAATTTGCGGGCGATCTGAAGTCGGGAAGGAGATGGTGGTGAGTTTTTAAGGGTAAAAAACGGTTTTTCTCGATTTCTGGCAAAACTAAAAGTCCTATGGAAAAAGTCAAATGGCAAAGTTGTAGGTAATAAAAAGATCTAAAACTTTTGCATTTACACTTTTTTCACATAACCTCAAAATGTATGTGAAAAATTCAAAAAACCAAATTTTTGGTTTTTATTTTTATCTTTTTCAAATATATTTTTTTTCATGAAATTTGGTGAAAACTTACCTTTTTATGTCCCAAATACGCTGTAATTTATTTGATTAGAAATATTTATTTTTTCACCTAATTTTGAATTAATATCGAAAAAGCACCCTAATTTTCAATCGAAAATGCACCCGTCAAAATATCGGCTTTTTTCAAAAAGTTGGTATGTTTTCTGTTCGAAATCTCTACTTTCGGATGGTGAAAAAAAAAATGTTACTATAGTAAATATTCTCAGAAAATGCAAACAATCGAAAAGACTCGATTTCGAAATTTCTTTTTTAATTATTATATACAATTTTGAGCTATTTATTAAAATTTACACTTTAATTACTCGAAAAACGTAAGATTACATGTTACAAGTTTACTTAAAAAAAAATAGAACACTGATCTAATCTGCATAGGAAGGTAAATACTATCTCTATTTTTATCCGTATAGATCAACTCAAACATAAAAATAGTAATATTTTCTTTAAAAAATAGTATACTTAACGTAACATAACCTAAAGATTAAAATTGAATGATATTTTAGTACAAGATTAAAAAATAACAATCTCCTTTGTTTTGCACAAACAAATTTAGTTACTCCCATGAAAAAAAAAATACAAAATACATAAAAATCTATAAAAAAATATATAAATGTATATAAAAACGTATCGTTAATATATTTTAAATAACTAACTTTTGGCCGATTTTCATATATGTTTTATACATTTCGGATATATCATATTATAAAAATCGTTTTTTACCCTTAAAACTCACCCCCATCCCCTTCCCGACCTCAGATCACCCGTAAATTACTTTTCCTTTCATTTTTATAATATTTCCCTCCTTTTCTAATGGGTTTTACTATTATTTTTTTGGTTTTAAAAATTATCGATCCTGGTCTACTCAGTTTTCGCATCAGTTACCTACTGTATTCTCTAACTTTGTGAGTTCATTTTGGTTGTTCAATTTGACTGATGGATCTGTCATCCGTCAAAAGCTTCAAAGCTAAACACACTGCAACTGGATGGGCACAAACATGGAAAACAATGTGTTTCATAGCTTACAATGTTTTGTAATGACTCATTAGCTAAAAGCCTATAAACCTCAGACTAAAAGAATAGGTAGCATAGATGGAACACATAGAACTAGCGTGTGAAGTTGACTCAAGGATGTTAATGAGAATCTTTCACTAAATGAGTTCTCTATAATCAAAATATGGAACAAAAAGGTATTGCAATACCTACATATATAATTAAAAGAAATGGAATTAATGCTCTTTGATTGCCTGACGTTTCGACCAGGTTACACCAGCCGTGGTTACAGGCTGAGGCACAGAATCATGGAACGCGATAGTTTAAAAGTTAGAATACCTTCATATGTTTAGTTGAATAAATCAGGAACACTTTATTTAAATTAATTTTCATTGCTTAATTCTAGCTCATATGTTAGTACTACTTTCTTATACCACTCAGGTGACAGACCAGCACAAATATATTTTTACTTCTATATTTCTGTTTTTGAGGTTCATGATTTCTTTAAGGAAGTTCCTTTCTCTTCACGACCAAAACCAAACAAAATAATACAGCAATAGCAAGAAATTAACAAGAAAAAAAATTTTTATGAAGCCTATGTAAAAACCATATCTTCATTCTGAAATTGAGAAAAACGTTAAATTTGTAACAAAACAAATTCATCAAATATCAGTAGGAAATACATTTCGTTTCCCGGAATTCACATGAAGGCATCTTATTACATTTTACAAACGGAATATTAATTTTACCACCAAAAATGTATATCGTAAAAACAAATATTTATATCAAAGAATTACACAGGAAAATGTTCAATAACTCTTTAGATGTTCGCACGGCAAAGCAAGAATGAAGATTAAATACCATAGGTAGACAATACAATTCTGGAGGCAAAAACCAAAAAAAAATTAATGTGGAAGAAATTGGTACAGTCAGCATAAGAAATATCTTGACTACCAAGTTTCAAAATGCAGCTTTTTTATACCACTCTGGTGGCAGACATGCTCACTTATTTATCACAATCGTGCTGCCGAACCTGTAGAAACCTACGAATGGCCTTCTTGAAAAACTCCAAATTGTAGTGTAAGCTGAGTTATCGAGAGCAAATCTAGCTGTTATATTTGATTTTGATTTTAATATAGTTCGAACTAAAGGTGTGTACCAAATTTTAGAACAATCCGACAACAGGAATGGGGGGAAAACCAAGGAATTGAGATCATTTTTAGACCTTTATTCATCAAGATCGACCTGATGCTGACTGTACGTATGCTGTGACAGAGTTTTTTATTATAAAATGTCAAACACTAAGGTGGAATTCCATAGTTATCTAGTCTTAAATGGTAAGTACTTTCTGTCTTTGTAACACGACAAAAGCTATTTGGTTCTTCTAACAGACCTGGTTTCTGAATAGCATCTGTCGCCATTGAAGGGATCAACGTTTCAGAATGGATACCATTTGTAATGTTGATCCTTCATTTTTGGGGCTAACCCTAGCAGTCAAAATGCACTGACCGGCCAAATATAAGAACACTGCTATGGACAGGAACAGCAACAGCAGGTCAAAAAAAAAAAAAAAAACTTCAATTGGGATACCGACGCAAAACTAATTGTAGATGGCGTCAGAACAACAATAACCACGTTCTGTGACAATAACAAACTCATAGCTGTCAGATTTGAAGAGACTAACAATGAAATCAACGTAGATGACAGCTGACATTGGCCATTACGAGGCGCCCTCTGAAGGGATAAAAGTGCAATCGGCATCGCCATTGCACTCTTATAAAACTATATATTTTAAGGCATTTGTCCTCATACAAATCCAATACAATCAACTTAAAATTTTAAAAAAAAAAGTGTAAAAACAAAAAAAAAAGAGGTGCGTTGTCCGCAACGAACACTATGAAATTCCATATAATTTTATTGTCTGTTCTTCCGACTGGATTGTTCTACTGAACTGGCCACTGGTTGTAGAAAGTAGTCCTATTCATTTTATTTTTCATTTCCCGTGTATGTATGTATGAGTACACCTCTGCCTATCCCAATAGCCACTTAACGGATACACTTCCAGACTTCTACTACTAAGAATTTCGTGACGAAAAATCCATGTTACATTTTGCTAACATCCCAGGAAACGATCTCTCACGATCGCACAAACGTTGAGTGAAATTTTAGTCTCTCGATTTGTTCTAGACCTGACACGGGTTTGAGTCCTATTTATTTAAAACTAGCCTAAGCATCAGAAAAATCGCAGATCCGCAATGGATCCAAAAGCGCGGGACAGAAAGAGATAACAAGCCTTCAGGAAACCTTCACCGAAAAGGGTGCCTGATACATATATAAGACTGCCAACATATAGGAATTAGTTAAGATAAGTCAAAATGTTTGTACCTAGTTAAATGTTTCAGGAAATAAATAAATTAAGGTTAAGAATAAAATAAAGTAAATAGCTGTTACCCGGCAGATTCCCTGCATTCACCTGCGTTAAATTTTAATCCCGTTACTGCAACCTATGAGAACCTATGCGTTATTCCAGTCTCAGACTGCAATCTTTTCCTGTGCCAAATTTCAATCAAATCCCTCCAGCTGTTAGAGCGTGCTTTAATAACAAATATACAACTGAGGTGGCAGACAAGCACACGGCCCACCTGATGGAAAGTGGTTACCCTTTGTTCGGTTTTTATAGCCGTGGTTTTCTGTAGAGCGGAAGCACTTCCAGTCGGACTGCTCAATTGGACGGAAAAACCATTGTGTTCTACCTCCTAAATAATAAAACAGAATAATCAATGTATGGGTGTGGCACGAATTTTGCCGTAACAACGTTTGCGGCAATACCAAACAAATGTCAATCCCATACATTTATTTGTTCTATTTTACTAACTTATTACCATGTTTTTAAGGGCCACAGAAACTGATTTTGTTTAGCTAAAAATTACATATACAATCAACAAAAGCCATTCAACACTAAAAACAACGAAATGCTAATATGAATGAGTTAACAAGTACCTTTTAGAAGCTGTTCTAAGGGTTGATTCCCGAGGAGTTCTGTTATCTCTCGCCCGAGGCGTAAAAAGAATTTCATCCCGGGAATTTTCGGGTTAGAGAATTTCACCGAAACGACTGACAGACTGAAGCCTGCCCTTGACTTGATAATGATAAAGAAAATTGCTTTAGAAACTTCCCGGTGGGATTGGGCGTTTGTCTCTGAATAAGACATTGCGAAAACAATAATAAAAGGTCGGTTAAAATGAATAATTAGTTATGTTAAACGTTAGGGATTTATTTTAAAAAAATAAGCTATCAGGCTATGTGAATGGTTAGTTGAATAACCTGTAAGATTCATTTTGATATTTTAAAAACAATTTTTTTACTTCTACACTACTATTATAAAGAGGAAAGATAAGTATTTTTGTATGTTTGTAATGAATAAACTCAAAAACTACTGTGCCGATTTCAAAAATTCTTTTACTATTCGTAAGCTACATTCACCCTGAGTAACATAGGCTATATTGGATTTCCACGGGAACGTTCTTATCACTCGTGCGAAGCTAGTCCATACTTATAATATAAATGAGAAAGTAGCTCTGTCTGTCTGTCTGTTTGTTACGCTTTCACGCCTTAACCACGGAACCGATTTTGATGAAATTGGGTATAGGGGTAGATTAGACCTTGAGGAAGGACATAAGCTATGTTTGGTTGCAATAACCGACATCCACGCGGGCGGAGCCGCAAGCAAAAGCTAGTATTATATAAATTAAAAAAGAAAATAGCAGCCCCCGTAGTGCATCGGTAGTGAACTCGACTATTACGCAGGGGCGCTTCCTGCTCAGTGCAAATATTTGTTTGTATGAATATTTATGTTTATTTGCATTAGTCTGGGTATATCCTGAAAGCTGCTAGTCCCGGTTGTCATACGAACATCTATTGCAGTCGTTACAGGTAGTTGTAGCCCTAAAAAACTTCAACAACAAGTGTACTATCGTCAATAGGTTGCGGGGGTGAGATGGCAGTCGCTTCACGGAAAATATCGAAGTTCAGCCGCGACGCAGTTAGACTGAACTGCGGATATATCGTTCTGCTTGATCATCAAATAATTATGTTCATCAAATGAATTACTTAAATTATGGTGGCAATAACTTACTGCAGAATGGCACAGGAGTGTCTCCACTGAGTCAAAAAATATGGTAATAGAACAAAATAATTAAATAAGTCTTAATAACGAAACACATACACGAACTAATAAACCTACTACCAATATAAACATATTCTACCCTTCACATTTCATAAGATCTATTTCGTAAGTGTATCGAACATAGTTATAATCCTCTACCGAGAACCCACAACAGCTGATACCCGCAAAAACACCTCAGGGACATACATCACTCCATAGTTCATAACAAGTTTACGACCCTTCCACGAACATGAAGGATTGTCAGTCTCTGGATAAATCCCCTGTCCCTTCGCACGTCCGATTACGTTTCCATCCTAATGAGATTATTACATGATGATATTAAAGGGATATATCAACCCTAAATAGATTTCCCTTCGTCGGGAAATGTACTAAGAGGTTTATGCCTAACGAGGTTTTGAATCGACAAGCCAATTTGTGGCCGGGGATAACAGCAGTTATGTAATTAAGGAGTGGAGTGAGCGGTTGTTTTACTGGGTTTCGATATTTTTAATCTATGTTTTGGAAATACTACGTAATTATATACGCAGTAGGTAGAGGTGTTTCTTTTATTCCTTCTTCTTCTTCTTTTCGCGGGCTCGTTTTGCGCATGTGGTCCCTTATAGTTAGGCCTTTTTGCGTGATCGTGTGGTTTGTGTATCCACTGCCCTACTTCAACCATCCAAGCTCCTTCCAAAAAGCGGCCAGGTCAGCTGCAGGCCATTCGGAGTGTGCTTGGTGTTCCCAGGTGTTGCGCCCGTTGTTCCGCGACCTCGCTGCAGTTCATGACTACGTGGGCCGGTGTTTCGTCAGTCCTTATGCACGCTCGGCATAATGGACTGTCCGTTAAACCTATATATATATAACATACAAATGTTTGTTAAGATTACTGTGCCCTGTTATGGTCCCTCCTACAAACCGTAGGTCCGCCCTATTTAAGCGCATCTGTTTTTTAGAGAGCCGTCTGTCTAGAGATGGCATTGCCTCTCTCGATTGACGACATTCCTTCGTCTTCGCCCACATTTCGGCGTGTAGTTTCCTTGTTCTATGTCTCAGCCAGTACCTTTGCTGGTTTGCCGATATAGGTATTACGGGTTCCACCCTGTAGGTCTCTATTTCGGCTCCCCTTCTGGCCAGTTCATCAGCCGCGTCGTTGCCTAGGGAACCGCTGTGTCCTTTGATCCATTGGAGTGTAATCTCGTTAGACTCACATATACCCTCCAATTTCTTGTGGCACTCTAGGACTAGTCCTGATTTTATTGTGTTGCTGCGTAGAGCGTGTAGTACTGCAGTGCTGTCCGTTAGGATTCGAATACCTTGATTCTCTATCTTTCTTGCAGCCACCGCGTCTATTCTTTTATTAATTATTACGATATTAGCTGATGTCCGCAGCTCCACTTGTGTCTTTGTCAGCTATTGCGACTTTTCTTCAGGTCGCCGGTTCTACATTCTATATTTTAAGTCTGGCCAGGGACTTTCTAACAAAAAACACATCAAAATAAGTTCAGTGCTCGGAGCAAGATTTCTAGATTTCTTTAATAATATTCGATTTTAGAACGTAAACGTATAGAGAGAACGAAGCATTGTGATTGGCCGCCTGCCTACTGTGAACCAATCGCAATGCTCCGTTCTGTCGATTCGTCTATGGTATGAATTCGAATGTTTTTCGTATTCGGTGCACAGTAATTCTTCCATCCGTTTTCTGATTTCGCACAAACAAACAACCCTGCTCAACAACTATTAGTATGAAAATAAATAAAAATTGCTAATATTCCCCCTTAAGATTAAATTACCTGATGGCCATGTAATCGAACCAGGGACCTTTCAAACATAAGGCAGATTTGTTCAGGTCACCATATACACCTACGTCTAGATCTACTATCGATTGTCGGGACCAACTTTCAACGTGCTACCGAAGCATGGAAGCGCTCAGCTGAATTACCACTAAAAGGTCACTCATCGAAATAACAACCACACCCGCTGATCGTTTACTGTCATAAAACCATTTCACGTTCATCCAATTAAAATAAACAAAGCCAAAACACTATTGCACGAAACCAGCAAAATTCTACCCAAACGGCACGGCTAGAGGGCAGCAAAATTTCACTTTTAACTAGCATAGTTGCCGGAATGCTAGAGCAACACAATCTCCAAAATAAATAGCCGTCATAATTTAGCGGGACAATGTCCTAAATATACCGTTAATCATGGTAAGTGCAGGCGGGGTAAGCACGGACGCTTTTCATATTCATGCTAAGCGCCTATTAAACGTAACGTGCTTTGCAAACTCTTTGAAAAATATGTAGATTTGTTGCGGTTTAATGATACTTAGTACCTTGAGTGTTGCTGTCTGAAGTCCGTGTAGGAATAATGTGCTCAGCGCACAATATATTATCTTTTGAAGGCTTTTTAGTATGGAAAAAGATCCTTGAAACTAAACTGCGTTATCGTTATACTCAGTTAATCTCATTCTGGCTGGATTTCACAAGTTAAAATCTGTTAAAATAATCTGGACTCTTACGTTTTACACAATAAAATTAAGTGATGACGCTTTTTAGTTGACCGTGGCGTCTGTTATTAGTGAACAAAACAATATTTATCAATGTTTCTTTCAATGATTCTCATTGTGCACAAAACAGTAACTCACTTTAATCAACGAACTTTCAGTACATGAATCCTACCTTAAAATTATAATAAAATGATTTTTATTTCGACAACAATTCCTTGCTTTCAGTCACAATAAGGCACTTCTGCAAAACCAAACTTCAAAGAGTGTAATAAAAAATGTAAAAAAAAAGCATTCCTTAGTGACACTGTGAACAATGAACACAATATCTAGACGGGAGCAAATCTCAGCACCAATTCTTAAATGTCAAGATTTAAAAAATAGCGAGCAGGGAGCTACTACCATATTTAACAGTATTATCTTAATCTTACTTTGTGATTTTCATAGTGTGCTTCAGACTGTTAGCGTCGGCCGGAATATTCAGAATACTAGTAGATATTATATGGTCCAACTGGGTCAAATGTTATCTCTTACTATAAAAAAAATATTTGTTTAACGTGTTAGATTTTACCCTCATCTAACAGTACATAAATATCGACGAACGACAACACTCCGAGTCCGATTCACACTTTTTTTACACGACTGCCAGGAAGGGTTATGTTTTTCGTGTGTATTTTATGTAAGTATGTAATGTTTTATTACTTCATATCTCCAGAACTACCGTACGAATTTCAATGATTCATGTCTCAAATGAAAGGTATTTATTGCCCAAGTGTTCCTGTTATTTGGTTATACGACTCGTCGGGCTTCAACCGACTAAAATGTACACCATCTGTGTGTCGTTGTTGGTTGCCGGGGGTGAGTTGGTACCCCGGCCCAGGGCCATCTTTCTCGATCGGGCCTTCTTCAGGTGTGGGGGCGACTTGGAGACTCTGTGGGCCCCACACCTGAAGAAGGCCCGATCCCCAAGTCGCCCCCGGGTATGGAGAGGCGCGGCCTACTTCTGCTGGAATGACAGGCGGCTCCTCCCGTCACCCCAGGCCCACAAGTCCTACTAACACTATATAGTAGATTGTTCAACAAGGGACTAAAACAAGCCATAATGACACGAGATGTTTTAGCCACCCGAGCGAAGCGAGGGTGGCTAATAGTTCGAGTGTCATCATGGTTGTTTAGTTCCACGTTAAACACTCTACTTTTCACTTTGAATGCGAGGAAAAAAAAGCGACGTTTTATACAAAATTATAATACTTAAAAAAAAATTAAGAAATAGGCAAATATCTTTTTCAACCTAAATATATTAATTTATCATATCGATAACGGGGTAAAGCCTCCGTGGCGTGGCGGTAGTGAACGCGGTCGCTACGCAGGAGGCGCGGTTTCGATCCTTGTATGCATGGATATGGGTATTTGCATTGGTCTGGGTGTTTCTATGTATAATATGTATGCATTTACAAAAAAAATATCTAAGTATGTTTATCCGTATTCTAGATTCCATAATACAAGGTAGTAAAGCTATGCTTACCATGGATCTAGATAGCATTGTGTGAAATGTTGTGGCATATTTATTTATTTATATTTATTTATAATAACAAAGTTTCTAAGTTGCACGATTAATTGGTGTTAGTAATTGGTGATTACAACGCAAGCTTATTACGAATAATCTATTCAAAATTCAAATTGCAAAGAAATTTGTTCCGCGGTTTTTTTTGTTGTTAAGTGACGTACGGTTTATATGCTTGCATATATATTTAGCCAACAGATTCAAACTTGAAAAATAATTTAAAACTAATTGGAAATGTATAATAAAATGAACTTATCCTTAATACTTACATAATAATTAATCAAATTAATATCATTAATCGTGGTTCACGAAATTAAATGGGATTTTTAGATTTTTTGAAATGTCATTTTGAGGTTATTTCTATACACAATCACTAAAAAGGTGATAATCCTCCCATTCACAAACACCGTGATTGGCTGTTTAGGAGTTATCAAAGTAAATTAAAAAAATATTACTTTAGTCCCTAGAGATTAATAAGGAACTTTAGTCCCGATATGCAGGGACTAAAGTAACATTTTAAGAGCATGAGAAGTGAAAAAAATAAAGTAACGTTGAAATAACGTGTTTTCTCTTTCCTATAATCCCAGGTCCTTTCAGCGGGACGTAAAAAAGCATCTGATCAGGCCGGCAAAGCTGAGTGCCACCATTGTTAACATGGCACATGTATGTATTGGTGACCGTCTTTCCTGAGACTTTGCCTTCAGCTTACCAGGCGAGGTGAAATCAAATAGACGAGTCCTATATAAAAAAAGATAAATAATAATATTACTATTTAGAGATGGTGGTAAGGCCCCAGGTAGAAGTATTGTAAATCATTCGTGAACACGATGTTTTTAAAACCTCCGAGATCGGTCACACAATAGAGAGAAAAGAGAATGAAAAATTACTTCATACTTTTTAGTTTGTTTCACGCTACATCTTTTTAACCGACTTCCAAAAAGGAGGAGGTTATCAATTCGATCGGTATCTTTCTTTTTTTTCCTATATATGTACACCAATTACTCCGATAGGTAGGTTCCGATTTACGTGCATTTTTTTTAGTTTGATGCACAATAGTTTTTTTTGTACTTCCGGGAAATCCCTACGGATACCCCCCCCCCCCCTCCGGGGCCGAAGGGGAGGGTTATGTCGGATTCGAACCGACTAAACCGCACGACGTCTGTGAGTCGTTGTGCTAGGCCGAAGGTGAGGTTGTCAGGCGACATTTCCCCTCGCACCCCGGCTGACCCAGGCCCACCCCTTTCGGTCTGGCCTTCCTCGGGAGGGGGGACCACGTGATCCCCGACTCGCCCCTGGTATGGGGAGGCGCCCCAGTCGCCTACGAACGCGGGCAGCGATTTCCGCGAGTCCGTCTCACTCATCACACCGCACCAGCTCTGCTGTCTCCTTCACGATCATGAGTTGCTCGCAGAAGGAGGCGCTGGCCGCTCACGCATCTGCACAGCACACTATCACCGCGAACAGGGTTGAGAGCGTGACCACTCTCACCCCCAAGGCCGCCACTCCCCTCGGTGAGCATGTGCAGCCCCGAATTCACGCTCGCATCGCAGTGATGGCACTCGGGCATTGGCTCTATGGCCATCAGATGCCGATACCGCCCGAAGCTCTCGTGTACGGTAATGATCTGCGTCTGATGACGGTACGAGAAGCTACCGTGTGGCCTCTCTAGCCACTCCCCCATGATGGATCTTACCGCCGCAATCGCGGCGTGCTCTGCGCGTGGTTGCTCAAGTCGTCGCTCCCACTCGGCCGCCATGTCCCTGTGCAGTCGGGATTTCTTGGCCCGAATATCTTCGGGCTCGGGATCGAATTCCCGCTCCCGTGCCTCCCTTCGAAACCGATACCGTGCCGAAAGGGTCCTCGCTTTCAGACTCCACGGTGGCGATCCAGCCAGGAGACTCACCGCTTTTAAGGATATTGTGCCGTATCCCCTGATGGTTCTGGCGGCCATCGTCCTCCGATGCGCAATAGTACCGTTTTCATTTTATGAACATTTTTGTATTATTTTATTTTAAACTTTTAACCGACTTAATATTTATGTTGCCTCATATAATACGTCGTTTATGAATCGATTTCAATTTTTTTTTTGCATTGTGTTTAGTATTACTTACACGTGGTCCCAAATCAAAGGTCATGTTTCAATTGATTTCAGCATAATAGTTCAGGCACCACAAACAAAAAATATCCAGTTATTTTTCTCTAAGTTATTTTATACTTGTGGAGGAACGAGGTGTGATGTTCCTCCAACACAAAGGGAGGATCCTCCGACCAGGCAAGGTGATCACGCCTGGCGGGCCGCGGCCCAACGATTGTCGTTGGGATGTTGTATATGTATTGTACCAGCGCAGGAACTTCACTTTCGCGATGCAGGATTTGTATTATCGTAGTAGTTCTGCTTGATGTCGCTAGATGGCGCTGGGTACATGTGGTATCGCCACATACTTATCAGTTTTTGAAGTCGGTTTTTTAAACGTAGTTTTTTTTAATGATGAAACTGGTTGAAATAATGCCATACTGTACAAGGTTATAAATGCACTGCCCTTCTAGACAAAAGAACCTTTGTAGAATAGAACAGTTTGTTTTATACCACTTAAGTGGCAGACAATCATACAGCCCACCTGATGGAAAGTGGTGACCATGGTCTAAGGACGATTGATCAGAAAAGATGGGATTTACATACATTGCTGACTATCATAAAAGTATATAAGGTAGGACAAGACGGTATTCCGTCCAATTAAGCAGTTTAACTGGGGAAGTACCTCCGCCCTATAGTATACCGCGGCCATAATAACCTCGTGCTGTCCGTGGAAAGATCAAAGGCTTGTTCTGTTTTGTCTTCTACACTGACATTGCAGAAACTCTGTGCTTACAAGGTCGGCAGCACGAGTGTGACTTCACTCATATTGCACACGCGCATAGGCCACGGTAACCACTCTCCATCAAATGGGCTGTGTGCTCGTCTGCCACCTTAGTGGTATAAAACATGTCATGGGATTGACACGTACTCATACATTCATCATCCTATTCTACAACGAATTGCTGCTTGTCAAGGAGGGCTGGTAAATTATGGTCTGCCAATTCGAGTAAACTGTAAGGATGGGTCAGAATTACTGGAAACCGGCGGTCTTGCATGAAAGCTTTAATGACAGTGTAGAGGTAGCTCGTGAAGTATGTAAGGATAGAGGCAAGTGGCGGGCTGCTGTCTCTGCCTACCCTGGAAGGAAATAGGCGTAATCGTAAGTATGTATTTGAATGAAATTTTGAAGCATTTACTATGCTAACTTTTCAAATCGATTAAGATAGGAAAAGTGAATTGCTCAGTTTGGACTCGAACCCACGATCTTGCCCTTAACAGGGGGAATGCTCTGAACCACTGAGGCACCGAGCCACACCTGAAGCTATCCAAATTCTAAAATACTACCGTCTTAGGGCGACGTTTCCTATCTTAATCGATTTGAAAAGTTATCATAGTAAATGCTTCAAAATTTCATTCAATTATTTGGGCGGAGTCATCGAAAAACAATGTTTAAAAATGATTGCAACATCATTCATTGTTTCCGATAATTCGTATGAATGTCGGTAGATGGCTCCTACCATCGCCCTAAGACGGTAGTATAGGAGAATTTGGATAGCTTCAGGTGTGACTCGGTGGCTCAGTGGTCAGAGCATTCCCCCTGTAAGGGAAAGATCGTGGGTTCGAGTCCCACCTGAGCGATTCAATTTATACTATCTTAATCGTAAGTATGAATGTTTATAAATTGAAGACCTAATTAACATATTACTAGCGCCTTCTTTTCTTAAACTTTTTAACGCGCATCTGTACCCTTAGAACTGAGAAAAACAGATAAACTCTCAGATTCAGGGGGTTCAACAGCAGTTGTTCCCATAAAAACCGAGATAACCTAAATCAAGATAAAGACTGATAGAGTGGACCTCGGACTTCCAAGTCTCACTGGAGAGTTTTTGTGTCAGTGGGAAGACCAATAGCTTGTCCTGCTTTGTCTTCTACACTGATGGCACAGAAACTCTCTGTGTTTACAGGGTCAGCAGTGCGAATATGACTCCCCTGGTATTGCACACGTCCATAGGCCACGGTAACCACTTTCCATGAGGTTGGCCGTGTACTCGTTTGCCACCTGAGTGGTATAAAAAAACCGGGACCGGAGGACCAAAGCAATGACAGAAGCTTGTCTTAACAAAAGACTTACTCCAATCCAATCGACTAAATAAGTGAGATTGGCTGAGAATCAAACCCATCATTCTTTGCGCAGTTAATTGCTCGACCGACACGCCAAACTGGTCAACTAAAGGATGAGAACTAGGTCGATTATTCAGCCCCGAATACTCCATTGCTGCAAACATTGAAGCTATTTTCGACGCTATTTTACATAACACACAAACGCTGCTCGCTAAAAACAATACTAACATACACACGCTTTTATCTCCAAGGTAGACAGACTCACTTCTGGCTTTACACATTTGCAAGCCTTTTTGAGCCGTACTAAAATAAATTAAACTAGCACAAAAATATTCAGAGCCCAAATGAACTTTACCTGTAGACTGGTTGAAAAGTTGTGTTATTATACCACCTTAGATTTAAAGAGAAAAGAATGACACATATTGAGAACACACATGTACTTTTTCCACAGTATTTATGATTGAACCTGACGGGTTTCTTCTCACGGCATCCGCAAAGGCATGATGCCGTGATGCGATACTTGTTATATTGGTGGAAATTATTGTTACACCTTTGAAGTGTAACAATAATTTCCACCAAAGAATTCTCGCCCCTATTAATACGTCAGAGAATAGTCTCTCAAGTATGGCACCATTCAACAAGTTACAACGCTAAATAGAACGCACCTGCCCCTCTAGACAAGTGGCAATTCGCTAGCCGGCGTTTGGTGGAATAGAATGACGTATGTATGGGATTTGAAGTAAATGACAATCGTTAACGCATGTCAAATACGTCAAATCCTATACATGCGTCATTCTATTCCATCAAACGCCTGCTAGCGAATTGCCACTTGGTTATGTCGGACTCGAACCGACTAAACCGCACGCCGTCTCTGGGTCGTAGTGCTAGGCCGAAGGTGAGGTTGTCATGCGACATATCCCTCGCACCCCAGCTGACCCAGGGCCATCCCTCTCGGTCTGGCCCTCCTCGGGAATGGGGACCACGCGGTCCCCGACTCAACCCCGGTGTGGGGAGGCGCGCGTCGTCCTACGATGCGCGCCACCGCCGTGGCCTGCTTCTGCTAGGGTGACGGGTGGTTCCACCCGTCACCCTCTGGCCCGCGCTCATGGGGGGCAGAGGTCGGATTATGATCATAGTAATCATAATGTTAAACCTAAGGCTCCTATGTATATGTATGTAAAACAGTATGGAACCTTCATTAAGTTTTCAAGACTGAGTATTGTTTCTGAAAGTATTATCATTATCTTGTGTACTCATTGTTTGTCTGTTTCATTATCTATTGTAGAACCGTAGACGAATCTCTCAAAGCTTACTGTAGATAATAATTGGCCTGAGGACTTTATTGCGTATACCTTCCACAGAAATGAGAAATATACGTTACAATTTAAGATCTCTCTTGAAATGTTTCAAAGAATAATAATATGAAAGTAGTTGGAATATCGGAACGAATATTTTCATGTTATAACTTCCATAAATACTTCAACAAGATTCTTGTTAGAATGATACGCTAACTATTTGTAGTATTTCTTTTTGTTTGATCATAGTTTTTTTTAAGGATATTAGCAGCCGAAATTATCGAAATTACTAATATTCCCTCTAACCCCTCCAACTAAGCTAAATTGCTTGTGCTAGGAGTGGGTTCACGTCGGTAGTGTAATGGCCAGGATACGAACCCGGGATCTCTCGATCGTAAGGCCGACTCCTTAACCACTAAGCTACCGACGCTTCGAAGTACCCATCCTACTATTATTATAAACTCGAAAGTTTGTAAGTATGAATGGATGGATGCTTATTACTCTTTCACGTAAAAAATACTTATTGGATATTAATGTGTGGAGGAATGGGGTGTGATTTTCCTCCAACACAAAGGGAGGATCCTCCGACCAGGCAGGGTCATCACGCCTGGCGGACCGCGGCCCAACGATTGACGTTGGGATGTTCTATATGTATTGTATCAGCGCGAGAAACTTCACTTTCGCGATGCAGGATTTGTAGTATCGTAGTAGTTCGGCTTGACGTCGCTAGATGGCGCTGGGTACATGTGGTATCGCCACAAATGAAACTACAATAATATAGCTTATACATCAGAATAACACATAGGCTACAATTTATAACGGTAACCGATATTCTAGCGATAGCCGACATCCACGCGGGCGGAGCCGCGGGCAAAAGCTAGTTTGAAATATATGTACAGTTGGCAAAAGAGATACGGTTACACTTGTTCATATAATAGTGTTTAGTTGTTACTACAGTTACCTATATATAAAGGTGCAACCGTGTCTCCTTTGTTGGCTGTACATTCATTAGGGGGGAGCGAAAAAACATTTTTCATCAAACTGTAGTGTAATAGTGAACATTTGGTGCCATTTATGTATGTGCCAAAATAAGCCATGCCAAACACGTTTAAATAAGGAAACTTTTTGTTTTAATATCTATTTATAATTAGACTAGCTGTCGCCCGCGGCTCCGCCCGCGTGGATGTCGGTTATCGCGAATCGGACTATAATTTGAGATTTAAACTATCCTATCTCTCAAGTTGGATCGAACTGCACATGGTGTGCGAATTTTATTATAATCAGTTGAGTGGTTTAGGAGACCATTGAGGACAAACATTGTGACACGAGATTTATATATATTAAGATGAAGCACAATATTTAGTCTTGAAAGATTCTCAACTTTTCCATATAATAGAAAATTTCAAGGTTACCAAATTCAATAAAAAATTACATACATTTATACTTTCATATAAGGCACAAATCCCCCTCTATTAGAAATCTGAATGTCAATTTTTTTTTTCTCCATACATCCGTGCTCCACCCTAACATACATATATAATTTTTACGCCTATTTCCCTCCGGGGTAGGCATCGATAACAGTCCACCATTTACCTCTATCGTTAAATACTTCATGAGCTTCTTCGCATACCGTTCATGCAAGACCACCGGTTCCAAGTACTTCTGTGCTATCCCAGTATTTGTCCCACGAGGTTGACCCCAGCTGACCTGCCCGTTCACCTGTGTCATACATACCTGGTGTGATAATTAGAGCATATAACATTGGCTGTTTTGGTTCCGTGTTGATCGAAAAAGGCGACAAAGGGGTAGTCTCTGGTCTCCAATAAACTACCTGTTCAGTTTAAGACTCTAAAGTTTAAGACATTTAAATGTAAATTATTCCAATTCCTTCTGAACAAATGTTACTATTCCACGAAAGACTTCTTAAGCGACCGCTTTGATTCCCAAATTGACATAATCTCTACACTTTGACTTGTATAAACATATAGTTTGACATCTTTTGATTGTATAAATTCTAAGACTATATTATTATCATTTAAACGAGGAGAAACTATTGTTATGCTGACATTTAATGTAGAACAAAAGCTTTCAATATTTGTACGCTGGAGACAGCAGAATATTTTGGAACTCTACTTTGTAAGAACTTTATACAATATTCTGACAAATAAATAAATCTATCTATCTATCTGTCTATCATGCGACAGTAAATGTACAGTCCATAACTAAGTGCCCGCTTGATGGTAATTGGCTCGCCCCCTAATACACGGGACTGAAAATCATGTTTGGCGAAATGTGGCTGTTAATACACCTCTGTCTACCCCTTCGGGGGCCCGAGGAGGGCCAGACCGAGAGGAATGGCCCTGAGTCAGCCGGGGTGCGAGGGATATGTCGCGAGACAACCTCACCGGCCTAGCACATCGACCCACAGACGGCGAGCGGTTTAGTCGGTTCGAGTCCGACATAACCTACCCCTCCGGCTTCGGTATCCGTGGGGGTTTCCCGCACGTAAATAAAAACCCTTCGTGGATTTACAGGCGTGAGTATATGAATGTAACTTTGGAAAGTACTTGGTGCTTAGATTTATCATGTAACTCAAACCAAAACCATTTAGTTTAAATAATTTAAGTTTCAAAATTTGCAAGTCTATAAAGCTTGAGTATTAATCATGCCGTTTGCATTAACTTAATCTGGAATTTAAATGACTGAACTAGGATTAAGGACTATACACACACAGTATCACTATATGCGATTACATACAAACAGTGCGTGTGTGTGCGTGTGTTTCTTGCACGTTAAAGAATTGAATTACTCCATCTGCCCAAGTGTTTCCTTCCTCGTATAATTCCAAGGTTCTAAAAGCGTTGTAAGAGCTAGGTTGTCGTTGTCGAAACGACAGCCATATCTTCCCATGTGATGTGATGGCCCATATCTCCTGAACTTCCCCCTACTTCCATCCAACGTGCTGCAGTCAACGGCTGATTGAATTCTGCAAATAAAAACACACGCACTTCGGCACTACTCTGCGTGGTTCAAAGCATTGTGCCACCAACTAAAGATCGATTCCACATTCGTTAATGTTCAGCAATTTCTGAGAACGACTGTACTGCCAGCTGTAAACAAAGTATATTTTGAAACAAGCTGATTTTATTTCAAACCTAAAATAAATCGCAAACGTTTACCTCGCTACTTTGGTTGTCGAGATGTGAATAGGCTCTTACTAATTTAGCGAGTAAGGCATTTGATGCTACTGACTGATAACTCGCACTAATTGTACCTCGCATTTAAATTAATGAGTTAAGAGCAATTAAGTGTGACTGGATTTGGAATATCTGACTTATACCGGCTGACTTTATTGTTGTTCTTAAGTGTTAGGCACAGTTTCGATAGCAACATCGTCTGGAAGTATATGAAAAAAACTCTGTCCAATTGAATATTTTGTATTAGTATAAGCATTATGTCGTCGAATCTCACGAAAAGGGTCGTAAGTGCAAAAGAATAACTTTTCAGGAAAAGGTTTTTTGTGTTTATTAGTAAACAGAATAAAGATATTGATAATATTTTGTTTTAGTAACTTGTTTTATCGCCCTGTAGTTAATTTAGAAGTATTTTTTCGGAATCAATAGTAATATATGAAATACTTATGTTCCTTAATTCCTTATTCTCCGTTACGTTTCCACTAGAAGGCACGTATTTTGGGTCCTAAAACGTATGGTGTTCTCTTTCATCGGAAATATTGAGGCCACAATCGCCATTAAGCCACTTCTTAATTCTGAAAATGCTTGTTTATGACTTCTATTGCTTAAGAAACCGAGATTAATGTTCTTAGCATTCCATAGATTCTCCATGCGGGTACCGGGCCCATCGCGTTGCTAAATTGGGAACTCGGAAGTTGGTTATGTCAGACTCGAACTTGATTGAAACCACACGTCCTCTGCAGCCCTTGACGTGACGAAAAACCGGGTACGGCTTTAAACGGTAATCTCCAGGATGCCGTCGGGCTTAGTCTACCACCAACGTTTTGCGACGGCAACCACTCTGCCGGGGAGATTTTATCACCCCTACGTCCTCCCGGCTACTTGGACCTGCTTCTGCTAGGTGGACGGGCAGCCTAACCCATCGCCCTCGGGTGCCACCTCATAGTGTCTGGAAGTCTTGGGCATAAGCCCTCGCACTTGAGCAGCAGCCTCCTCCTTTTGGCGCATCACTGCCTCACAAAAGGAGGCGGTGGCATTCCACTTACTACCGCTGGAGACCACACTTCGAATCAAAGTCTTCAGTGAGAGCGTTCCCACTCCGATGGCCGCCACATGGGCTGTGCACTCTTGCACCACGCGATACTCCACTAACATGGGGAGCGCCGTTTTTTTCGGGGCAGCCACTGCACTTGGGCCTTAGTTCCCGGCTTCTGTGACACAGATACTTACCGAAACTGCCATGTCCGGTAATCATCTGTGTCAGCCGGTAAGAAAGGCAACCGTGCTCCTCTCGAGCCAACCCTCCATGACGGGTCTTAGCGCCGCGATTGTGACGTGCCTCACCCTATCATAGTCTGGTGGGGCGGTGTACGAGGAAATTTATTGGTATGTCAATGAAATAAAATAAATATTAATTCACAAAAAATAACTCTAACTGCTGCGCTGTTCTTTTCTTATTAATCTTAAATCTTTGCCTTAATTAATTGGGATCAGATTATCAACTTAAGGTAACATAAAAAATAACCTTCTTAAATTTAAAATAATGATTAAATTATGACAAATAGTACAAACATAACTTGGCACTCATTATTATTAGGTATCAAATCAGTCTTATCCCATCAGTTATCAATACCAGCTATCATTAGTTTTTGATTGTTGCATTCCCTGAACGTTATCATTCCCTGAAATATAAATTGTGGATACAAAACAGGTGAGAGAAAGGTAATTTTAAGTCCTATCTGTCGTGCAACCTTTATTAGCTGATAAGATTTGCCTAAAAATTCTAAGTTAAAACAAATAAAAAAGCCCCTACTGACTTAAGGGCTCATAAAGCTTAAATAAAATTACAAGTCTTCTTTTTTAAATTTGTACAATAACACATCAAAATCTAACTAGACTTTCGTTTGCTATTAAAAAGATAACATTAAACCTAGTTTATTATACAAAAACTCATGAATTAGGGTAAAACAATTATTTGGACATAGAATAAAGACACAAATGTCATTACAGCTTCTTCTCTTCCAAAAATTTGTGCTTTTTCGATTCCGCGGATTAAGGACCGAACGGCGCCCGCCTCGCACATAGTTAGTTCGTTTCCCTGGTTATGTTGGTATGCAAATAAATGACTTTGACTTTGACTTTGAATTTTTTCCCAAACAATGGACTTAGGGCCGGCGACACGGCGACAGCGACAGTGGCTTTTTTTTATGTAAAACTTTGCCGCCACGAAACTCTCTGTCCTAACAGGGTCGGCAGCACGAGTGTGACGCCCCTGGTGTTGCACACGTCTATTAGCCACGGTAACCACTTTCCATCAGGTGGGCTGTGTGCTAATCTGCCACCTAAGTGGAACAAAAAAGACGGGTTCCACTCGGGGAGTCCCGATATAGAAGTGAAAACTTTTTCTTTCTTTCTTTCTTCGTTATATACATAGAAAAAGATAAAAAACATACCATTCCATACCATACCTACCTATAATACAGCGCCAATCATGATCACTAATTTTCTGCTAATTACAAGCTTTTATTTAACTTGCAATGTATGTTTGTTCGGGTGGAATCTTACAACTCAATTTTAAGGCACTTGCCCTCAACCGATTGAGCTGAAATTTGGTATGCACGTTCAGTTCGGATGACAATGCAAGATTATAAAAGATTGTTTTTAAAAAGGTTTTTAATAATTTATTTTCTATCAGAAGAAATTAACAAATTACAAAAAGATAAAATTTTCACAAAAAGGGCAGGTTTGAACCCGGTACTATCTGAAACCATAAGGACTTACAGTCGATGCGTTTACCGCTATGCTGCGAAGCTATTTATAGTATATTGCAAAATGGACAGCCTATAGCAGGCTATTATTGTATGACGTCAGTCGTCGCGTCGGTTACGGTCCAAAGGTCAAGCGATCCTGACGCGCTAGTTAAACAATTTTTACCCATCCAACGCCGCTAAATAAGTTTTCACTTCAAAAATTCATTGCATAACGCTATAATACTACAGTATCTTAAATCCTCTAGAGCCCGCCACTCATCCACGTTATAACATACATGCAGCTATTATGAGAGCAGTGTGGCTCTACAGCGCGTGAAATTGATACAGCCCTGTGTATGTGCAGTTTACTGCAAAGAAGCCTCACATAATGTGAAACTAATTGACGGATAAGAAAGCTTTGTGTTGAAGCGCGCTGGCCATGTCTTCTCGTAGGTGTCGAAGAAGGTGACAGAGATAGGACTGTTATACATCCGACAGAACATACGACCTATGATTTCAATTTTTCAATTTCAATTCAATTCTTTATTATCATTTTTACAAAGTTTGCATTAGAGTTACAGAATACATAGGTACCTATAATATGTACCTTACAGTGCAAAATGTAAAATTGTGTTAGATGACTCTTTAGTTGAATATCTGCCATCCAAGCTAAGATTTATTGGTGACAGGACTAGTGTTATGGGTGACAGGACACACCTCCAAATAGCAAAAGTTAATATTACATATTACGCACGTTTATTACTTAGAATTAAATTGTGTGTGTGTGTGTGTGTGTGTGTGTGTGTGTGTGTGTGTGTGTGTGTGTGTGTGTGTGTGTGTGTGTGTGTGTGTGTGTGTGTGTGAGTGTGTGTGTGTGTGTGCGTGTATGTGTGTGTGTGTGTGTGTGTGTGTATGTGTCTCTCTCTCTCTCTCTGTGTGTGTGTGTGTGTGTGTGTGTGTGTGTGTGTGTGTGTGTGTGTGTGTGTGTGTGTGTGTGTGTGTGTGTGTGTGTGTGTGGGTTGTGTGACTGCCTCTTTGTCTGACAAAGTACTTGACGGAAATAGACTCGCAACCTAGTACGAAGGACTAAAAAACAAAGTTCGCAAAAAACTAGTGTTATTACACCTCTGCCTACCCCTTTGAATAATTTATAGGCGTGAATATATTATGTGGCGTGGCGGTAGTGAACGTGTTCGTTAATCAGGAGATGCGGATTTAAATGCATGAATATAGGTATTTGCATTGGTATGACCTTGCCTTAGAGAGCAGTCGCGTTCCCGGTTACGATACGAACATCTATGGCAGTCGTTACGGGCCCTAAAAATTATAATAACTGATCTAACTGTAATTTTTCGCAACACAATTACGTAAGTAAGCATATAGATAATTTTTGGTCACCTTGGTAGAGTAGAATTTGGGCCACCTCATCTCTTCCCATGCGGTGTCGTACAAGGCGAATAAGGGATCAGACAGATCAAACAGGGTTATAATGCCCAGACTGGGTCGAGTCAACAATAGTGCCCGGAATATGGCGAAAGCCTCAAACCCCCTATTAAGTGGGACCGAATACAATCTTTGGTAAAATGTGAGTGTAAATACACCTCTGCCCAACTCTCCGGATATAATGGCGTGATTGTATGTATGTACCAAAGATAGATTAAGGTTTGTCTCCTTAAATAAGTTAGAAGTAGTACCTATTGAAATGAAACTTTTAGCGTGACCTATTTGCACGTGATCATTATATTTCTTTTGAATACGCTCTTCAATTGCAATAGAAGAAAGTTTAGAGCCTTTTTCTATTAGAACTGAACAGTGTTTGCCTTTGTTGGCCGATATTGGCAAACAAATCTAGGTCATTATGTGACACAAGTTCCCAACTTCGTGGATATAATGATTACGTTGCTCTGTCTAGACATGTTTATTTCAGTCTAGTGCTTTACGTTACTGAAATATGACCAAGATTTATTTAGTTTTTGCCTTTGTAACTAAAAAATTCTTGGTGCTGGAAGATAGATATTATAATGAATCAAGACCACAGAGTAATTATGCTGTAGAGATGCAAGTGTGAGTTGGCTATACGGCCGACATTGATACCTATCCTCTTGTTTTGTGTTAGACAGATAGACAGAATGATGTCTATCTGTGTCTACATTGATATAATACAACCTCTGTGGCGTAGCTGTAGAACATTCAACTGTTACGCAGGAGGCGTGGGTTCGATTGTTCAATATCTGTACATGCATATATATACTCACGCCAGTAAAGCCCCAAAAGGGTAGACTGAAGTGGATTAACACCCACATTTCGCTATCGATGATTTTCGGTCGCACGTAATACGGGCGAGCTTTTTCCCGTCAAACGGGAATTTAGTTTTGGGCTGTATGTACACTGTTGAAGGGACCTATTCCTTAGTCGCTTTCTACTTGACCGAGAACCAACACCTTGCCTCTTTAACAACTCAAACCTTTCGTCTTAACCAGGGTTTTTCCAACCTAAATCTTGAATTTAGAATCAAGTTTTCTAAGTTTGATTTCGCACTTTTTAATTACCTACTTACTTATGTACTCATATGGCTGAATATCACTGAATAATCGAATCAAAGCAAATATGTAACACAACTCGGTTCTAACTACAACATTCTAACACTTAGTTAACGTCAGCTGTGAAATCGAGCGCCATGTTGCTTCCTAGCCGAAACCGCAGGCTTGCTGCTGACTAGGCACTTACAGGCGCGTTTGCACTTCTCACGCTTCTGCGAGCCTGGTACTTATAAATTATTACTGCTACACTAATCTGTTTATTTTGAAAACTAACCGCTGAAATGTTAATTATATTTTGCATTTATTTTAAACTAGCTTTTGCCCGCGGCTCCGCCCGCGTGGATTTCGGTTATTGCGACCAAATATAGCCTATGTCCTTTCTCAAAGTCTAATTTACACCTATACCAAATTTCATCAAAATCGGTTCAGTGGTTTAGGCGTGAAAGCGTAACATACTGACAGGCAGACAGAGTTACTTTCGCATTTATAATATTAGTATGGATTTAGACAACTTAGGTGGACAGACGGTCCACCTGAAAAAAGTGGTTTCCGTGGCCCTTGAACTTGTACAAGGGGCGTTACACTCGTGGTGCCACCTGTAAATAGACAAAAGGTTTTGGCGCCAACGCGAAAAAGGGCTAGGAATATCTCTTTTGGCAAACTTTGCGGTGCCCAACCCTCATTAAATAGGTACCTACAAATAATTCAGCTTTTCAATTCAATTCAATTGGTGTTAATTCATGGACTAGTGACAAGTGACTAGGACTTTGATTTTGCTAAGATGAACTTTACTAGACTTTGACTAAATAATGAAAACGTTGAAGAATATTTATTTAATTGATCAACTTACTTGACACTGGTAAATATTCAAAGAGAATTTTACATGAAAGACAATGAAATTGAAAATGTTACTATGTAATAGTAAAACATCAATGACATTCTGTTAGGATCACTGCATTTCGCTAGAAATAATGCAGTCTCTGTTCGTGGAAGCTAAAACAATATTTGCGTTCAAACAGTGCTCGATGCTCAAAGTAAAATGAGCCGGGTTTCACGTATATTTTCGACGAAATGGAATCACATAAACTGTAAACATTGTTTGCTTAGAATATCTTCTTGCAGATTATTATGCGAATTCATTTGGTTTGATCTCCTCCATCAATTGAGTACACCCCGCTGGTTGATAGGAAGCTAGGTTGAATTCCTAAAGATTCCATTCTAGATGCTATCGATCTTAAAATGGCGATCAATGTTTATGATCTCAATATTATTCACTGTTCAGCAGATGTCTCTCGATGAGACAAGACGAGATAGAATAATGATAAAATTTCTGAAACAACACATTGGACGAGTAATATGGTCAAAGGTAAAGAACGACCTGAGTTTTACCTAGTTTTTTATCTAAATGGATCTCTCGGAAGTCAGACAGGAGTTGCTGTCATAAAAAACAAGAAAAAGGTCAGAAGAAACAGGAGTAAGCTGGCCCCCCTTTTCGAAGTGAAAGCTTTGAATGCAACCGAGACCAGAAACAACACCACGATGAATATCTTGAAGCTTCTATAAACGTAAAATGTAAATTCAGCTCCGAAATTAATCATGTACACTGATATATATTTTAAAGCATAGGAAAAATTCTCGCCTGAACCGATTAAAATATATCTATCTTAATCGACGTAATTTATATAAATTATTGAAGTGTAAATATGTCTAATGTAAATATTAAGGACCTTCTCAAAGATTTTATAGGGATGATTCAGCTATACGAATGTTCTTGAGAATTTTTCAATCACTTTTATAACCATTACAGAAGCCACAATTAAAATGGTTTCAGAAAAATACACACCCTTTTGTTATTTTTAAGACCTTTTATAATATATTTTATCTCGTGAATTCTTAAAAAACATATAAAAAATATTTTATTTCAAATTCTCTCTCGATTTCCAGGACAAAAAGGTATTTTCCTATCTGAAAATGATCAATCCTCTATGATATAGAAATAAATTCCTTTCCAATGGCATCAAATTAACCATTTGAAAACTGGCCAGAAGGGGAGCCGAAATAGAGACCTACAGGGTGGAACCCGTAATACCAATATCGGCAAACCAGCAAAGATTCTGGTTGAGACATAGAACAAGGAAACTACACGCTGAAGTGTGGGCGAAGACGAAGGAATGTCGTCAATCGAGAGAGGCAATGCCATCTCTAGACAGACGGCTCTCTAAAAAACTGCTGCGCCTAAATAGGGCGGACCTACGGTTTGTAGTAGGGACCATAACAGGGCACAGTAATCTTAACAAACATCTGTATGTTTTAGGTCTAACGGACAGTCCATTATGCCGTGCGTGCATGAGGACTGACGAAACACCGGCCCACGTAGTCATGAACTGCAGCGAGGTCGCGGAACAACGGGCGCAACACCTGGGAACACCAAGCACACTTCGAGAGGCCTGCAGCAGACCCGGCAGCCTGGCCGCTTTTTGGAAGGAGCTTGGATGGTTGGAGTAGGGCAGTGGAAACCAAAAACCACAAATCACGCAAAAAGGCCCAACTAAAAGGGACCACATGCGGAAAAAGAGCCCGCGAAAGAAGAAGAAGAAGAAGAACCATTTGAAATTGTTAACGAGGAATTAAATCAAAACATAATCTGAATACAGAATAATACAGAATACATGGCTAACAAAGCACTTGGTGTTTTGAAATTGGATATTTGAACATTAATTTATGAATCACTGAAATGATCTCTCTCTCGACAAGATAATGGTGAATATGACTGCTGTCCATGAGGTGCTGGGTTGAAATACTAGTTAAATATACACGTCTATGTAAGTTATTGCCCCGATTGCTTCTAATCCTTTCATCTCAGGCTCCGGGATCCTCTTTTTAAGTCAACTAATATAGGCGTACTTGTCATACCAGCTCGCAACCCTTAACAGAAGCCCCTGACAGAGCCTTGTCTGGACTTACATCTTTGCGCACTAAAACCAAATTTTCAAATAGTATTTTTTTGTTTCCCATATTGTCATAATCCAAATATAGTTATACCAGATTCTCAGAATATTCGTTTTTGGTTCCCATCGTACCATTTTCCAAATAAACTATTACCAAATTTTCATAATCTTTTTATTTGGTTCCCATACAAATCGTGTTCCAGCTAAACTTTATACAGGTATAGTAAAAATCAGTAAATTTATACGATTCATTTAGGGTGTGTAACGGTTGATATAATAATAAAAAATCTAACGTTCACTTAAGACATAAATAATTTCACTTAATATAATGAAAGCCTGAAGACTTATAATATAATTTTGTTTAAATTATTGTTTTCCATGTCATGCATGAACAGTTTTGTATGCAGGTATAATCAATGAATCAGGAAAGCGAGCTCGTGAACACTGCGTACCACACCTGACCCGACTCGCCGTGGTACTTGTCTGCCCTACACTAGAGTGTTATTTAAGAACCGGAGGCGCGGAGGGACAGGAGCCCCTTATTTCGTAGAAAGAAATTTCATAGAATTTCGTTTCACAGAAAATGCTTTAGATAATATTTGGTTCTTATATTTTTATTTCGAATATTATTGTTTCAAAAACAATTTCCTACAATGAAACATATTTCACAGAAACACAATTGAACGAATTTTTAATCACATTTTTTTGTTTAACAAACTTATCAAACTGTAGAATTATTTTTTAAAGAATATCAAACCACCTTTATAATGTTCCAAATCACATTTATTTTTAACTGTAACATTTACAATTTTAACACCCCGACTCAGATTACCCCGACTCGGATAGGTTAGGTTAGAAGGCTAATGCGGGAGCGGAGCGTAGCGAAGCTCCCGCATTAGGCCTTCGTGGTTATTTTTTTATAAACCACCCAGAAGTAGGAGCCCCGCGTAGCGGGGCTCCGTCGACCTTGTAGACGCAAGCTTGAACAGCTGGTACCTAAAAATGGCAATCCTGTTCTATAAGCACTAATAAAAGTAATTTTGTTGTCACTGACACAGAATAAAGGTATAACTACATATTAAACAGGGGGCAAACTTATTAACACATTTATTTTTAACTGTAACATTTACAATTTTAACACCCCGACTCAGATTACCCCGACTCGGATAGGTTAGGTTAGAAGGCTAATGCGGGAGCGGAGCGTAGCGAAGCTCCCGCATTAGGCCTTCGTGGTTATTTTTTTATAAACCACCCAGAAGTAGGAGCCCCGCGTGGCGGGGCTCCGTCGACCTTGTAGACGCAAGCTCGGGCGCCCGGGCGAGCTGGAACGGCTGAGGCTGGTCGCCAAAGCTGCGGAAGCGAGCGTTGCCTGCTTGCCTACATGCTTGCCTGCTTGCCTGCATGCTTGCCGGTTTGATTGCCAGCTTGCCTGCATGCATGCTTGTTTGCTTACATGCATATATATATTTTTTAAGGCAACGTGTGTTTTGTTCAGTAGTTCTCCAATTGTAGTTAGTAGACGCCATATGAGGTTTAGTTTTAGGTTTATAAATCTGGATATTGTTTGTCTGGATATCAATTAACTGGATATCAATTAACTGGATATCAATTAATTGCATTTCAAAAATTAGTGTTGTAAAAATTGGGCTTTCGTGCATATGGATTACGGTCATCTGGATTTTGTGCATTTAGATTTCGTGTGTCTGGAACTCGTTCGTCTGGATTATAAAACGTCTTACAAATGAATAAATCGGCAAATGAAATTCGGAGTTGCGATTATATGGCAAATAAAACTTCGGAATTTGAAAAACCGGGATTATGAAAAATTGGCCAAACGTTTTCTGGATTATGATATTCGGAATATTGAAATTCGGGATTAAGATAGGTAACCGTAGTTGTCATGACAAATCTAATTATTTGAATTTAAAAAATGTATGTGTGTGAGTTGGTATGTGTTAAGTGTCTACTTTTTTAGAGCGTTTTCACACTCATCCGATATCCGATATCCGACAAACGATATCGGAGGAAGTCAAATGTATGAGATATAAATAAATAAATAAATAAAATAAATATTCCTCAACATTTCACACAACGCTATCTAGACCCATGGTAAGCATAGCTTAACTAGCTTGTGTTATGGAATCTAGAATGTGGATAAACATACTTAAATACTTTTTTTTTGTAAATGCATACATATTATACATAGAAACACCCAGACCAATGCAAACATTCATATTCATGCATACAAATATTTGAACTGAGCGGGGATCGAACCCGCGCCTCCTGCGTAGCGGCCGCGTTCACTACCGCCACACCACGGAGGCTGTCATATAGATATGTATCTCTCTTTCACATTGTCCGGCCCGATATCGGTTATAGGAACCAACACCACTGTTTTGGCCCGATATCGGAACACAAAGAAGACCTTAATGACATTTTCTGAGTTACATGTCTTTTCGCTTTAATTGATGACGCTGATCACGAAAAAAAAATTCGATACCATGTCATGTCAATAAGGTCGAAAATTGCTTGCACTTTTTTTTCTTTTTTTTATTCCTTGCATCCCTAACTAGTCTGTGCTATCGAGCAAATGGCCGTATCGGGCACAAGGTGTCGGCTATCGGCGTCCGACACCGATATCGGATATCGGATGAGTGTGAAAACGCTCTTACGCTCAAACGGATTGATAGCGAAAATATCGGTCTCCTTCCTTATGCTGTAGTACACTGATTTGTGTACGTTTCTGAAACTCCCACTGGTATAACTGTTTTGTTTTCCTTATTGCCTAGCGTTTATATTTTCTTTATACACAAATTCAACATTAATTATACTATAAACACATTTAAGCAGTCTTTTAATCGAGTTTCTCCTTTATTAATGAATTTAGTATGTTATTCATACGTTCCCCTTTGACGTAATGAATCGTTAATTACATACAAATATCATGGTAGGTAAATTTTGAGCTTTAATCCTCTACCGTCATGGTGTTTAATACCTTGATTGATGCGATGAGGACTTACGTGTGCTGTGCGGTATATTATTGTGTACGGTGTTTATTTTAATTACATCCTGATATTCATTTATATATTATCTTTAATCGTTAATAAGTAATGGAAATTTATCATAGCTCCGGATACAGAAAATTGAGACTGTTATGTCATGAAAGCGATTAAGGTAAACACCCTAATAAGTTGGAATCATCTGAGGGTTAAAAAGTTATAGGTGGTGTACTCCAGGATCAAAGGGACACTATGTAAAAAAAAGAGACGGGTTGCACTCTGGGAGTGCCGGCAGAAGTGAAAACATTTTCTTTTGTTTTTTCTTCGTTAAATACATAGAAAAAGATAAAAAGAACATACCATACCATACATATAATATAGCGCTAATCATAGAACCTATCACTTATTTTCTACTAATTTTCTGTCAGAAGAAATTAATAAATTATGAAAAGAAAAAATAATCACATAAAATAATAAATTACAGAAAGAAAAAATAATCATAAATAGTAATAAATTACAAAAAGAAAAAATAATCACCATAAGTAATAAATATACACCAAAAGTAATATATAAGAAGAAACAATCACAAAAAATCCCTGAAAGCCAGGTGATTTGAACCCGATACTATCTGAAACTATAAGGACTTCCAGTCGAAGTGCTTACCGTTTAAGCTACGACGTATGTATTGTAATTTGCAAAATACATGTCTGTACCTAATCTTGTATGACGTCAGTCGTCGGTTACGGTTCAAAGGTCAACTAATCCTGACGCTTCCTTAACATTTTACACCCATTCAACGCCGCTAAAGAAGTTTTCACTTCAAAAACCCTGGGGTGACCTGTGGCGCGACTACCAACAGGTGTACCACCAGCACCAGCTAGAGGAGAGATAGTGCTCACACTTGCACGAGCTGTTATACAAGCGAAGTCCATATCATAAAGCAATCAGTGCCGCAAGCGACGCCTGCAGAAGTCCAGACGCCAAAAGAATTAGGAAGAGGTCGAAGCCGTTGGAGTTCCTATCAAGGCCTGGAATTTTATGGGACCTCATGGTGACACCCTTATAAATCTCTTTAACTACCTTCTCCTCGCCGAGAAGAATGGAGACTAAGTATCCTAACTTCAGTTTTCAAAGGCAAGAGGTTGCAGGAGAAATTGTGTATCAAATAAGTATGTACCAGACTTAGAGTATACATTAAACAAAAGGTTTCAGATCAAGCAGTCAACTGTCAAAGAGAGTAGAATTTCAGTCATTGATCTACCAAGAAGGTGAAACGTGACTGTTAGCCTCAGATTATTAGATAATGATGGTTGTGTAGCAATGAATGGTAGTAACTGTCCACAAACTTCAGGGTACAACACTTGATAAAGCAATGATGATTCAGAGAAAAATAATATGGACATAGTTAAAAAAATTAAATGGCCCGCTCTTTGACGAAATCAATTAGAATAAGGTGAATTGCAAGTTTTAAGATATACGGTTTTAATATAGCGGTCAAAAATATCGTAGGCATGCTGGTCTGGAAGAAACTTGGACTATGAAGGCAAACCTTGGCCCACTAAAATGGGAAAAATAAATTATTTAAAACAAAATAAAACCTCAAAACCAAATAGGTAAAAAAAGTTTAAAATAACTGAATTTAGAGAGAGTTATTAATATATTTTCGATCTGTGAGGAGTCGGTGCCAACTTTGGTAGCTGTGTCTGACCTGCTATAATTCCATCAATAGGTATGATGACTTGGTGAAGTAGGAGTGGCCTATCATACCTACCTAGCTATATCTTTTACCTGTTGTTCCAAAAGAAAATACTTTAAACTTTAGGTACCTATAACTTTAAACGTATATAAATCGTGATTTACATTTAATTATATGCAAAATTTCAGCTCAATCGGGAACCAGGAATTGGATCAAAATTATGTGAAAAATTTATATTTTATTAATAATAACCACTACTGCAAGTTAGACTGCCTGTATGGCGTCCAGGAGAGTGAAAGACATAACTAATCTAAAAAATAGCTGACCTGAAATGCACTTTTTCCGATATTGCTAGCTCTCGTATCATAATCAAAAACATGTTAAAAGGCTGATTTACATTCATACAGTAACTGGCGCCAGCATCACTGGATTCCGTACCTGGGTCAGCACTATATCAATGTTAACATGTTTCAATCTAGTCCAGCATCCAGTATCCAGCACTGGATCAAAATAGACCGGCTGCCTAGTGTGAACATCGTTCATTGTTTCCGATAGTTCGTAAGACTATCGGTAGATGGCTTCACTGTCGCCCCAAAGACGAATGCATGGAAGAAATTCGAGTGTCCAAAACATCAACTAGACTTTTCGCGGGTTCAAGTCCCGTTTCAAACTTTCATCTTTTCCAATCAAAAACAAAAGAAAAGTTAACATCACACCCAAAAAAAGTACCTACTTCCATAAAAGAATTAACTAATTCTATGTAACAAAATACTTACATCTGCATTAATTATATTAATGTGACCAACAAAACAAAATGTTATGTGTATAATACAAATGCGTGGCTCCAAGAGTGTCACTCTTTTCCATTAGTTGAACAGCAAAACGGCCACATTATTAAATCAGGACATCCCTTTCGGAAGTCGGGTCGTTCGGCCCTGTGCCAGTATGCTAATGAAGTAATGTACTGTTGTTTAGCGAAAATTGATTCGTGTGGTTCAAAAATTAGTTTATCATTGCCTGGGAATTTGACGGCATTATTAGAAATAATGAAGTTTTGAGGCGGTTTGTTGTCTAGCTTCGATAATGTTGTTACATCGTTTAATCTACTTTATGCCTTTCCTTTAATTATGCATTTCCTTTCAATCAAATAGCCTGTCACAAGTCGTAGTCCATTGCTGGGTATATGTAGGCTTCTCCCAATGTGCGCCGATTCTCGTCTTCCGCATCTCGTCTATCGTAGCAGCTTTTTTTCAGGTCCAGTACATCTCCTTTACTATGTTTTTTCTTAACCCCTTTCCTATTCTTCACTATTCTTCTAGTTTCTCTTTCTTAAAGAAGCAAATGATGTGAGCCGTTGTTTCTTTTTACCTCATAGAAAATAACGTGAGTATATTTAAGGTCGTCATGGACCCAATGGGAAACGATGAACAGTAAAATCCTTTACCTCTCGGGAATAAGCCAGATCTGCGAACTGAATTACTTGGTTAAAGCTTTCCATTTTTTTAGTTTCATAATTGTTTCCATACGCCCTTTGACTTGCTTCTCTTCACTTGTCCAAGCCATAAAATCAACGCTTTCTGTATCTTATTAACACCTTTATAAGGGGCAGAGGGCGTCCACAGTGCTTCGCCATCCCTGTCGGTGTTGAGCTTCACACCTAATTTCACTCCAAGTCTTCCCGAGGCCCGCCGCTTCTGCAACTATAGACCACCTCCAGTTCGATGGCTTTACGTGCTCTCTGAGGCAAATTAACACCCAGACCAATGGAAATAATTCATACAAACATACAAATATTTGCACTGAGGCACAGAGGCTGTCAATGCGGCGCCTCAACTTCCAAAAAACTAACACTATCTATCGAGAACACATTCAAGGAGGCATAACACCTACCGCAACCTAATAAGTGTGCAGTGCACGTATGCAAGCACCTAGTTTCGTTTAAGGGTAAAGCTCCAAGGGTAAGCAAATTTTCATTAAACAATGTGTAAAACACTCCTTTTGGAAATAAAATGGTATAAATTAACACTTATCTATCGCCAAAATAGGGCAGTAAAAATGTTTTAATAATTCAGCTATATGAAGACATTTAGGCTGAAGCCAAAAGAACGTAATTTCTTGAGTTATATGTTGTTGCTTTTGTGATTTCTGCTGTATTCGAAGTCATAGAAAAGTCATCTTTGATCACACGATGCATAAATGAGTTGTCTGCAAACAGGAGTCTAAACGCTGGCCCAAAATTACACGACTCACAACAGAACTCAAAGAATCACGCTAGTTTGGCATTAGCCTAAAATAATACGCTGTAAAAACAATGTAAATGGCTCTTTCGAATTTTTACGAATATCCCTTTTGTAACATTCAAAATAGACAAACAGAATCCCAACAGTATGTTCGACACCGCAGGCTGGAAGTTCGCAGATCGTCCTTCGTTACAAACCTATTTAGTTGCCTAGCCTTCACGCCTCAACGATATAAAAATTAAACAAATAATTATAAAATTTAAAATCAGAAAATAAAAAAGAAGGACGGGAGTGCCGGTAGAAGTGAAAACTTTTTCTCCCTTTCTTTCTTCGTTATATACAGAGAAAAGGATAAAAAGAACATACCATACCATACCATAACTATAATCACAGAATAGATATAATATAGCGCCAATCATAGAACCTATCACTAATTTTCTGTTAATTTTCTGTCAGAAAAAATAAATAAATTACAAAAAGAAAAATAATCACAAAAAATGTCAGGAGCCCAGGTTCGAACCCGGTACTATCTGAAACCATAAGGACTTACAGTATCCTGACGCGAGTTTCAACACGTGATCCTGACGCAAATTTAACACTTTTTACCCAACCAACGCCGCTAAAGAAGTTTTTACTTAAAAAAACAACTGATGGAACGGAGTTCGGCTCAAGGGCTGATCGAGGAATCTACGATGGTTCTTCAGGAGGAAGATTGAAGATATCATAAAGTGTATTAAATTCCGCGATCCTTCTCTTACGCAGTAGTAAAATAAAAAAATAAAAAAACCTCGCGTATACCCCACAAAAACTCGTTTAGGAGAGAGATATATTCATAAATAAATATAATAATATTGTCAAACTCTGTATTATAATTTGATCATCTCAAGAAACTGTAGTGTTAGTCGCCCATGACACTACAATACCACGAAAAGACTGAATAAAAACTCATTTTTTTGAGAACCAATTGAAATATTAAACCAACTTAAAGATTTAAACTTGGAGATTAGCTTGAAAAAATGAATTACAAGTCGCTGAATTATACTGTAACGACCTTTGCCTGTCGAAGATGTCAACCATGAATTACGAGCGCAAATTCAACAGAAAAAAACGGGGTCTGTGTTCAATGGACCGCGAAACCTCGTTGTTGGATACAATGCATGCTTCATGTCGAACTGGAGTAGCTGCCTTTGCTTTGAAACTCTTGCTTAAAAAGACGTTCTGTCATTTTTTGGAAGGGTTGTTAGACAGGTTTTATTAAATTCACGTAAACTAAATATTATTATAAACGTTTTCATATTGGGGGATCTGGGGGCACAGCAGTGCCCCTGCCAAGACGAGCTAAATGAAGCGCAACAGCAACGCCTACCTTTTTTCGAAACGCTTCGTCGTTTTTTTTGACCTCTCATAACTTTGCTTTGGATGATGCTAAATAGTTAAAATAGTAAAAAAAATAGTTAAAATTGAATGTCGTAGATATTATACTTTAAATTTTAATAATATCTCATACATACATACATATATATAATCACGCCTTTATCCCCGGAGGGTTAGGTAAAGGTGAATTAACACCCACATTACACCAATCAACATCCAGAAATAAATGAAATCCCACCAAAAACATTTTCATGTAAAAATGTTGCCAAGACGAGTTTACGTAAACTTGTCTTGGCAATATTTTTACATGAAAATGTTTTTGGTGGGATGTAGTATTTAGAATTTGAACCCTTTATTCCATTATTTACCCTAATTTAGAATTTTTGAATTCGATATAGTTCAAGCAAGAGTGTATCGTTGGCTCATTTGTATGAAATACATAGTAGGTAGGTATAAAATATAATATTTTAACGAATTCTCTGCTTTTCTGCTTCCATCTTATAAGCAAAACAAACGATTTGATTTGGTTTTCACTGCTTACAGAGTTTAAAATATCTATAATTTACCGTAGAAAAGCTTTTAAAGCGGTCGCTCTGAATTTAAAAAAATAAAAAGATTAACTGGTATTAAAGCTACTCATGTTGAGAGTCGACAGTATCTACTTTTATTATTCCTAATATCACATTACACATTAAAATTATATACGTTTATAAACTAAACAAAGCCAAAACAAGACATTATATACACAGCATTGCGCCCTTAACAAATTAATCTAAGACGGAAACCAAACTACTAGAGAATTAAATTGAGATAGAACTAGGCAGCCAAAACGTGAAGTTAATTTATTCACTAAATGCTGAGATTTCATTTGAAATAAATTTTGGAAGACCTTATTCTACCATTTAAGGTATGATTCCGAAGTCGACTGCATCCGACAACTACCGCCGTATGCAGCATATAAAGGGTGTCTCATTAAGAACATGAATTTAAAAAATTGAAAAATATTTATTTATTTAATATTTTATTAACATTTTTTTTCTACATATGTATGGAAGTAGTGATGACATTTACACATGAAACAAAATATCGGTTAAATGGCCACCGTTGGTCTGTTGGCAGGTATGCACTCTTTTGACCAAAATTTTGCAGTACATTTTGCTGTAAGGTACTGGTCAGTTGTTGGAGTTTTGAGGGCTCCAACTACCCGTAAAGACTGCTATAGATGTTTCTATGACAACTGGGACCGACGGCTTAGCGACCAGACTAATGCAAATACAAATATTTGCACTGAGCGGGCACCTCCTTTTTTGCACCTCCTCCCTACAGAATACCGCGGACATAAAAACCTCGTGTTGTGTTCCCGGCGGTGAGTAAGGTAGCCAGAGCTCACTGAAGAATTTTTGTGCTGTCAGTGGGAAGGCCAAAAGCTATTCCTGCTGTGTCTTCTACACTGACGGCAAAGAAAGTCTCTGAGTTTACAGGGTCGCACGAGTGTGACTCTTCTGGTGTTGCACACGTCCATAGGCCACGGTAACCACTTTATTTCCGGTGGACTGAGTGCTTGTCGGCCACCTCGCTGCTATAAAAAAAATTCTGTTGTGTGCGCCTGCAGTTGTCGATTGCGGTCACTTTCGAAATTATACCTTTAGAGGCTATATTTCTTGTTTTCATCTAAGACGTTAACGTCTGCTATCTTTCAGCTATTGTTGGTGACGGAATGGATTCCAAGGTTAGCTTAATATTGCTTAGCAAATACATCTCGGACTTAAAATGTGCTCTATACGCGCAGCACGCGTTTCTTGGATGCTACGGTGGTGGTGGACGAGCTCAAATACACCGATTATAGATTAGTACGGTCTACGGTCACATAGATACAATTTCAATTCAATAATATCTGAGTATCAAACTGCTTATACTGTTGATTGATGGCACCTGGTGGATCTTGCTACACATCTTCAATGAAAATACTTGTACTATTCCACATTATTATCTGAGTATCATACTTCAACCCCGTAGCACCCCTAAGTCCTTATGCGTCACACAATTGTTTCGCCTTCCCGGAACCTCTCCATTAACGATTGAACTTTATTATATTGTATTTAAATTCAAATTGACTTTTAAATATTATAACGAATCGTTTGTATTTAGAAATGTATTGTTGTTAGACTTTTTAAGGCTGTTTTTTCTTAATTCTCTAAGAAACGTCCTTGTACTGTAAGGAATATTCTAAAAAAGAATTATCGCAATCGGTTCAGCCGTTCCCGAGGTTTGCGCTTAGCAACACATTCAGCGATTCATTTTTATATTATAGATTATTTTAGTAAATAAATAGTAATAGTAGAAAGATAAACAATTTATACCTTTGAATGTTGTAGTACAAACATAAAAAAGTAGAGATTGTTTTGAAGGATGTTTTTGAGAACATACCAAGACTTTTGGGTCTAAGCCAACCGCACAACTGGTACACCAGCTAATTGACGGACAAGGCCCTTACGAACACTTTTCATTGGCGTTGGGAGGTCAAACGGCAGTCACTTAGTAGTAAAAGCTTAGGATTCTATTGGGAACAATACTGAGAAGGATGTAAGCGGGATCAAACAAGGTTGTGCAGTAGGTAGGACATGCATGACGGTATTTCCGTCTAATGGAGCAGTCCGACTGGGGAAGTACCTCCGCCCTACAGTTGTGTTCCAGGCGGCGAGTAGGGTAGCCAGAGCTCACTGAAGAGTTTTTGTGCTGTCAGTGGGAAGACCAAAGACTAATTCCTACATTGTCTTCTACGCTGACGGCACAGAAACTCTGTGTTTACCGGGTCGGCAGCACGATTGTGACTCCCCTGGTATTGCAGATGTCTATCAGGTGGGCCGTGTGTTTGTCTGCCACCTCAGTGGCAAAAACAAAATCAATCAATACATCTAATCATCAAGACATAGGTCTCTCCGAATAGAGGAGGGGGGGGGGGGGAGATAAACAGACACAATAAAGATCTCATATCTCATTTCTCATTATAATACTTTTTGTATTATAATATCCTATTACATATACTCACGCCTGTAAATCCCCGAAAGGGTAGGCAGAGATTTATTAACACCCATATTTCACCAACTATTATTTTAGGTCCAACTTAATACTTTGTCATGGGCTGTATCCATACTTAATATTATAAATGTGATAGTGTGTGTATGTGTGTGTCTGTTTGTCCATCTCCCTGTGAACCGATTTTGATGAAAGGCATAGGGGTAGATTAGACCTTGAGAAAAGACATAGGCTATGTTTGATAGCGATAACCGACATCCACGCGGGCGGAGCCGCGGGCAAAAGGTAGTGTTTACATAAATGATGTCGGATAAACAACGGCCCTTAATACCCACAGTAAGGGATGGGATAGTTTATCTGCACCACCGGGAACCAACACGGCTTTATACATGCAGAATAATACATTGCTTCTAGACGTTTCATACATACTGTTTTGTCTTGAAGTATTTCCATATTCACAACTGTCTTACAAGTACAGTACTAGCATACGTTACAAGATAAGGTGATCCATTTCTTCGAAACTCGAGTTCTTCCTGCGTTTATTGTGCCCATAAATTATATCTGGGTAACTCGGATGCGATTGCATATCCTTTTATTACGAAAACCTACACGATACTCTTTTATAGACAAGTTTACTGTACATCGATTGCGTACATAGAACGTTCGTTTCTCGGTTAAGATATTGGAAAGTAATGTATACTATATGAGAATTTTAGACCGTTACACTTAAAGTAACATACGTTAGACCTCGAGTGGTGATAAACTTGTTGTTATACTCCTTCCAAGAGCTTATATTTTAAACTATACATTATATTTTACTAGGGTTCGTTGATCTGGGCTTGATATAACTTTTATATCAAGGTATTATTGTAAAGATTTTCCGATAGCCCGCTAGTAGCTAGGTAAATGGCCAAGACTTTTACAGGTCTGCCAAAGGTAGAATGTGAGTACCTTATCTATTAAATGCCTGCCTGACGTTTATAACAGTCATCAATCTAATGTCAGAAATGACAACATACGTGTCAATCCTATACATTCATCATTATATTCTATAATACGCCGGCCTTCGAATTGCCACTTGCATAGAAAGGGGGGGGTTTGGGGGGGGCTGAACAGATAACCGCGACTTCGTTCTCAAGAGGTAAGTCGTGACCATGGGTGCTGCAACGCAGCCGGAACGGTTGCAAAAGTAAGTTTTCGCGATAGCACAACGACCCACAGACTGCGTGCAGTTTAGTCCGACATAACCCTCCCCCGCCTGCTCCGGAGGTGGTGGTATCCGGGGGAAATGTCCGAATGAAAAAAGAAATCCCGATAGAACACTATTATTTCGTTCTCGTTCTTTATTTACGGACTTCAACCGATGGCCCCTACGTAAATAATCGTATCTCACAATATTCGTATTTTCATTTTTATGTGTATTCATTTTTGTACCACTGAGGTGGCAAACAGGCACACGGCGCACCTGATTGGAAATGGTTACTGCGGTCTATAGTCATGTGCAACTTTTATTAATTAACCTAAATGACTACTATTTCTTCTCCACAAGTTACCAGAGCATTATCGCAATTACACTGATCCCGACGTTTCAATTGCGTTTCAACTGCAATGTGTTATATTGGCAGAAAACATGAATTATCAGTATGTATGTTACGCTTACGCCTTAACCACTGAACCGATTCTAATTAAATTTGGTGACCTTGAGAAAGAACATGGGCTATGTTTGGTCGCGATAACCGACAACCAGGCGGGCGGAGCCGCGGGCAACAGCTAATATTATAATATTTATTGAACTTGACATTTTAGATTTTTGCGAATACCGAAAAAAAAAATATAAATCTAGTTTTAACTGATGCTATCACTATTTAAAATGTCCTTATTATTATTATGGCCTTATTAGCCGCGTGGTTCCCGGCAGGAAGCCGCGTGGTTCCCGCCAGATAGCCACGTGATTCCCAGCAGATAGCCGTGTGGTTCCTGGCAGAGTAGAATTTGGGTCACCCCTTCTCTTCCCATGAGGTGTCGTACAAAGCGACTAAGGGACAGGGCTGATTAACTATAACATCAGACAGATATGTACAGCCCAGACTCAGACTCAGATGCATGGCTCGAGTCAACAATAGTGCCCGCAACACGGCAATAGGCTCACCCCCTATTACGTGGGACCGAATACAGATTGGTGAAATGTGGGTGTTAATTCACCTCTGCCTAACCATCCGGGGATAAAGGCGTGATTATTTATTGATGTATTATTATTTACACTGTTAAACATTAATTAAAAGCATACCTAGGTACATTAAAAATTGTGCATACTATCTAAGAGTTAATCAATCCAATTTGAAATTCTTAACAGTCTTTTGTAAATAGGTGGCTACTACGAGTAAACCAGCTCTCAAAAGGAGGCCATCACATAAAAACTACATAATTTGTGACGTAAAATTACATAACCATCTGTAATTCTCTCTATGTCAGCACGCGGACCATTCCACTTTCTCCGGGCCAGTCAGTTTCTAAAATTATACCTACGTGCACCGACTAAAAGCGCGCGTATTCATACATTAAAAAAAACGAATGGTATAAATTTTTAATAAATACCACAGTGTAAATAAAAAGTCATCAAGCCTTTATGTTAGCCTGGGAAACTTTTGAATTTGGAATAGCAAAGACAGTTTTGGTGTCAACTATTTAAAAAAAAAACTGTGAATAAAAACTGTAGTGATGTGGTGGCTTATAGTGCTAATAGTGACGTGTTTATACTTTTATTCCCGAAAACGTTTGAAATATTTCTCGTCCAGGGGAGTGCGTACTTTACCGCCAGTTCCATTGCTCGGGAATTTGACAGCGGTCACTCTCGGACGGGAAAATTTTGTCGAGGCGATAGCAGCTGGATATGACGCATTCAAAGATCAGAGGTAAAGGAATTTAAATTTGGAATTGTGATTTCAAAAACATGATATATCGACGCCCCCGGGGAATAAAATGGTAAAGTGCTATTACCACTCTTTTCATGTTTTTGCATTTTCGGCCTCTATGGGTCGTTATACACCTACTGATTTTTTTTTAGATTTTTTTTCCGGTAATTCATAAATTTATAGCAATTTTTATTTTTATTCTCCGGAAATCATATAACACATTTAACCCATAAAAACCCTATAATCGTTCATTACGGAACGAACATTTATCTCGATAAATCGGTAAGACGTTATACCATTTTATTCCCGTAAAAAAATTGATGATTCATTTCAATAACACGCTTTACCTATATTCGTTCGATAAGTCCTCAACGGTAAACCTATATTATTGCTTTATTACTGACATAATTTTCTATAGTATTTCACGTTAAGACATGTTACAATATTCTTTACGATTTTTGAAACAAGTATTAACGTGATACAATTTTTTTCTCTTTCTATTATTAGTGTAATAGGCTATTATTGTCGCTGAACCTATTTCGACAAGTTTTTACAAGTAACATTGAGCGGGCGGCGTGAACAATATTCAATCATTACGTAATTTGACATTGTTGTGATGCGACAGTAACTGCATTCTATTATTTACAAACATAGGTTCTTTAACTATAACTGTATTCTATTGTTTATAAACTTCAAGTTATTCGAGATAAAAACCGTACTCAAACTATAAGTTATTATTTGCCATTAGAAAGTAATAAAGTTCGTGTATGTAAGGTATTTTTCCTAAAAACTTTGCAGATATCAGAACAATGGTTTACACTGCTATAGAGAAATCTGTAGAGGTAAACATAATAATCGACCACGTTAAATGTCAGTTTCAACAGAAGAGAGCATAACATCACACATACAATTATTTCCAGTAAAAGAAGCACACTATGTTAGGAAATCTTCTAAAAGAAAGTATTTATGCGAAACTTTGAATATTTCGCAAATGTACCGTTTATACACAGATTGGTTCAAAGAACAGTCAGATGGACATTATTCTGATGTTAAGATGGCTACCAAAAGACAGTATGAGAGTATATTTAACACGAAGTTTAATTACTTATTCTTTTTTTCATCCTAAGAAAGATTTATGTGGCACTTGTTCGCTATATGAACAAGCTATAGGCGAGCAAAAGGAATCTTTAGAAGATAAATACATAAAACACATACATAATAAAGAAAGGATTCGTGAAATTAAAAATTCTGAAAAGGAAAATTTTGATACAAACTCCACTTTAGCTATTTTTGATTTAGAAAAGGTTTTAGGGGTACCTCAGTCGGAGGTAGGAATATTTCATTACAAACGGAATTATCCCGTCTATAACTTTACCGTTTTTGATGCTTCTAGAAAGAAAGGATACTGTTACATGTGGCATTCGCAAATCGCTAAAAGAGGATCAATAGAGATAGGTAGCTGTCTATATAATTTCATTGAAGAACAATTTCATAAACAAATTAATAAAATATCTTTTTATTCTGATGGTTGCGCAGGACAGAATAAAAATAGATTCGTGTTTGCCCTTTATCTGTTTGCTGCTAATAAATTTAAGTTAGAGATTATTCAACGTTTCTATGAATCTGGCCATAGCCAAAATAAAGGTGATTCAATGCACGCATGCATAGAACGAGCTATGAAAAATAAACAAATATATACACCCGATCAATTATATGGAATAGTGATGAATGCTAAGCAAACCGGTGAAAAATACAAACTGAAGGAAATGAGACAAACAGAATTTTATGACATTAAATCATTGATTACTGGACAGAACTGGCAAAATGATACAAAAGGTAACAAAATATATTCGTCAAAAATTAAAGAAATAAAAGTGGTCCCTACAAATCCACAATCTGTTTACTTTAAATTTGATTACGATGACGACTTTAGTGAAATGAATATAGCACCAACATCAACTAAAAAAACAGAAAACGAAAATCTACTTCTACCACAGCAACTGTATCTGGCGACGATGTCATCCTGCAGCCAGCCTATGACGGTCCAGTTCCAATCTCAAAAGCTCTGCACGAAGATCTATTAAGTCTTTGTAGGATTAACGCCATACCTCTTCATTACCACAGTTTTTATCATTCACTGATAAGTACAAATACTACCGAAGCAGCTTTATGTGAGGATGACTGTGAAAGTATGAGCGACTGAAAGAGATAAAAATCAATCAGAATTTAGATGACCGATTAAATTATGATTGATAAATGCCAATTAAAGTCTATTGATGATTGTTAAATGCTAATTAGTCTATTGATGATTGATAAATGCTAATGAAAGTTTATTGATGATAGATAAATGCTAATTAGAGTCTATTGATGATTGATAAATGCTAATTAAAGTCTATTGATGACTGATAAGTGCTAATTAAAGTCTATTGCTGATTGATAAATGCTAATTTAAGTCAATTGTAATAATTATTATTTTCATAAATAAAGATTATATTGTTTTTTATACTTTTTTTATTTATTTCAATTACAATTCAAATTCATAAACATTACTGCATACTCGTATTACGATGTTAACACTACATACGTTTATACAAAAACAAAATCGTTATATAGATATACGAAGAAAAAAATACTATAATTTCACAGGAACAAAATCGTATTAATTTGTTACAGTTACACTTCCTTCATGAAAGTATGATAGAAAAACATCATAATGAACAGATATCGTTTTCGTAATATTGCAACTTTACGAGAATAAAATGGTTATGTTCCATTACTTAGAATACATCTAAATATAAAATCAGTATTACATATTTTTCGTAATAACTATAAAATTATATGTATAATTTCATTTCTTTCCATGGCCACTTATTAACAAAAAAATACTGAAAAGAATGATGTATAATACGACAACATAGGCCGATTACTTCAGGAGTTATAACAAAATAACAGTATTTTGCTCGTCCTGTAAAATTTACTTTTGTCTATTACGATTTTATTCCCTGGGGACGTCGATATGTTGTACTGAAAATAGCACAATATTTATTTATTTATATTTCGTGATGTAAAGGAGTTATTTACGATTATCGCGTTTACTTATCATTATTTTTGTAACGTGCTTGTTGTTATCTCCGATATGTTTTTGTTTTTATAGTGTAGTAAATGGCGAGTTTCATTGCATATATATAGGAATACTATCTTGAAGAAAAATACCAAATTGAATAGTTTTACTAGAATCTGAACAGTTTTTGAAACCCACTTTCTCGTCATATGAATAAGAATTAGGTAAAATAACTTAACTAATAAGTAAATAATAAATTGCAAATATTTTTTTTAATATTCTTTTGATCTTAGTGTTGCGTTTTCTAGATTCTGTTGCTTGTGGATTTTTTTTACTTTTCTTAAAACTATAAAATATATTTATAATAGATGATAGGTTTGGCATACACCTAGTAGAATAAAAAACGGAAAACATTATTGACCTGCGAAAGGCTGTGTAGAGCTAGACCGACTGGTAGAAAATAATAATTGACATAAAAAGTTATCGAACCATATTTTTTTATACTCCAAACAGTTAAAACTTTATTTTTACATAATATTACTTTATTCTAAACCTTAATTTTCCCGCGGCTCCGCCCGCGTGGATGTCGGTTATCGCGACCAAATATAGCCTTATGTCCTTTATCAAGGTCTAATCTACCTCTATACAAAACTTAATCAAAATTTTTTTAGTTGTTTAGCCGTGAAAGACAGACAAACAGACACACACACACACTTTCTCATTAATAATATTAGTATAGAGTGAAGAAAAAAAATTTCCTTACAATTAATGCATAACGTGTTGGTACTTTGTTGTTAATAGAGTTCCCATACGATCGAGAGTGGAGCTCGAATCCTGTCCATTACAGGTACTACAATCCTAGCCCAAGCAATCACGTTTAGCCAAAAGAGTTAAGAGAATAGTAATTTTGGTTACTACATAAGTACTCTTTTGAAAATTGAACTGTCTTTAAAATCTTCGACAGATACTTCGGCTTGTACCAATACCTGGTACCGACCCTCATCCCCCGAGACCCAGAACTCATCAGACAGATAATGGTGCGAGACTTTAGCTCATTTTCCGACAGAGGAGTACACATCGACGCAGACTGCGACCCACTGTTCGGGCGCAATCTCATTATGCTGACAGGTAGGTCCCTGGTAACCCTGGGAATTATAATAATTACAGTAGGCAGCTTCTGTGACGAAGCGGTAGTGAACTCGACTGCTGGGCGGGAGGCACGGATTTGATGTCCGCCCAATGCAAATACATGAATACGTCTATTTGAGCTCGGAGAGCACGTTAAACCGTCGACTCCGGTTGTCATTGTCATCCGGGTAGTTGGAAAACTAAAAAGTCCAATAACTCGTGTACCCTTCTTAGGGAGGTTATGTCGGACTTTGGGTCGTAGTTCTAGGCCGAAGGTGAGGTTGTTATGCGACATATCCCTCGCACCCCGGCTGACCCAGGGCCATCCCTCTCGGTCTGGCCCTCCTCGGGAGGGGGGGACCACGCGGTCCCCGACTCAACCCCGGTGTGGGGATCCTACGATGCGCGCCGCCGCCGTGGCAATAACTGATGTACCTGCAAACTTCGATAGGTATCGCCAATGAGTTGTCTTCAAGGAAAATATCCAAGTTCAACCGCGTCGCAGTAGGATTTGAAGAGGTGGACCGTAGACTCTGTGGTAAAACCTCGGTTGCAACCGGAATTAACGCAAGAATTACAATCGTGACAGTTTTTAAGAGTAAATCAGTGTATCTGATGGAGAAGGAAATTCTGTCCTCGTGGTGTATCTGCTGAAAAAAAAAGACGGGTTTCACTCCGGGAGTGCCGGCAGAAGTGAAAACATTTTCTTTCTTTCTTTCTTCGTTATATAGGTACATAGAAAAAGATAAAAAGAACAAACCATACCATACCATATCATGCCTATAATAAAGCGCCAATCATAGAACCTATCACAAATTCTCTGCTAATTTTCAGTCAGAAGAAATTAATAAATAACAAAAAGAAAAAATAATCACAAAAAGTAATAAATGACAAAAATAAAAAATAATCACAAAGAGTATCAGAAGCCCAGGTTCGAACCCGGTACTATCTGAACCATAAGGACTTACAGTCGAAGCGCTTACCGCTAAGCTACGAAGCTTCTTAGCGTACCTAGCAAAATAAACACTATGTAGCTAGGAATGTTGTATGACGTCATGTCGTCCTACAAAGCCGTCGGTTACGAATCAAAACTCACGTGATCCTGACGCGAGTTTAACACTTTTTACCCATCCAACGCCGCTAAAGAAGTTATCACTTCAAAAACTTCATACGATATAGCCTGCGTGGAATAACGAGGCTTTAACGCATGTTTTCTTCTCGGGGTCGGGAAATCACTTAGGTCCAGTGGAGGCGACTCCTCCTGTAGTTTATCTGCGATGTAATGGACATACAAACCTACTAACTTTCGATTGGATACGCTGTTGACCGAACGGGTGACCCTTCAGATTGACATATTTCATTCAATTTCCCTAATGTTACGGACATGAAGGCTGCTGCAAATCCAGCTGTTACTCACGCGATCTTTACGCGTGACTAAAGAACTTCACGATATACGACGCGGCGTAAGACAAAACGTTGCTTCTTTTGGGAAAGTGCATCAAAAAATAAAATGTCCAGCACTCCACGCTTATTGTCAATTATGTTCGAAGTAGGGTCACTTTGCTTCCCCATATTGTCTCTATCATTGAGTTCGGTGATCATTATTTGTTCTGTTTCCACAAAAGGTTCAAAATGGCGTTCAATGCGCGTGTCACTGAGTCCCGCCTTTTCTGCTGCGCGCTGCCGCAGCATGGCGCCGCTCATGGCGGAAAGCGCATGTGCTGTTGTCAACTATCTGCGAGAAATCATCAAGGGTGAACGACTGATGGATATTAACACGGTGAGTCTTCGTTTCCCAAGTCAACCTCATTGCTGCTGATTGATGGGTGAGGCTCTGGTGCCTAGCTTCCTCTCGGAGTAGGGAGGTCAGACGTGGGTCGCGCCCTTAAAAGTAACAATAATGCAGATCCCAGGGTCCAAACTGCTATGATGATAAGAAACCTCATTAACAAATTTCGAGCGAAAGTCAGATCTACACTTTTACGGGCTATTGCCAAACTCTCGATATTTTGTCCGTGACTCAATATTATAATTTTCCGAGTTAGGGTCAATTCTCAGTAAAATTATACAGCGGCTGGCGGCAGTGGCTTTTTGAGGTAAGAATATTTGGAAGCATTTTAAATCTTATCTACAGGAGAAAAAGTCATAGTTATTATATGATGGTAATAACAGCGTGAGCCTTGTCCCATACATTTCTAGTAAAAAAATCTAGTAGCCACTCCACTAGCCGCTATTCTTTTAGTGGGAATTGTGTCAGCATGGTGTCAACTGTCAGAGTTGACACATTATTTAACTATCGATTGAGGCAAAGGCATACCGATTTCAAGCCATCGAAAATGTCAGCGCGATTCGACGATACATATATTTTAATTATTTTTTTTTTTTTAATACGATGAATATAACAAAAATATTCAATGTAGTTTCTTAGATTGCTCTACATTTCGAATTTAAAAATTTAAAAATAGGATAATTAATTTAAGTCAATCCCCATTAAACAGTGTTTTAGTACTACCAACCCATGCCAAATAAAAGTGATTGGTGATTAGAATTAAAACAACAATTGATTTCATATAAGAAGTCTCACCTATGATAACTATGTTTTAGATAACGACGTCATACGTGAATGACGTCATAGCGTCGTGCGCGTTCGGCTTCGCGGTGAACTCTCTCAAGGAACCTGACAATGTGATATTCAGATTGGGGAAGAAGGCCGTCATACAGGACACCAACCAAGTCATGAAGTTCTTTGGTTACGAAAATATGAAGAGTATTATGAAGGTATATACACAGACTGTAACTTTTGTAACGTGGTTGAAGTATTTTTTTAAAGTTAAGCCATAACCATAGATCATGATTTCTGAGACGCCAATCAACAAATTAAGAGCGGACTGATTAGCCGATTATCTGGGATCATATGTTAAGTAATCTAAGGTGGCAGTGCCAACAGTATCGAGTAGCTTCGTCGCTTACGAAGTTAAAAAATATAAGGAAGGAAAAATATAAAAATGTCTTGCGCAAACGTCAGAAAGTTCCAAGACCATTTAAAAATAGAATGAATTTTATTCTGGCGCAGGCTTACCTCTTGGGACGGACTAATAGAACTAATCAAAAATGGAATAAATATTAATCCAATTTTTGATTGGTTTAAAAAAAAAAAGACGGGTTGCACTCCGGGAGTGCCGACAGAAGTGAAAACTTTTTCTTTCTTTCTTTCTTCGTTATATAGAGAAAAAGATAAAAATAACATACCGTGCCATACCATACCACCTATAATATAGCGCCAATCATAGAACCTATTACTAATTTCTGTCTGAAGAAATTAATGAATTACAAAAAGAAAAAGTAATCACAAAAAGTGTCAGAAGCCCAGGTTCGAACCCGGTACTATCTGAAACCATAAGGAATTACAGTCGAAGCGTTTACCGCTAAACTACGAAGCTTCATGGCGTACATAACAAAATAAACAATCTGTAGCCTAATGTTGTATGACGTCAGTCGTCGGTTACGGTTCAAAGGTCAAGTAATCCTGACGCGAGCTTAACACTTTTTACCCATCCAACGCCACTAAAGAAGTTTTCACTTCAAAAATTCAAACCCCCATACTTACATTTCTTCTTTCACCTGTACCCCGAGCACCAAAAACATTCCATTTCGAGTAAACGTATCGAGAATATGGAGCGTTGCGATTGGCCACCTGCCTACTGTGAACCAATCGCAATGCTCCATTCTCTTAATACGTGTACGTTCCGAATTCGAATGTTTTTCGTGCTCGGGGCTCTGTAAATTCTTCTCATACATTATGAGATTAGATTTTTTTCGCCAAATTAAAACTGCAACCGGGAACGTCGCGTATCGTCAGGTTGGTATGAAAGGAACTTCATCCCACTCACTCTCGAGCTGTGGAATGAACTCCCTGCTGTGGTTCGCCCAAGTGACTACAATATGGAGTCCATCAAATAGGGCATTGGGTTTCTTCAGAATCGGCAGCACGGCCCTAGTGTTGCTTACGTCCATAGGCTACGATAACCACTTTCCATCAGTGCTTGTCTGCCACCTAAGTGGTATTAAAAATACTTCTAGACGTTTTTGCCATCGAAACTATGTCCAAAATCTTTTTATTCGAAAGGACTATGAAGTCCTGGGTTATCCATCAATTACGTAGTTGATTTTACTACGAGTACAGTTATTTCAGCTTCTCCAAGTGAAAATCATCCCAACGGAAGACGCAGCCCAATTCACTCAGCTCTTCACATCGGCGCTGAAGGCGAGACGTGAGCACTTGGTGCCGCCTAGACCTGACTTCATACAGATATTGGTGGATGCCACCCAAGGTGAGAGCTACAGTACGCTATTTAGACTGTTACTTTTTTGTTGTTTTCTAGAATGCGGATTGATAAAATATACTTTAGGCACGTATTTCATACATACAAGTAATTTCAATGGGCGGAATTCGAACCCGTGTGAGTAGCTTGGTGGTTAAGGAGTCGGCCTTCCGATCGAAAGGTCCCGGGTTCGAATCCTGGCCACTACCCTACCAACTAGAACCCACTCCTAGCACAAGTAATTAAGCTTAGTTGGAGGGGTAGTAATTTCGGTTGCTAATATTTTTCAAAGAAAAAAAGAGTAGCGGTTTACGAATGTGTTCCCGGGCGAACCCAGGACCGGCTGCTGGTACTTACTTCATAATTATGAAGTTTTATTTTTCAATAATAAAACATTTCAGGAAAGCCCCGGATGGATGGCGATGACGGGATCAACGGCGCAAAGTCTGAAGATAGTAAGTTAATTTATATTCTTAATTTATTAATTAAATAAAAAAAATCGTACAGAGATTTTACACACAATATTATTATAGTGCAGTGATAGTAGCATGACAGGCACTATAAGGTGATTGCTCCGTTCGTTTTAATTATATAGTGCCGCTTCCCGATACAAATTTTGAAGTGAACATTTCTTTAGACGCGTTCTATAGTTTAAAAAAATCGTATCAAAGACGGGACCAGCCAGCGAGATTTTCACTTCCGCTAATTATTTTTTTAGTGACGTCACGCAAACCGTCAGTTATTCGCGCGCTTTTTGCATCATGTAAAATACAAATAAGAAATCATTTTATTTTGTTAAAATAAAATTATTTTATTTTATTATTTTTTGTTAATATTTATTTACATTATATTAGTTATTATTTACATAAAATCCGGCTAATTGATTGATAGAGATAAATTTAAAGTATTAAACTGCACATTACTTGGTCTTAAAATACTCGTGTGACACTATAACAAACTCGCCTGACGGCTCGTTTTTTTAAATCACACTCGTATTTTAAAAACCCTTTTCATAAACTATTTAGAGAAACAATACCACCAGTCTATGGATAGGTACAATAATGTCTTACTTATGTATTGTCCGCTCGACTGTACATACGCAAGTCTCTAAGTAAAGTAACATTGAAATAATATTACTTTCAAGGGATGGTGGGAAGACCCCAGAGCAAGGCGGATAAAAGTTTCATGCGGCTGGTGATTAAAACCGACCGTGTAAAGTGTAAACGGTCATTCACAACATATTCGAATGAAATGACTGAGCCACATGCGATCTTAGACACCTGTGTAAATGGGCAGTTGCGGCATACTTACGCAATTTGTGAAGCGACTAGCCGCACGGTGAAAATCGACCTGTGTAAACCCCTCATAAGGGAGAGATGAAAATGACAAATAAATGTTTTAAACGTCTCAGCCTTCCTAAGCAACATGGCGCCATTGATATATTTTAATTAGGTCATAAATTAACGTTATGAGAACTCTAAATTGATTGACTTAACGATGAAGAATGACTCATTTTGCCTCGTTTAATACTTTGAATTATTTGTGTTTTATAACTTAGCTAGCACGTAGGTAGACATACTTGTATCTTGATATACATATATCTTGGATCTAAAATGTGCTCTATTAGCGCAGTACACGTTTCTAGGGTGTCTTTTGAGGAAAGTATGGGGTGCTAACTGCTACAGTGGAGGACGAGCACAAATTCACCAAAACAGTTTGTCTCACGGACCTAACCAAGATATAATTTGTCCTGAGGTATACTGCACTGCATTTTATATGAAGAAATATGTTTCTGCAAGAGACATTCGCACGTGACTGAGAATTCGATGGCTGTGTCCTGTGTCTCAATAATTGATAAGACAGTTTGTGAATACGTAAACTTCTATTCTATTCTAGAATATACGACACAGCGCCATCTAGATATAAAATATGCATAACTTGTGATATGGTTTCTAGAAAGTACATTATAAATGTAAAACTTTGGCATCCGACCTATTAGGTACTAGTAGTTCTGAGAACAGTAGTCCTCACGAGCAGTCTTTGCGACATTTTTCTTCGGTAGGATCCTTTAAATAGAAAAAAGAAATAAAAACGTGAATGTATTTTCTAACAGCCTAGGATGTTTCACCGTACTTAAATTCGTTCTTTAAAAGAATGAAAAAAAAAATTAAAAGCAGCAAACATCCGTTAATTCTCGTCTGCTTTTTTAAAACGAATTTCAGCTTCACGTGTTATGATCATTTTTCACAACAACCTGATGTTACAGCCAAAATTCATCAAGATCCGTTCGTAAATAACGCGGCAGCAAACTTCCCCAATTTCTCCCCCATTTACCTTCCTATCAAAATAAACTCTCAACAAAAGTTGCGTTTAACTCAAAGAACATGCGTGCCAAGTTTGGTGAAAATCGGTTAAGAACTGAGCCCCCTAGTGCGGAACTGACAAACCAATATAGATAAGTACGGACAAAAGCAAAACGGTAACCTTGTCCTAACGAATACTCTCGCTCGCTTCGCTCGCTCGGTCAATCACTCTCAGTGTTCTTTTTTAATATTAGTAGTTACTAGCCCCTTGTTAGGAGTAAGAGCGGATTCATAGTCGCAGGTCAGGATTCGAACCCGGGACCTCTTGATCGTAAGGCCGAATTGTTAACCACAAAACTACCGACGACGGTCTATATATGATTCTAGTGATATTTCTATCTCTAGTGGGCAACAGTCGGTCTAGTGATAAACACAGAAATCATTGTTTAAAACAAATAAAACTCAAAGAAATCAAAGCAAATATGAATCGCAATTCACCTGTAAATGAATGTTGAACAAATACCGTCTAATGTCTGCCCTTGTTTCCACGTTCCACACAAGGCTCCCTCCGCTCGGTCTGACGGTATCTGACTTTGATTCACGAGACACGAGCCCAATTTAATTATGACATGCTCGTGACGCAACAATCGTATGCTGGGATTACGTCATTCGTTAGCGAAAACCAGAAAATATTGGCCTGTAAAGACTGTTTTACTGTTACGCTGTAATTTGGGGGAAGAAGGGATTGGAGGAGCGAATACAAGTATTGCGGGCGTGTGTGTGTGTGTTTTTACAAGTATTGCGTGTTAATGTGTGTGTTGACAAGTAATGTGATATTTGAACTAATGAATGAATTGGAAGGTGGTTTCAAGGTGAATGAATGTATTTTTATGAAATCTGAATTCTATTTTATAATGTTATGTGTATCAATACTATTAACATAACTTCCTGCCTCGCACAGCTAAACTGTAGAATGAACTGTCGCCTGCAGTATTACCGGACCGATACGACCTTCAAACCTTCAAGAAAAGGGCGTACTCCCACCTTAAAGGCCGGCAACGCACCTAGAACCCTTCTGATGTTTCAGGTGTCCATGGGCGGCGGTGATCGCTTACCATCAGGCGATACGTCTGCTCGTTTGCCTCCTATGTCATAAAAAAATAACAATGAAGAAGAATTTTTCAACGAACTAGTTAATAAATCTGAGTTAGATAAGTATATAACTCATTAGATAATCAAGTAGAATAATATTAAAAATGTTATTTATAAACAATCTTTACACTGAAATAAATCACTTGGCTATATTTTATATAAAGTTTTAGAGGTGGTCCAATTCAATAGTAAAATGAAAGAGCAGAACCTTACTCCGAAGACAACCGAAAACTTAGCGTTCTAACACAGTTCTGGCGCTATTGTAACATAAGTCTGAAGAGTACCTAGTTCCACTTAGTCCCAGGACTATCTGGTATGGGACTCCAAATAGATAGGGATAGAAGAAAAAGGGTCGGACAACTATGAATGAGCTAATCCAATTTGAGACAAAATACAAAACAATTAAATATTTATATCGACGAAAAAGGAGAAAGTTTCCTGTGTTTTGGGAAACAAATTGACTCATACAATCGCCCTAAAAAAGGTTGCGAGTCATGTTCTTTGCAGTGATGTGAGCACCAAAAATAAACGAAGCAAGGGCCCTGTTTATTTTTGGACTTAGATTCAGTTTTTAGACATTAGGTTATAATACGAGATTAAAAATCTATCTAAAAATATCCTCAGTGATGGGTAGGGCAGCCTATTCTTCAATTAATGAGATTTAAAGAAGGCTAACTTCCCTCTGAAAGTACAAGATAGTTAATAATGGTGATTTAAACCTGCAAAGAGCTAATGGGCACGTAGGCATACTACCTTTATTAGTCATAGATTTGTTTAATTCCAACATAACCCCTCCAAAATACCGTCAGCTCGGAGGTACTCTAATGATTCCACATAGACAAAATTCAACAGGATCCTACCTAGTGAAGGAGTCATTTTTCTCTTCTTAGTAGTTTTATGTATTTTGCAGAATTCTCAGATGATGATCTGGTGGCTCAAGCAGTATTATTCTACATCGCTGGATACGATACCACCGCTAACCTCATCTATTACTTCCTTTACGAAATGGCTGTCAACCCTCGTGTGCAGGAGAAGCTATTTGAAGAACTGAACAGTCTACCAACCGATGAAGACATCAAAGATCTCTATGAAGCTGTAACAGAATTAGAGTACTTGGAAATGTGTGTCAACGGTAAGTTGTAATAAACGGTACTGTGCACTATTGTTACATCACTATGATCATTCTTCTGTATATATTTATTTAGGACAGCCATTAGTTATGTAGGTACAACAATACTATACATTTTCACACACTTAGAAATAGCGGAGCGCCAATCCAGCATGGTCTAAAAAGGCCACTTTATTGCAAACGTATTAGGATAATATTTTGTCATAAGGCTTGCTATATTTACATAAAATTAACTTCTACTCAGTATGTTAATGAATTCCGCTCAAATGAATGACCCTTTTGCAAAATTTTGTAGGAATCTATTAACTGAGATCTACTGGAAATTCATAAAGATACTCGTTTTTAAAAGAATTGCTGTCTTTACCTTTAGACCTGCTGGTTGCCTCCAGGGCCTTGCACTTTGGAACCTGGATGCGCTCCCCTACTGCACTTTTCCATAGTTTGGTCTGATTGATATTCCCGAGAGGAAAGTTGATGACGGTACCTCATCCGTCAATCTTGTTTGCTGGTCTGCAACTTGAGAGCTTCTTCCTACTCAATTCGTTGAAGGCTATCCGTAACTGCCCCCATCATGGATATCTATTTATTTTATTTATTTATTTATTTATCAAAAAGGGCTGTACATTGGGTTATTACTAGTTTTACAAATAAGGTCGAATATAACTAATTTAAGTATAATAATATCTACATTAAGAGAAAGTGTACTGTATATGGTAAGAATTTAAAATATAATACCTAATTACATTAACAATTTGGGACCTACCTGACCTAGGTTTTTGTAAACCTGTGTTTCAGGCTATGTCCGTTCAATGATAATTACTTGTTGCAATTTGTTAGATAACATAAACCAAAGAATCTATTGCATATTTACAGCTTAACGCTACCTACTTTAGTATTTCTAGCAGTTTTTCTGTGTCCGAATAATCTAGTTTTTCTAGGTGTTCTGTAATTAAAGACTTGCAGTTCCAATAACTTAGGCTATGTATGTTTAGTAATTTGTTAAGTTTGTTATATAGAAAAGGACCCAAAATCATTCATGGGTTTTTCCTCTGCATATTACAGAAGTATTGCGGCTGTGGCCGTTAGTGGGGTCCGCAGACAGGCGCTCCGTAGCTACTTACGATTTTGGCCCCACATATCCTGGCAGCAAAGATCACCTTATTGTGAGTATTATTTTTCCCTTGGGCTGCCATCACAACTGGACCCTGATTTTGCTATTTTTTTTTCATGGTCAAACCACTGTGGTACCACAGACACTGTAACGAATGCCATTTGACTTTAGACCTTACTACTATACTGTTAAATTCTAAAATCAAATGACAATATTGTACAGTGAATGAAAAATGTTATATACTCTTGCTCTTTTCATTTTGGACTTTAGGACTCAGTCATAAAGTCTAAAATTCAATGAAATTTTATGCATGTCAGCAGTATCGGGGGCCTGCTTGCGAGTCACAGTGAATGTAAATGTGAAAGTTTATGAAGATATTATATATTATATTTTATGAAGTTTATGTTTGTAACTAAATCACGCTCAACCGGCTGAAAGGATTTGGGTGACATTTGGTACAGGAATAGATTTATACTTTGGAATAGACAGCTATCTATTCCTGTAATAGGTTTCCATAAGTTGCATGAACAGAATCAGAAACCACTCAAACAGAGCCGCGGGCCACAGTCAACAGCTGGTTATCTATAAATCTATATATATAAAATTCTCGTGTCACAGTTTTCGTTGCCAAACTCCTCCAAAACGGCTCGACCGATTCTCATGAAATTTTGTGGGCATATCGGGTAGGTCTGAGAATCGGCTAACATCTATTTTTCATACCCCGATTCGCGATAACCGACATCCACGCGGGCGGAGCCGCGGGCGACAGCTAGTAAATGAATAAAAATAGGCGAAGGATAACAAAAACACTCTAAATCAACATGTCCAGCAAATAATTGAATATTTTTGTCAACTCCACATTTCGATACCGCGCACAAACTTTCTGGTCGACCCAATATGTTTATACAAGTTTTGAAAGGATGCCATTACCGGCGACATCATATACGACAGGAAACTCAAACTAAAGTTACTTAAACTTGATTTTAACACCTCCATTGTTACTTTTACATGTAAATATAACTTCATTGGCGCGTGATAATAGGTAATTTAGCATCGTAATGGCTCCATTGCCCCGGAGGATTCCTTTATTCTGTGTTAATAGCTCGTTTACGACATAATAGGGGGCGAAACCTCCCAAAACTCCTGTTTATCTTTACAGTATAGTGATTTTAGAACGTCATCAAGGTAAGCGTAGAACTATGCTTTAGACAGTTTAATCACACGTCTGTACTCTTCAGTAAGTGGATGCTCTTATTACAGTAACGGCTATCAATGCTTTATTTTGCCTGGTATTCTCAAGGCCATTTGGAAAGTTATTCCTGTATCCACAACTCGTGGGAACTTATTCTCCTGGATAAAATTGGTAGTGGTTGAAGTACAATCGAGAGTAAGACGTCTGATGAAACTTGTGCTCACAATTTCAACCAAATCTATCCAGCTGTTTGCTAAACAAAAAACACGTTTGTGTTTGCGTATTTTAAGATAATCTGTAATCTTAGGTAGAATTAATCCTTTGTTTTGGTTTATCTTATCGCAGGCCCCAGCAGGTATCCACGTATGGCTCCCAATATACTCGATTCACCGAGATCCTGCGTACTGGACGGAACCGAACCAGTGCGAACCGGAGAGATTCTCCAAAGAGAGAAAAGCCAATATCGTACCATACACTTACATGCCCTTTGGAAATGGGCCTAGGCATTGTATAGGTAAGAATCTTGGCTTGACTATGGACTTCAATGGTAAGCTGCAATCAATGCTAAATGGTGATTTCCTGTTTCATGGCCTTGAATGTGTCAATCGTTTAGGAATGATGGTCTCGAGTTTCATTTAGCTTTTAGAATTTTAAATCTTTAAAGATTTCCTATAACAGGAACTTATTCTGGATGTCATTCGGGTCACGCCAAAAACATGCGTTATCATCGGCATTGAATCAATGTATGTAACAAAATTAGAGGGAGTAAATCGATTAAGAACCCGCGATCTTTCCCTTACAGGGGGAATGCTCTGACCACTGTGCCACCGAGCTACGCCTGAAGCTATCCAAATTCTCCTATACTTCGGTTAGAAGGAGTAGTTCTAATTCAGCTTACGAGAATGAACATTTGCAAACAGTATATTTATTAATACAAATTAAATTAAAGTGTGCCAAAGGGAGTCTTCAAAACTCGTCGTATTAAATCTAGCAGACATTTTCATAATATTTTTTTGTCACACAGGCTCCCGTTTCGCCGTGTTAGCAGCTAAGGTGTTCTTAACAAAATTCCTTCGTAAGTATAAGACGCGAGCTCTTGCAGAATCCACTCGACTATCCCCAAGAGCTTTCATACTGCGCCCCGCGGACGGATACGAGCTTATAGTGGAACCTAGAACATAAAGAATATCATATGAATGCATCTTTTATTTATTTCCCTATTGATACAGTTTTCCTGTACCTATAAGTTTTAAGTGTTTATTGTCAAAGCCTGAAGGCCTTGGGGACGTACTATAGATAGAAGTTGTGATGTGGGCTAAATAAATAAAGTCGAAGAAGTTGTTCTCTGATATTTGAGAGACAAAAGAGAGAGAGAGAGAGAGAGAGAGAGAGAGACAAACATCGACTTGACTTTGACATTTATATTTGACAATTAATTATTGTTATTTTGAATTGGTTATTGTGTTAATGAACAGTACCTACAAATAATAATTTTCCTTGATATACCTAATTTTATTATTATTGACATGTATCTCCTGACTTTTCTTTGATAATAAATATTGTATCTTTCATTTATCGAGCACCCACAATGTATTCTTGCATGCCAACAGACCGAAGAGGACTTCTAAATGTACTAAATACTATTGTAATACCTTTGATCAGCAATTAATGATTTTGATTCGAAAAAAAAAGGGAATGAGAAGACGATATCAAGCTTGCTGGAATCGTTCTGCGAGAGGTATTGGGGTGTGTTAGATGAAACCAATCTTGGCTTCAGACATAGACGTGGGTAATTATGAAGTGGAAATCCCCACGGATACCCACCCCTCCGGAGCCGGAGGGGGAGGTTATGTCGGACTCGAACCGACTAAACCGCACGCCGTCTCTGGGTCGTAGTGCTAGGCCAAAGGTGAGGTTGTCATGCGACATATCCCTCGCACCCCGACTGACCCAGGGCCATCCCTCTCGGTCTGGCCCTCCACGGGAGGGGGGACCACGCGGTCCCCGACTCAACCCCGGTGTGGGGAGGCACGCATCGTCCTACGATGCGCGCCGCCGCCGTGGCCTGCTTCTGCTAGGGTGACGGGCGGCTCCACCCGTCACCCTCAGGCCCGCGCTCATGCGGGGCGGAGGTCAGTTTGCGCCCTCCGACGCCCGAGCCGCCTTCGAGCGCGTGCAGCGATGTCAGCGAGTCTTTCAGCATGACCTGCTCGCAGAAGGAGGCGCTGGCCATCCGCGCAGCGGACCATCGCCGCGAGCAGGGTGAAGAGCGTGAGCACTCTCACCCCCAGGGCCGCTACAAGCTCCCGCCTCGGCGTCTCAAACGCCGGACACTCGGTGAGCGTGTGCAGCCCCGAGTCCACGCTCGCGTCGCAGTGATGGCACTCGGGCGTTGGCTCTATACCCATCAGATGTAGATACCGCCCGAAGCTACCGTGCCCGGTGATAAACTGCGTCTGACGGTACGAGAGGCTACCGTGTGGCCTCTCTAGCCACTCCCCCATGATGGGTCTTACCGCCGCAATCACAGCGTGCCCTCCGTTTGCAATACCAGCGTCTATGGAATTCGTTACGGGCCATCTGAAGGTCAAGTCTCCTAATAAAAAGATGTTCATATATTATTGCATATATTTTAACACGAAAATTGGTACTTTTTTGACATTTGGGAGAATGAGAGTAGATAGAGACTGAATTTTTAACATCTTTATATTGGGCAAATTGGCCTTCCATTGCATCTACCTATTATTGTTATTATCACTCAGAATGTAAGTATTAATGAACACTATTATTAAAGTTTTCGGGATATTTGCCATTGTAATGATTTAGTGAGTTTCCGATATTTCGGCACTGTTTCAAAAATTCAATCGTGAGGAAGGGTTTCAACTGCCGAACGTCTGGTATCCAGTGGTCCGCCTAAGCAAAAACCGTAAACCAGCCGAACTAAAATCGCGAATGGATACTGTGAGTGTAGTGAGTCGTGATCACGGAGGACAGAATATATGATTAAGTAGCGGAGATGCCACAGTCAAATTTCTCTTAAGAAAAACGCGTGACCAAATGCGGGTGGGAAGGGAGACGCGGGGGGCATGACGTCATACCTCGTCCACGTCTCCATCTAGTGCGTCATAGCGAAACCGAACAGAAACAGACCTTGTCATTTTTGTTATATAGTTTGACTATTCGCCACTAAGCGCTACACAGAATTCTAGAATAATCTATTTTAAGGAAATAATTTTCAAAAATAAGGCCATCTTTTGGATTATAGCAAAATCATTTAGGGGGCTAAATGATTTGGCCTTATACCGACAGATGGCCCAATTTTTTTTACTTTAATTTTCAATTTTAGCAAAATATTCCATTTAATAAATAATATAACATTTTTGAAATTGCTAATGAAGTCGGGCGAGATTATTGTGATCATTTTCATAAAATGAATTGAGTTATTATTACAACTAGTATACATGCCAGACTAGGTTACTTATTTCTTCTCTACGCTAGATGGTTCTGTTAAGACATTTTTTTCGGAAAAATTAAAATTTAAATATAGTGGACTTACTGATGAAATGTTATACCCTTAAAATGTTGAAATTGTTTATTTTTACACTTTGTACATCCTTGTACTGTACTCTTCATTCTTAAACCAGGTTAAAGCTATTTTTATCCTTGAACTTTTGACCAAAAATGACAACCGAACGCAAAGACGTTTCACTAGAACTGGATGGTGACGTCACAGACCAATTGAGTCGTTTTGACATATGGAAGGCTCGCGACTCGATTCCCTTGTAACATCTCCGCTATCATTTCCTTCTCCATGGTCGTGATCGAGTTTGCAGTTCTAGTGAAACCAGTGGTAGTGGTACTGACAATGTAACGCGTCACAAAAGAGTGCGTAAGAGGGTAGACCGATATGTCTGCGCTTAAAACTTTTCTCCGTCAACCGCCAGTACTTCAGTCCTTCTGTGATCATGGCGCTTACAACAGTGCCGAAATATCGGAAACTCAATAAATCATTACATGGTAAATATCCCGAAAACTTTAATAATAGTATAAACAACCATGATAGTTTGAATACCGATATTAATAAACACACTTTTATCTTTAAAGAGTCAAATAAAGTAATGATAATTCGTCTGCGAACTGCACCAATACCTACTTCGTTATTTGTGTGAAGTACCCTATTGCATGGGATCGAGTTCGCGTAGTGAATGAATAAATATTTTCAACATCCTACGGCGCCGCTTGCATCCGAGGCTTTTAATTAAACTGTCAATCTTCATGTTTCGTTGACGCTGGTTTGTCAGATTCACGAATTTGACGTTAAAAGTATTATAAAATGCATAATAATTGAGTGTTGACATATTGTTGACCTACAATTTTTGCAAACTACTTACTTACAATTACAAATCATACGTACCTGTAGACACACTGAAGAATGATAATTGATTTATCCTTTTTTTTAGATATACTTCTCTAGCATCCGGCTTGAAGGACCAAATGTACGAGCACTTATCTACTTTTGCCATTTGAAGCACAAGGTTTAATGTTATGCTTGATTTACTTGAGAAGAAGAAAGAAGAAAGTAAAATATATGCAGTGTGGAATATTTTGACCTTACCTGGAAGGGAACTACTCTAAATACTGGAAGTAGCGAATTTCACTCAAGTAAAACATTCCTTTATTTTTAAAAACGCCGTTCTCAGGTCTCCATTAACTGGTAAAGGGCAATAGGGCAATTTTCTCGCCATCTCTTTTGTCCAGGGTACACCGCGCAGAGTTTTCTAATCAAGCACCCCAAATTACTACTTTCTCTACCTCATGCAGTTACCCAATAAAGTTAACCGAAAACAAAGTTCAGTAATTTAGTACGTACCTACTCATTTTAATAAATATTTGGGTTCTAAGATGACTTTATTGTTGATAAAGTCTCTGATGGCTCCTTGAGTAAAACTGATGGCATTGAATTTGAAAATTACGTTTTTAAGGACTTCTGTTTATTTAATTTACCATATTTCTTAGAGAGATTGGATCCTTATGATTGAAACTATCGATTGATGCTAGATAAATACAGGATGGTACTTTTTCGAATTTTAGTGGGTTCGATTCGCGGGTGAGGCAAGCAATAAAAGAATGTTTTCTTTGAGTGAAATTCGCTACATCCAGTATTTAGTGTATTTTCCCTCCAAGTAAGGCCAAAATCTTCCACCCTGTATATTCTAGGCACTTAGGACATACAGTTAAGAAACGGATTCTGGTACGTGTTTAGAGAATTATAAGCGCAACATAATTATAAACCAAGTACCTAATATAAAAAGAAGTCGCGTTGCCCCAAAGTGCAATCCGAAAGTGCAAACTTTATATTTATTACAAACTAGCTGACCCGGCAAATATCGTACCGGCTCAGAATCAATAAAAACAGTTGCAATTTCCCATATTTTCTCACCGTTTAAACCTTCCCTAGACCTTCACGAACATTTCAAGACCAAGATAAGATAAATCCGTTCAGCCGTTCTCGAGTTTTAGCGAGACTAAAGAACAGCAATTGATTTTTATATTTATTACAAATATCAAAAAATATCAGTACCTTGGTGGTTAACGAGTTGGCCTATTGAATTTAACGTAAACATACACCTAGCACAAACAATCAAACTTAGCCAACCGCCATAAAAAAAAACTTGCAGTGACCCAAAAACATTTTTAACACAAATCTAAAGAATCCCTACACTCATTCACAGTGCAACGGAGTATGAAAATTGGCGAGACAATAGCATCGCGTCAAGCCCAGAGGCGGGAAACTTCCCTGTTACTGTATACAGACAACGAAAAGACAATACGTTCATTATTCCATTTAAATAATGAGCTTAGTGCGCTATAAATCACTGGATAATCTGTATGGAAATTGTTTTCTGTTTAAAAATGAAAGGATTTTTTTAAGTAGGGAGTTTGAACAATTGTGTAGGCAAACTGTAAATACAATTATTATTATTTAGCTGTTGCCTGCGACTCTGCCCACGTAGATGCTGAATATTGTGAGCAAACATAGCCTATGTTATTTTCCTTTCTCACGATGTTATCTATCTCTTTATTAAACTTCATCAAAATCGGTTCAGTGGTTTACGCATGAACGCGTATCCAATAAAAAAAAAAAAATTGCAATCTGTTTGCCAAAGCATTTTGCATGTTAAATACATATTCAAACCGATTAAAATAGGAAAAGTTTGAAGATTTAGCATGCAAAATGCTTTAAAAATTCATCCAAATTGTTTGGGCGGAGTAATCAAAAATCAAAGTTTAAAATGATTGAAAAATCGTTCATTGGTTCGGATGGTTCGTAAGAATATGCTCCACTGTCACCTCAACACAGATTCATAAAAAAGGAAAAAGGAGATGGAAAATTGTGGGCCAAAACGTAGGTAATAAGTTGGATATGGCTTAGAAAATTTGTCATATTTTTTTATTTAAAAATTCCAAACATCAACTGAATTCTCAATCTGGGAGCGGAGATAAATGAAAAAGAGTGTTTTAGTGACGATTTAAATAATCGATTAAAGAATTTAAAGAAAAATGTTTTGCACTAAGCAATTAACTCATGCTATTTATAAATGCACTTTATCTAATGTATTTTTTTTACAATATACTGCATTCAATAACTGTAATATTATTATAACAAGACTAATTACTTAATCATTGTTTATTAATTTTGAATCTTAATGAAAATAAAATAATAAATAAATAATTCTGAAAATATTTTTCGTCTATATACCTATTATAATTAAAAAATAAAAAAGTTGACTGTTGCGAATTTCTGTTTGTCCAAATATTTCACTATATTATTTCATGATTCCCGATGCATTTTGAGTGCTCTCCTGGTTGTTTCTTATTTTAAACAACCGCTTTGTTTATTTGGATCCCGACTCTGCCAACCTTGTATTATGCTTGCTTTCACAACTGACTTGGATGGAATATTGCTGAAACGCTGTGTGGATTGTGGGATAGCAACTAATCAGTGCTATACCCTAGGCCGACCAGTCCTGGATGATGAAACAATTCTGTCAGTGATTTGGCAGTGGCTTGCTCCTTGTTCTAGAGTTGTCGGCTTCCAATACAACCTTCCAATGTAGTTAGGGGTCGCGTATTAGCCCGACATATACGTCATAAATCATCATATCATAATCATAATCTAAAACTTACTATGTTTAGATTTTAGTAGATAGCTTTGTAGAAGAGGCTGCTGCGCCCATATCACGAGTGTAATAGGTACCTTGGCTGGCTAGGTAGGTACCAAGATATTGTTCCACCTTCACAATTCTTACGACGACATTTTAATTATAATAGAAGTTGAATAAACTGTGTATCACTATAATGTGTTATTTTTTATTCTGGCTTCCTGTTATCTTTTATGGTCATTAGAAGGTAGGTATTCATTCATAATATGGCTACATTCCCCACTAAAAACAATACGAATTAGTGCATAAAGAACTTTGGTACCTACCTATGCCAAGACCTTAGAAATTTTCAGAAAGGGACTGGTAAATCTATATCTATTAATTGATTTGATGCTATTTTTATCTCGTTACATTCTGGGTCCAGGAATGTTTGTAATGGTTTTCGTCTCCTTTGGATTGGTTCGGGCGAGGTCTGGTAGCTTAGTGATCAAAGCATGGCCCCTGTAAGACAAACATCGCGGGTTCAACTCCGCCTAGACCGATTCAAACTGTTCCTATTATAATCGATTCGACGAAAAATGTTTCATTTAGGCTTCAGGCATCAGGCTTTTCAGGAGACTGAACCCGAGCTACCCAAGCCAATCTCACCCGCAAGCTCGTGGGTCTGATGATTGACGTAGGTGTAGGCTTTCCTCATGCTCATATTGAAATATCTACACCATTGTTGTGGACATCATGTTAAACAATTACTTGGAACATAACCACCGTGAATGCACATACTTCTACCTTAAGTGGATTAGGTTTAGTCTACCTGAATCGGGCACTCTAGTGAGAGTAGTCTTGATTTTAGATACAAATTTTTCGCACTTTCCTGTACTACATACTTTGTGCCATTTAAAGTTCGTCTGCGGGCCACAGGGAGGCCCACGGGCCTGGAGTTGAGTAGCCTGGATCTCGAGTAGATTCTAGGTGACATACTGGCTAAAACATTGATTTTTGCAACAAAGATTCTTGAATCACCTCGTACTATTGTTATAGTATTTCACGGAGGTAGAACAACAGACAATCGCAGGGCAAGTTAAAACTGAAAAAAAAAAGTTGGCAATTGTATTTATAAATCTGTAACTGCTAAAAACCTTGATACCAGGTCAAGCAGGAGGTATCATGAATGTCACCTGTCACTTTGGCACTTTGTAATTATGACATTAGTGACATAAGATAAAAATAAACAATTTGGCGCCAAGTTTTCGTTTCTATATACTATACGCTTCACGCTTCATATAATTCTTGTTTTCTTTTCTCGTTAACTTTGGTGGCTGTGAATTTTAGATTTTATTAAAACCTGGTTTACAGCTATATTACGAATTTGAAACCTACGCTAATCGAAGTACCTACCTTGAAAAATGTCTAATATGAACACAATCACAAAAGCAACACGAATGGTTACCAAAAGACCCTTCAGGGTTTCTATTGAAGGTAATATTGGCTCCGGCAAGTCTACATGTATTCAGTACTTCGATAAGTACCCTAATGTGGATAAACATGGAGTGAGTATACAAATAAAATAAGGTTATGTTAACAAATAAATTTCTTACCCTGACTTGATAATTTTTTATGTAGTCTTGCTAATAATTTTAAAGTTATATTTTGTCAATAATTACTGATGATATGTAGTATAATTCATATTGAACAAGTAAATTTAAATATAAAGATTACAGTGGTGTCACATCTTTGAGAGCCGCTATAAGTGGTATTTTATTAATTTCTTAATGCTGATTTTAATGGTTATACCGAAAATATACGTATGCCACAATAGTAGTAGTACAATGGCTAGAATATTGATAGTAATAGTGGAGATGAATGATTTGTCAACTTGACATGCAACTACTATTTTTCTTCACTTCTATAGGACTGTTTGTTCACTTCAGTAGGACTTTACGCCTCTACTTTACTAATTGCACTGATGCTATGATATTTCAGGAGCCACTACACGAGTGGCGTAATGTCAACGGTCACAACCTACTGGGCTTAATGTACAGCGATAGACAAAAGTGGTCATTCCCGTTCCAGCACTATGTGCACCTCAGCCGGCTAAAAATCCAAACTAGTGCTCCAAGCAACCCAAACACTACTGTGAAGATGTTTGAAAGGTGATTTACTGCAATTAGTTTAATTTCATAAATACTAGCTGTTGCTTGCAGCTCTGTCTGCATGTAATTCTGTTCCTGTACCTGCTGCAAACAATTAAATATTGTCTCTAATTTAACATTCATCATCAGTTAGCGAATTGCATTCCACTGCTGGACTTAGGCAATAGGCCTCTCAATGTGTGCCATTTCTCCCGATCCTACGCCTTCTGCATCCAGTCTGTACTCTATATAACATTAGTATAGTTAATTCTTATGAGTGTAATGAACAAAGAGTTGCAGACTTCTTGGTGTAATAAATCCAAACACTATCACAGGCTGTTATTGGAATCTACTTTTACGCAATAGGATGCAAGCAGGCACAACACAATGATCATTATGTTGGTGATGTTTGAGGAAACAGATTTTCTCAAGAAAAACAAATAGAACATTTTGATTTTATTGATAAAACTAAAATTTGTCTATTAAATATCTGCAAAATAAAAGCAAAGAAAATTGCTTGATAAACGTTGATGATGAAATAGTAACAAACATCCATCTACCTATGCCCACATTTGGGAGGAAACAACAGTATTTCTGTCCAACTGAGCAGTCCGACTGGTGTAGTACCTCTGCCCTATGGAATACCGCGGCCATAATAGTGAGAGTGAGAGGTGAGTAGGGTAGCCAGAGCTCACTGGAGAGTTTTTGTGCTGACAGTGGGAAGATCAAAGGCTTGTCCTGCTTTGTCTTCTATACTGACGGCACAAAAGCTCTCTGTGTTGTCTGTCTGCAGCATGAGTGTGACTTTGCACACATCCATAGGCCACGGTAACTACTTTTCATCAGGTGGGTAGTGTGCTTGTCTGCCATCTCAGTAGTATAAAAAAAAATGTCTTAATACAATTAACATCTACCTTACAGATCAGTACAAAACAGCAGATATTGTTTTGTGGAGAATGCTAAGAGACAAGGTTGCTTAGAAGATCCTGAATACCATACTTTGCAGGCGTGGTTTGATTATACAGAGAAATGTCTCGATATTAGTTTGGATCTTATTGGTAAGTTATTCAAAATTTCATCTGTGTCTAAACTCAATCTGCCAAATGTCAAAAGTCAAAAACGGTATTCTTGTTACATAATTTTCATAATCGAACATTGATATCATGTTCGTTTTTGACATTTGAGAGATTGAAATTGTATTTTGATAATTTACAAATCATCACAACAATCAACTCTCTAAAGGATATTGACACAACAGACAAAATAAATCTGGGTTGACTTTACCTTTTAATTTATATTTCAGTATATTTGAAAACAACTCCTGAAGTAGTGTTTGAGAGAATGATGAAACGTGGGAGAGCTGAAGAATCAGAAGTGCCCTTAGCTTATTTGCAAGAAGTAAGTTGTACCACACCACCAAAATCCAGTGAATATCCATTCAACTAAACTGACTTTTCACATTTCACACAATGAAGTTCATCATTCAGTTAGTAAATAATCCTGAGGGACAATTCTCGTAATATAAATCTGTTCTAAATTCGATCTTATCTCAATCTCCTAAATGTCAAAAACAGTATTGGCCTTACACAATTTTCAAGAAAGAACATAGGCCTTGGATTTAGACCGAATTTTGAACATTATCCACTCTTAGAATGTCTCAGAAACAGTATAGAAGCACTTGTTACTTTATTATCATCTCATCTATAGAATGACCATTCACCATAAACTTCTTCCAATGACATCTGCGGTTTAGGTCCACCTACTACTGCTTACTGTCAGTTAAACCTTTCATACACATACTGGTCTCAATTATTTTTAGAAGTTTACGCGAATATTACGCATTGAAATAAGGTACCAACTTCAACTTTTCAAAATGGCCTTTGCAGCAAATCGCCGCTTTTTTGCCAATGTCAAATAAAATGTATTATAAAATCATTAATGGCGAGACGCCAGCCACGTTAGCCACGCCAGTGAATTTGTTTCCTCTTGTCTGTCCCCACGAGATTCAGGTGGACGATCAGGACGTGTGGATGGATTTAAGGGAGCAATTAGGTCGCAACCATTACTTAAGGCTTGATAAACCACAGATACATGCTAAAGAGAGAGAGAATGATCCGCGAGCCTATTAAAATTAAAAATCACCCAAATTTTCATAGAGAATGTAGTTGGAGCATACCACCAGCCTGAGATACAGTCATCCACTTACTCAAACTTAGTAAACAGCAAGATATAACGACGCAGTGAGCACATTCTGTGTAAATAGTAACACCAACAATTCATCATGATTCGGGTACTTTGAGATAACTTACACTTCAAACTATGTGACAATTATCATCCTTAGTCAAACCGCGAACATGACTAATGAAAAGTAGCCAAAACGTCGGTCTAAAAGTAAATAATAACAAATCGCGATGGAATTTGCTAAAGTATATCCACACTATTATCTCTTGTAATCTAATGTTTGTGTACAATAGAGAGTTATCTATCTATCTATCTATCTATCTATCTAAAGTCAGTTTTCCATTTCAGGTTCACGATTCATATGAACGCTGGTTCAGTTCGCTTGACGTAGGCTGTGAAGTGTTGACCATTGACGCCGACAGAGGGCTCGCGTGCGTCAAAGAAGACTTAGAAAGATATTCCTACAAGATTCTTGGTGGAAATTATACTAATTGACATACATTATCATAATAGGGCTATTATTAATTATGAACAAAGTTAAACAAATTAGTCTTACGATCGCCAATATCGTGGATGAAGAATTTTTACTTTTTTTTTATAGACTGAATAGTACGGTAAATACTTACCTATAATGGACGTATTCATTTGCTACCTTTATAGTATAACAGTATGGTTCACATATAACTTATGACTTCTATTTCCCCAACTACATTAAATAATTATAAACAGATTTTTAAAAATGAATTACTTATAATCATCAATTATTTTTAAGCTAAATTTTTTTTAATAGACTTGTGTCTGATGCAATAAAAAAAGGTTATGAAGTTTAGTATAGCATAATTTATGTAAGATTTAACTTAACTACCTCAGGTAAATATGACTTAACCCAATATTTTAATCAACCATTATATTGACATACAGCTGGCCTGTTTTACCATAGCTATAAATATATTATTTTTTATGTACCTAAATGTTTAAAATTTTAATATAACTATTGGTATTTTTAAATATTAGTCTGTAATTTAGACTATTGTGCTTGGAAGTAATATTTATTGGTAAAATATTAAATTCCTTAAATAAATAAAGCCTTCACTGACCATATTATTATTGTACTAATTGATAGGTGTCTGTACAAGTAAATATTTAGTAGGGCATGAAAAAAATACATACATACATATGCTCACGCCTATTTTCCTCCGGGGTTCAGAGGCAAGAGCCTGTCAAAAAATATCAAGGTTAAAATATAATACAACCTTACCTAATGTGACCAACTAATATTATATATTTATTTACTACTATTACCTTATTATTTGACAAATTAATATTATTATTAAACAATAAATGTGTTGTTGAGAAATCTATTATATTCGCAAACATAAGTGACTATGTTAGATTCTAATTTAACATTTTGACGAAGGTTAATGTAAAATTAATTGTATTGATTACATTAATAATGAATTTAGTAAATAAATCAAATATTTTCAAATTTTTTTATACTACTGGTGGGAGCCAACCACACGGCCCACCTGATGGAAAGTCGTTACCGTGGCCTATGTACGTGTACAACCTGTAAACACAGAGTTTCTGTGTCGTCTGCGTAGAAAATAAAGCAGGAATAGCCTTTGGTCTTCCCACTGACAGCACAAAAACTCTCTTTCAATGTGTATTATGGGGTTTATATTAATGGTCATTAATGCAATTAAATTTTTTGGTGTGGCCAGGGAACCACATTATTTCTTTCTTTAATTTGTATGTATAGAAAGTAAAAACAATATTCTTTGTAAATGTTAACTGGTATCAATTTTTGTTTGGTTGATTCACACATTCTGTGTAAACATCTGGATATCAAATCTCATTTGGTTATTATAGCAAGAAATCTATCTCTAATGTATGATATTTTAAATATATAAATAAAATATTGATCAAATGAGATAATGTTGATTTATTTATCACAAAACAATATAATTTATTTATTGCATTCTGAGGCCTATTTTGTACTATTTTTCAATTACTACTAGCTACGCATCCTGGCTTCGCCCTTGTGCAATTTGTTCTGAATTTTATCTTAGTTTTTTATAAACGACACGTCAACAAGTTTCACGCATTCATTACATTTCGGCGACTCATTTTTATATTTAGTACAGTAGAAGATTGTCAAGATTTTGTGATATAGCATCAAAATAGGTCCCAAAAGTTCTATTTAAACTAAAGGACTGGTAGTTTAATTTCTCTAGCGGTAAAGGTGGTCGGCCCTAATATTGGAAGCTATCTCACTCTCCCATTTATCACCATTGGATAGAAGTTTTTCCTTATTGTACAGCAGTTCCTCGTGAGTTTCTGTTGAGAACTCGAAGTTGGGGCCTTCTACGATTGCGTCGACGGGGCATGCTTCCTGCAAATGTACATAAAAACAGTGAATAGTTAATACTTAAGTGCTAGTCTATTTAAAAAAAAAATCTAGCCAGCTCTCTCTTCATCCTAGCGTTAATCCCAGTTGCATCCGAAGTTTTCACCTCGGAATCTGGGGTCTGCTGTTCCTTGCTGGTCTCTTCTCAGTAGAACCAACTTACCGAACCAGCGAAAGCATCATTTTCAAAATGATTTATTTACTTAATTTAATATTATATTAGTAATTTCTTGACATGACTGTAAGATGCTCTTTATGTGCCTAAACTGAATAAACGAAATTGATTCTTTGATTCCAGTCTAACAGCGTATTGTGCTGAACCATATCTTCCGTGAGGCAACAGCCATCTGACTTCCACAACCCAAAGGCGATATCGAAGTATTGCAGTTAGACCAGTTGGCACCTACTACCCGCAATGACGGCCATAGATGTTCGTATGACAACCGGAAACGTGCTTTCCGAGAACGACAGGACCAATGCAAATACCCATATTCATGAATACAAATATTTGCATTGAGTGGGGATCCAACCCGCGTCTTCTGCGTAGCGGCCGCTACACCACAAGCAGTCTTAGCAAGCTGTACGTTGGCTAAGTTTATCTTTCTTTTCTTTTTTTTTATAAAAGAATATTAGCAACCGAAATTATCGAATCGAAATTACTAATATTCCCTTTAACCCCTCCAACTAAGCTAAAATGATTGTGCTAGGAGTGGGTTCACGTCGGTAGTGTAATGGCCAGGATTCGAACCCGGGACCTCTCGATCGTAAGGCCGACTCCTTAACCACTAAGCTACCGACGCTACAGCTGGTACACTTGTTGACCATCTTAGTAAATGGTATTGTTTTTACTATGGATAAAATTAGAAAAGGTGAACGTACAAGACACTTGAACCCGCGACCAGTTGCTTACAGGGAGGAATGCTCTGACCAATTGAGCTACATGGTCTTGGGCCTCGAAATAGGGAAGTGTCGTGAGTCAATGGATCCTGCTTAATGTCGTGGGTTTTTTTTTTCAAAAAGAATATTAGCAACCGAAATTATCCAAATTACTAATATTCCCTCTAACCCCTCCAACTAAGCTAAATTGCTTGTGCTAGGAGTGGGTTCACGTCGGTAGTGTAATGGTCCAGGATTCGAACCCGGGACCTCTCGATCGTAAGTTCGGTCTTGGACACCCTAAATAGGGAAGTGTCCTCCTAAGTCAACGGATCCTCACCAATACTGCTTAATATCGTAGGTTTTTCCCAAAAAATATCCATAGTGAACTAAAATGTTGCCTAACTAAACTGAAACTATGACCACAGAATAGATAATAGTACTAGCGTACAGAATGGAAGCTCACCCCCTCCCACCGATTTCATTTCCTCTCCCCGCACGTCAAAATCATGGGCGCTTTCATGGGCGCCTAAAACAAAGGTTGTCGCTAGTAAAATGTGTAGTAACGACACTTCGGGAAGAAGAGTGAAAAGTTCGGCTAGCTTCGGTTTTTAAGGCGTCCTCTCTTTCACACATGACTATAGTGAAATTTAACCCTCAAAAGCATCTTGCGTTTTTGTATAAATAACTAATGAACTACACATAGTAAGAACATTTGTACTTTTTCCACAGTATTTATTATTGAACCTGACCGGTTTCGCCTTATGGTAACTTCAAAAGTTTACATTGATGTTTTTGAAATGTTTCTAATCTTAAACACTAGAGGTGTTTACGACTAGAAATGTTCATAAACATTGCGAAACTGGTCAGGTTCAATAATAAATACTGTAGAAAAAGTACAAGTGTTCTCAATATGTGTAACATCAATGAACAGTATAAAAAAACTAATGAATTGGATGTCCGGTTCGCCCAGTAATAAATTCGTGAAAAATCTTATCAATTATAATAATTTTCATATAGTCTGGGTGCATGTTAAGTGACATTATGGTGGACCGATATTGATTATAGGTGTATTATTTTTTAACATTATAAAGATTATAACTCAAAAGCATATGATGCAGATTTACATTAGTAAACATTCTAGGGTTAAAAAATGGGCGGTACCTGGCAATGACGGAATCCATGATGGACGATATTAATTGTGATACTTTCAAATTAAAAAAAATGCCACACTTCATAGGCGTGAGCTGTCAAAATATTGATTCTTAAATTTTATAAAGTATAGAGTGGTTAAAACCATTTGTTTCTAAAAAATATAAATAGATATCTTTCCGTGAACTTTCGTTTAGTATAAATTATAATTGATACTTAAATAAATTAACACTTTTAAATTAAAGTGTGCTCAACTGCCATTTTTCTAATTTCCTACTCGCCGTTGACAATTCTAAATAAGTATTAGGATAGTTATTACAAAAACCGGGCATAAAATCCGTGTCATTCAGTTGAGGTTCAGAAACCTTGGTACGTAATAAAAACACCATTAATAAAAAAATGTTCTACCTCACCCTTGGCAATGGAGCATTAATTACTAAGGGATAAATACTAGTAGTTTTGTAAAGGGTTCCAGATAATTTTTTGGCATCTGGAGATCAAATCTGGTATCCTCACTTATATTTCTTTTATACGATACGTATCTTTATTTTATAGCTCCCTGGATATTTCACCAATAAATATTGTTAATCCGTTCTCAAAAAAGTCACAACAAACGTCTCCGCCTTTTCTCATGTTTTTTTTCCACAATTACCTGTAAGGAATCATGTTATTTCAGCCAAAAATTATCAATATCCGTTCATAAATAACGCGACAGAAAAGGCACCCCTTTTCTCCTCCGATTAAAAAGCTCTAGGCAAAAATGATGTTTTAAATCAAAGAACATATATGCCATGTTTGGTGACAATCGGTTAAGAAATGTGCCCTATAGACCGAACGGAACGGAGACTATTTATAATTAATGAAAAATTTCACGCGGGCGAAACCGTGAGCAACAGCTAGTTTTTGTAAACACAATCGGTTTTAATTACTCTATAAACATATCAAAGTAGTGTTGTAGTACTGTTTTGTTATTTGTGCCAATTATGTTGATTGACAGGACCAAAATGTATCGCCATATTCTTTTCTTCCGAAGCGAAGAAAAAGATAGAAATACGTTTTAATGTAAAAATCATTAATATGAATTTTTGTAACAACAGAATTGTCGCCTGCATCGGATGTGACGTAAATCATGACACTAAGGGTTAGAGTGAGAAAAATTACGCTATCTCACTCGAAAATTAGCTCAAATTTCAAATAGTGCCATCCATGACATTTCTAATTTTCTCACACATCAACACTACCGTGCATGTACACGAGCTATGTTTGTAGTAATTACAACGCGATTGTTTCATACATTTTTCCGAGAGCTTCCGAGGTGTGCTATGACTTTTCATTATTATTATTTCCCAAAATAAGTCAAAATATAAACCATTGAAATAAGACAAAATGGAGAACTTATTTTTAAATTTCAAATCAATATTATTATGCATTGTAAATGTGTAAAGGCAATGTAGACTGATATAAATGCGATACTCTCTGGCACTCCATAGATTTGCACTACGCGCCAGTACACTGTGACGTGGCAGTAGGCTGCGAATTTGTATGGAGCGTTTTAGGGCGGCTCGAGAAATTGAAATTTCAACATCGAATATCTTCAAAACTAACTGTCATTTGAAGATTTCACTTTAACAGTACATTATACCATTATTAAAGGTATACAGTTTACGATAGTAATAAAATAATAGGAGAAAAGCCTATTCTCCTATGCTTTTTTTTTACGTGCGGGAAATCCCCACGGATACCCACCCCTCCGGAGCCGAAGGGGGAGGTTATGTCGGACTCGAACCGACTAAACCCCACGCCGTCTCTGGGTCGTAGTGTTAGGCCGAAGGTGAGGTTGTCATGCGACATATTCCTCGCACCCCGGCTGACCCAGGGCCATCCCTCTCGGTCTGGCCCTCAATATTTTCCTATGCAATGCAAACTATTTTATTTCGTTCATATAGAACTTATTGCCAACAAGTGGGTAATAAGAGATAGAAATAATTTGTATTATTGACGGGACTATTTTTTTTTACCACTTAGGTGGCAAACAAGCACTCTGCCCACCCAATGGAAAGTGGTTACCAAGGCATATGGATGTGTTCAACACCAGGGGCGTTATACTCACACTGTGAACCCTGTAAAAACCTGTTGCTCTCAAGAACCCCATATTGTAGTGGCTTGGAAATTGCATAATCGTACAAGTTCAAATTGCGTGACTTTGCGGTGCGACAAACGCGTAATCACATTTTAATAGGACAATGCCTGAGTTTTTGAAGTAAAACTTCACACTCACTAGGGGAGTAAGCTAGTAACTGTGTGAGGAGAGCGTTACGAAAAGTGTGATCGGCGAGGAGAACGGAACTTGAGAGGGAGATATAAGTTGGTGAAAAAAGAGAGAATGTTTCGTATAGAACTGTAGGGCAAGAGAGACACACAAATTTTCTTTCTCCCTTTCTCCTCTCGAGTTATGTTCCGTATGAGGCAGTGCACGCCTTTTATGTGTTACTTCAGTCGTTATGGTCTGGTTTTAAATATTTTTAAACTAGATTTACCTGACAGAATCCACAGTAGATGCACTTAGTCATATCGATATCGTAACGGGTGGTTCGTCGTGAGCCGTCCAGACGCTCCTCAGCTTCGATTGTGATGGCCTAGAACAGGTATAGTAAAAAACATTACATACGAAACTCGTTCTTCATCTTCATATCAGCCTTAGAAAGACCTCTGCTGGCGGTGCGTGGTCTAGAACCTGCACACGACGCATCCCGGACTACAGATATGGGAGCAGAGTGGACGCTGCCGCCTACGGCAAACTCGGGTCTAGGTGGGACCGGCCCTGTAAAAGCAGAGGGCATAGTGCAGAGCAGGCAAGGAGTGGTTCTCTGAGCATGGGGGTGGGGGCGCCTGTCACCCTAATCACCTCGCTGGCGCGGCGGTAGCACGATAATCACCACCCTTTTTGGGGCTTTTCATCCGACACCTGAAGGGGTCATCTTATAACCGTAGGTTTGGATGAAATGGCCTACAGAAGCCGCGGATGGATCGTCCGTCCGACCGTCCGGCGTCTCCAAATTGAATATAACCGTAGGTGGCCTAAGTTCACCTTATATTAAATAACCCGGTAATTGAGACCCAAAATTGTGTCCAGATTCTTCTTTAATCTTGTTACAGGCTTTTAAAAGTAAAAAAAATAATATCTTCCTTGTATAACATATTCATAAATTAAGTCTAAATATTCATGAATAAATTGTACAATTAAATTACCTGTGCAGGACAGATAGCTTCACAGAGCTTGCAAGCGATACACCTTTCCTCACCAGAGGGGTATCGGCGCAGAGCGTGCTCGCCTCTGAACCTCGGTGACAGGGGTCCTTTCTCGAATGGGTAATTGATTGTGGCCGGTTCCTGGAAATATTTGAAAGAATTTGAAAATAAATAAAAAATCTGTGGTTTTTTTATTTGATTTTTATAACAATACTGTGGTTAAGCTTATAAAGAAGTGAGAAATCCTAAAACATAAAAATCCTAAAGTGAAAGATGTAGGTACTGTTTTAGCTATTAGATTTTTGAACTAGTCTAACTGTGTTTGAGTCTAATCAGCATTCACATTAACCTGGTAAGTTTCAAACAGGGACTTATTACCTACGTTTCTTAGCTGTATTAAATTGGTCTATGTATTTTAAATGAAAGTGTTCTGCAATAGAACTTAAGTCTCACAGTGCAAAAAGTAAATAAAATAAAAGAAAAAATAGGTGTACAATAAGTAAAGACGTGAGTGGATGACGGGCGTAACTAACATTTTTGAATTTTTTGATTTTTTGCATTATACGACGGTTTTAGGTGTTTTAAAAAAAGCTCCGCAATTTAAGCTCAGTTTCAAAAATACCAGAAGATGAAGGACGTAACTGCAACAGAAAAGCAAAAGTGTCATGGAAGAAGGAGGTATGTGACTTAACACCTTCTTCTATTTGAAATTGGTCAATTAAACGTATTTCTTCCATGGAAGAAGGGGTTATGTGCAGGAAAATGCACTGCCACGATGCTTTATTTGCTGCTCTTCTATGTTTTCTACTAGACTGGCTGTATATAACAAAAAAACTGTAACTATTCTGAAAAATCACTTCTTGACTAACAACAATGAGCAACTTTTTGTTACCGTTATACATGACAGTACAAAAAAGCGCACTATGGTGTACAGATTGATGTCAAAATATATTAGCTCATTATCTAGTTTTTATACCAGATTGAATCTTCTAATCTGAAACTATTATACAAACTCTATGGACGTCACAAGTGCGACAAAACGGCGTCATACATATATGCCATGACGTGTACACATTGTCAGTTTAAAGTAGGTACAATATTGACATTAGCTAATTCACGCAAAACCGATTTTCCACACCGTTTTTAGTGACGAATTTTCTTAGTCTCAGCTTTTAATGCCCTCCTTGAAACCGAATAGCCAACCGACTCCACGCCGGCTCTAAGCCGACTCCACTCCGATTCACAACCGACTACTCTGCAAATCTAAATAGACTTCACTCCAACTCCCAACCGAACCAAACCAAATCCACTCTGAGTCCTTCCCAACTCCACTAGGACTCCCTCCAACTCCAAATCGACTCCACTCCGGCTCTAAACCGACTCCGCTTCAGTTCCAAGGCGACTCCATTTTGACTCCAAACCGACTTCAATCCACCTCCCTCCTACTCTACTCCGACTCCTTCCAGCTCCACTCCCACTCAAACACCAAACTGATTCCAACTCCCAACCGACTCGACTTCACCGCCCTCCAACTCAATTCCAACTCCAACTCCAAACAGACTCCAAATGGACACCATTCCGGCTCTAATCCGAGTTCACACAGGTTCCAAACCGACTTCGCTCCAACTCTAAACCGACTCCTGCCGCTTCGAAATTCAGACTTCACACCGACTTCATACCATCTCCAAACCGACTTTACTCCAACTCCGAACCTACTTCAAACCGACTCCTAACCGAATTCACTCCGATGCCCTTCCTACTCCAAACCGACTTTACTCGGGCTCTAAACCGACTCCACTCTGGTTCCAAAGCGACTCCACTCCGACTCCACTCCAACTCCCTTCTACTCCACTCCACTACCTGCAACTCCGAACCGACTTCAAAACAATTCCACTTCAAATTGAAATCGACTCTGCTCGGAAACCTTCCAAGTTGCTCCTTAACTAAACTGGCTAATTAAACCACTTGGGTGTCGTGTGACATATATGTACAAAAAAAAATGATTGTCGAAGTACTCAACAAGGAAAAGATGTCTGCTTCTTTTAAACCTGGTATTAAGAGGTGCAGACTTGGCGTCAACGCATGCATTGCTGCTGTATGGGTATTTTTTACGTGCGGGAAAGCCCGGTTATGTCGGACTCGAACCGACTAAACCGCACGCCGTCTGTGGGTCGATGTGCTAGGCCGCGGGTGGGGTTATCTCGCGACATACCCCTCGCAACCCGGCTGACCCAGGGCCATTCTTTTCGGTCTGGCCCTCCTCGGGAGGAGGGACCGCCGCCGACGTGACCTGCTTCTGCTAGGGTGACAAGCGGCTCCACCCGTCAACCTCGGGCCCGCGCTTATGGGGGGCGGAGGTCGGTCTGTGCCCTTCGACGCCCGAGCTGCCTACGAACGTGGGCAGCAATGTCCGCGAAAGCGGCGTGAGTTAACAAGTGGCATTTGTGACCCCAAGAACCTGTCTGCTTACACGGCTGCGAAGCATGGCCTTTTCTAGGGCAACACAAGCAGGAACTGCGTGTTACGGAGATGAATATGCTGCGGTGGATGGATTCAGTACACCTAAGCATAGCATGAGGAAGTCATGCATCCGGGGCAGCCTTGTCATGCTGGATTGGCTACGTTTAGCCATGCCACCTGCACCGAGCCCCGGTTAGAGGATAGACGCAAAAAGTGCTGACTTTACGTCATGGAGGACGATATGCGTGCCAATAGACTCACACCATAGGTGCCCAAGACCGTGTAAAATTGAAAAGTAAAAGCCGGAAAGCGGATCACGGACTCCGGGGTGAAAGCCTCGGATGCGACCGGGACTAATGCAAAGATGATGATGAATGACTGTCTGGACTGTTCTAAAGTGTAAAAAGTTTGAAGTGTGACCGGTATTCACTCTGAGGTGGTGATGATATGTTAAAAAGGTTTAGCAGTAGACATTAGAGAAAAAAAAAAGAAAATAAAGTACCAACTTACTAGTTTATTTCTGAGAAAATGTAAGTCAATGTTAAAAAACATATAAAAATCTGGAAACCAAAATATCAATATTGATAACATAACCTAGTTGCCCAAGATTAAGTTGATAAAATTTCGCAATATATGCATTTTTTGATATTATTTAATGTTACATACTCCCTTCTTCCAATCTTATAATCGTAATTTCTAATACATTGTCGATGGATGAAGAATGTATATGCACAGTTTTTCAAATAAATAAATTTCCATCCACTTATTTGTATGCTTATGCATCTCCAATAATAAACATGGACAATTACTATAATTTGACCCCATAATATTACAACATAAATTTTAAGAAAACATAATAATTGCAAATGAAATATTCAAACTTTGAAGCCGATTATCTCGATATTTAGAAATTGTTAGTTACCTCCTTCATCCACTCACCTCTTCAAGTATTAAAATGTGTCAGTCATTATCAAAACATAAAGATTTAACAAACTTTAATAGGCCTTCATGTGACTTTAAAATGCTAGAATGAATTTGTTATGTACGTGTATTATTGTTTATACATCCAAGTTGACATATGAACATCTGTGGCAGTTGTTATGGGTAGTTGGAGCCCTCAAAACTCCATCAACTGGTCTCACTGCAATGCTACAATATCGCCTTTGGGTTATGGAGGTCAGATAGAAGTTGCTTCATGGAAAATGTCAAAGTTTAGCCAAATTCACAGTTGGACTGGTAAAAGCGCAGACTTCAAGTTCATAGTCGACAGCTTCGGATGCGACTGGAATTAACGCTTGGATGTAGGAGAATGTGAACATAGTGTAAACTCGGTTTTAAAATAAAGTTACAAGGAAATATTAATGTACATTATATAGTCAGGAAATAGTAATAATATGAACAACAAATACCTTGAAAATATGCGCCAGTGTGACTGCAAAGCCTCTAGCTAGCTCAGTCCAGAACATAGTCTGTGCAGCTCTATCAGACATAGACTTCATGGACATGTTTGGGTCTTCACCATTCACATACATATAGCCCGGCACCTTTGGTGGGTATACCTTCTCTGTCTTACCCTCTGTGCTATACTGAGCATGTCTCGCCACCAAACTGCTTGCTCCAGCAGTTCGGACTGTAAACATTCGTATTATATTTATAACGAAATCGACAACAACCTATATCCGTGTTCAGTACTCTAATTAAACCTAAGGGTTTTATTTCAGCCTTACATCACACTCAATTAAAAAAGTATTTACTCAATTCTATTTTAAATAGCTACTACAGCTGATGAACTTGTGATATAGGTTATAAACAACAATTGCGTAACACTTCCTAGCCTTCTTTTCTAACAGGAAAAATAAATGAGTTGTTAATAAACTCAAAGATAAAGTATTACCTCGAGAAGATACAGAAAATATTTTAACTAAGGACATTATTTATAATAGAAATATCTGTTTTCGTTTGGTTGTATCGATCCTATTTTCAATTAAACGTCAAAGTGACATCGGTCGGTTGTCACTTGTCGGTGGTGATGGTACTTTAAAAAAAATCAGAACCACAAGTTCAAAAGATCCAATTAGTCGAATCTGTGGTGAAATAGGGTTACATTAGCTTCAAAGTATAAAACTTAATCATAAAAATTTTATTCAGCCGATTTTATTACAGTTATGTCTGTTATGAGTAGATTTTGAATTTTGTCTTTACTTTACAGAAATGGATGCTTGATTTTTTCTCTCAAAATATTTCAAAGTAACTCTTCTGTAGGAATACTAATTATTATTAAAATAAATCGTCATAATATTTAGTCGATTTTTAATATTACCTTGTTGTCAAAATAAATTTTCGTTGCGTGTACTCTGGCCCGTCACCCACGTCAAAACATTGGAATTGAAGTGACGTTTACACATTTTTATGTCGGTGCTGTAATTTTGCGAAAAAATCGCCACGCAGCATGGGAGATGCACCGGCTTCTGACGCAGAGTCTAATAAACCTAGCCCCGGTAGCGAGCTTCCACCGGAACAGGTACAACATACTTTCCTATAGGCTTCAATTCCCTTTGGTGAATCAGTCGATACTGACTTTGTCTTTTGTCATTAGGACCGGCGTCCTTTCGGCGGTTTGGAGTTTCAAGTTTCTGAAGTAGTAGGTCGTCTTGAAGCTGGAGTCAACGCGCAGGATGGCCAAGAGGAAGAGAAAAGGCGGGAGCCGCGGAAATTCAGCGCTGGTTTCTTTGAACCGGAAGAAACGACCATGGATGAGATTTTAAAAGTTTTGGAGGACCTTGTGTTGAAAACAGACCCTAGTTGTGAGAGTGTTGAGCCACCGTTGTTGCCTACCGATGCTGTCACACGGGCAGCTATATTATCTCATAGTATTTCTGCGCTTTTTGGAAGATTGGAAAGGAATCATGCATCAAGGCTTGGTGCCCATATAGCTACTGAAACGACGCGATGGATGGCTCATATGTTCAGGTAAGAAACAAAATTGACTGTTTATTAGACAATTCTTAATAGAATGTACTTATTAGTTTCAGTTACTCTAGAATATCATATTATCATCAATAACACAACAAAGATCTTTTATAATCAAATAACTGTAAGTATGTCTGTTTTGTGTAAAATTACTTCCCAAGTGAGATTAACTCATGGGGCAATTTTAAGCATTTTGACACTACCATAAAATTGCATTTTTTTAGCATTACTACAGATTTTTTTTTTATTTTCCCAATTGGAATAGTTACCTTGTAGCAAATTAATATAAAAACACATATTAAACACATAAACTAACTAGCTAACTAACTGACTAACTAGTGGCTCAATTTTAGTTTTTAGTCTTTAAAATGAGTTAATCCAATTTATTAACCACATTATTTATTAATATCCTGACCGGTTTCGCCTTACGGCATTATCAAAGGTTGCTACATGTTTTTTGGATGTATTACATCTGATATCCAAAAAACATGTATCAATTGTGTGTATTAATTTTTTTTTATTATTTAGTTAATAAATAATGTGGAATAGTACAAGTATTTTCATTGAAGATGTGTAGCAAGTTCCACCAAGTGCCATCAATAAACAGTATAAGCAGTTTAATAAATTGAGTTTCAAAAAACATGGGTATGTTAATAATATGAAACAAATTGATTAAGATAGGAAAAATATTGAATTGAATTGAAATAAGAAGAAAGGGAAAAAATACAAAACAAAATGAAATAATTAATAAATAAATAAATATTCCACAACATTTCACACAACATATCTAGACCCATGGTAAGCATAGCTTAACTAGCTTGTGTTATGGAATCTAGAATGCGGATAAACATATTTAGATACTTTTTTTTTTGTAAATACATACATAATATACATAGAAACACCTAAACCAATGCAAATATACATATTCATGCATACAAATGTTTGCACTGAGCGGGGATCGAACCCGCGCGTTCACTACCGCCACACCACAGAACCTATAACAAATCATAAATAATAATATTAGGTAGGTACCGGAAATTTAAATGATTAAGCTTATAACACTTTTTATTCTTTTTTTGAAAAAGGACATGTCAATATAGCTTCCCCTTGCCTAATGGTATACTGAAGGCAACATTTCAAAAAGAGGGTCACCATTTTAGGCACTAACATTGGTGGCCCTCAGCTAAACTGCCTCACCAGATGCTTTTTCACCTACTCCTAAAAGGACTGTAGGAAATGTGTAAGAAAGTTTTCAATAGTTATTGAATATTGAAATTTAAATTATTAAATATAATTTTAACTTAATATGTTGCAAGTATTTATTCACAGTAAAAAAGTCGCCACATGCAACATGCAGGTAAATACTGCATAATTATGGCGTTTCTATCCTAATAATTTCTATGGATTGGATACAAAAGATGCTATTATAGCAATAGTCTTGATAAAGTTATGAAAGACAAACAATACATTTTATTATCTAATTGTTATCTATTGATCTACTTTATTGCTAATCTAAAAGTTGTGTTAGTTATTTATTGAATGTGAATTCAAACAGTGACACAAACAACTGTTTACGTCAATCAATCAATTAGGTGCAGATGCTACCTATACTTATAAATGTGTCATTTTAGCCTATACTTATCATTATCTGTATAATTTAAGCGAAAATTTAATTATGGAATGATATTATAAATATTATATTATAAATAAATTATAAATTAAATTATAAATTCAATTCTAAATTAAATTAGGTAATTAGCCCACTGCATTCCACTGCTGGACATCCTCTCCCAATGTTGAGAGGCTTTGGTCTTCTGTTTCTACGCTGGCCAGACGGATTGTTATTATTCCAAGGTATTATTCCAGTTTTCCTTCTCTCGCACTGGTAATGTCTGCATATTTTTCCATTAGTTACCTCACAACACCCTTTGAATGGAGCACGAACAGTGTTTTTGTTTAGTATATCTATATATACTACAATAGGATATGATGGCGTTGATCCTCCACAAAAAAAACTAGATAAAAAAGCCCTTTGAATGATGGAGTGGTTATACTTGCCTTCTTTCTCTGTCACCACACTGTTTGTGTTTTGTCTGTGTCATAAGTCCATAAGACCTTTAATTAGCTTCTTGCAAATTCCTGTCGTCATTATCATCTCAGCATTAGGTATATTTGTATCCTAAACTCATAATTTGGAGATCAGTGTGTGCTCTCCTACCCTGTCTCTTGACTCAGTAGTGCCGTAAACTAGGTGTACCTGCAGGCGCTGCCTTGACCTCCAAAGATCTTATATTGGTGCCCCCAACATCCTAAATTCCAGTAAGAACTATGAAAATAGCCTGTTTTTAATTTACTTTTTTAATTTCAGTCTTATCAAAAACATTCCTTGTTAGCTTGTTAATTTAAAATTCTGTTATATTGTTATGTTAGCCTGTAATTAAATAATTTTCAATGGCGTCATGATTCTGTTTGGTAATTGAATAAATGTGTTAGGTATATGTGCTTTGTCACAATTGCTAATCATAACTGTGTCAATGACACTTTCAATTTAACAAGAGTTTGTCATAAATGTTAATTGTTTGAATTCCATAAGGATGATATCTACTTCACAAAACATTATTTCACTGTGGGGATACCGGAGGCTAGATCGATAATTCATCCGCGACTTCTGCAGGTCATTTCATCCATTTGCCCAAAACTTCACAATACATAGATTCCAAAGTGTTTGATTTATTAAAATTGTACAGTGGAGTGTTGTTCCCAAAATTATTAAAATGTGTGTCCGTCCTCATGTCATCGTGTGGAATTCTGTGAGTGTGCCCATGAACCATGGGAACTTTTTCTTTATTTAAAAGGAAACCTATAAGTGGAAATAAGAAAATGTAGCCCAATCTGTTGAGCTGCTTAGTTTTGAGCTTACCAACATCTATTTTTATTTATAAGAAGACGATACGAAACTATTAGAAGTTCAACTTGCAACATTTTTGTGTTTGTGATTGCAAAATAATCCAATCTCGGTTGGATTATGTTCAAGGGTCAGCAAGTGCATAGCCGGGCAGGGGGATTTTGGTCCCAGCACTAGTGGGACTGGTAGTTGTCACGCAGTGCTGCGACGACAATCCTCATTTGAAGAGGTCGTCAAGCTGACTGCCACCATTGTTCCCATGGTACGTGTATGTAATGTAGACCCTCTTTCCTGAGACTTTGCCTTCCGCTTACCATTAGGCGCCAAATTGACCATATATATATTTTTTTTAAAGCAAAAAACCCAGCCTGAAAATACCAGTCTGGGAAAAACATGACTCAACCCCAATTCTATATCTTTAATCCTATTGACCACTTCCTGCTAGTTGTTAGGATAGTATCTTATCGAAAAATATTACACAATTTTCCAATTTGTACCTTAAGATCGTTCAAGATAAAATATTATGATGTATGTATTATCTTTATGCACTCTTATCACTCGCCTTGGAGTGTAATTGGAATCGGATAAGATTAATCGAATAGAACCTGAGCTGTAAATGGTCGTAAATAAAATGGTCATTGCGTTGCGTTGTAGCAACTTACTGCGCGTACGGTTAACGCCATCTACTGAAAATACGCTGAACTTGGCCCCGGATCACAGCTGACTGATTTGTCCTAGTCATGGTCTAAGATCCCATCAAACAATGACCTTTACCCATCTATTTACCGGATGAAAATTATATGTTAACCAATAAAATGTGTTGCTGAACATATATCATTCGGTAAACACACATGTATAATGATCAATGTTAGGCCGGATCCTGGTCTATCAAAATATCCAGAGATTAACGCGTTCAAACAAATAAATGCTTTATTTTTGTTATAAGTATGTTTTTAATATGTTTATTATAGTACCTTTTTACTTGTGGCAATTCCCACGAGAGTTACCCGGCCACCCAATATATTTGAACCGACTAAATCCGCATGCCGTCTCGGGTCTCAATTGCCGAGGTGAAAGGTTACACAAGGCATCCTTTAGATAAATGCCCACATGTGGACAAGCTGTAATTGCGTGTTAAGAACATTTGCATCACTAGAGAAGCCATAATGTGGATCTTCTGGAATCTAGAATGTGGTTATTTTAATAAGTTTCGTTTAAGGATTGGTATGATCATTATAAGTTACGGTCATTATAACAGGTTTACCATCCCTTGGCCTGTGCAACTATCGGAAAAATACGCAGACGATATCACTGCAAGAGAAAGAAAATCCGAGATATAACCCTGTACCAACCCGTCTGGCCTGCGTGGAAAAACTAAGCTAGAGCCTCCTAACATTGGGAGAGGCATATGTCCAGCAATGGACTACGAATGGCACATGAGGATGTCGTCTTTGAGCCCTGTATCTATATACTCGTATCTACAGAATTCTAGGTTTAAACAGTAGCAATGGAAAATACATATTATATTTATCAGCAGTTTAACCAAATAGGTCCTTAATTAATAACTACCATTACTGCGGATAACGATAACCGAATAAACAGGTTTTATAACGAAATCTATAAAAAATAATTTCCTTAATGTGGTTTCCTTAATGTCGAAGTTTAGCATAATCCACAGTTGGACTGGTAAAAACGGACTCCAGACTCAGACCAAGTTGATAGCTTTGGATGCGAATGGGAATACGCTAGGATGAAGGAGAAGAAACAGCTAGTTTCCTTGGATAGTTGATATAAAATAGCTACAAGTCAACTACAATTACACTTTTAATTTAACATTATCGCACCTCTCGCCACAGGCAGGGATTCCATCCCCACGCGTTTTGGCTTTAAACAGTATGCACATTGTACAGTTATGGAATGAACTCCCTGCTGTGGTTATTCCCAGCGACTAAAATATGAGGTTTTTCAAGAAGGGCATTAGAATGTTCTTCCGGGTGGGCAGCGTGAGTGTGACGCCCTTGATGTTGCACACGTCCATAGGCCACGGTAACCACTCCACCAGGTGGGCCGTGTGCTTGTTTGCCCCTTAAATGATAAAAAAAATATCATCACTTGTTTTCCGCATCCACGTTTTCTCAGCTACCTTCTTCAGATCCTTAGCCCATCTGACCGATGGATATAGTTCCAGATTTACAAGAAGCAGGCCACAGCGGCGACTAGAAGCGTGGCTCCCCCTATTAGGGGAAAGGTGGGGTCACCGTAATTCCACACCGGAGAGGACCTTTGATGGCCTTGGGTCAACCAGGGAGTGAAGTATAATTATGCCGAAGGCTACCTTACCCTTGGTAACTAATGGCCCGAGACGGTCGTTTGGTATTTGTTGGTTTGAGTTCGATATACCCTCCACCACTGGCTCCGGCACATGGTACCCGTGGGCATTTCTACACGCTAAAAATGGCGGGCAGAAACTTTCTCCATTGTACAATCACAGTGCACAGGCTCGTTATGGACAATTGTGTATTGGATGCTTTTCAGAACAGTGAACATACACAGACCACTTGGCTAGTGGGGACGCCTTTGACCGGACAGGTGAACAACCCTTCTATGTGAAGCCATTTGACCCAATTCCGCTATATAACGTATGGCACGTGTTTGGTGTAAGGGTACGTGTATGGCAAATGGGACGGACGGCTTAATGTGCTAGGCACGACCAGGCTAATGCAAATACCCATATTCATGCATAAAAATATTTGCATTGAGCGAGGATCGAACCCGCGCCTCCTGCGTAGCGGCCGCGGTCACACCGCTACGCCACATAGGCTGTTATTTTCCATGAATGTAATTGAATAAACAAGAAAGTTTAATGTATAGGTCCACTATCTTTTGCCCACGGCTCCGCCCGCGTGGAAGTCGATTATCGCGACCATACATAGCCTATGTCCTTTCTCAAGGTCTAATCTACCCCTATACCAAATTTCATCAAAATCGGTTCAGTGGTTTAGCCGTGAAAGACGGACAAACAGAAACACACACACTTTTCTATTTATAATATTTTTATGGATGAATATACTGATAACTGCTATCAAATGCTCCCGTCGGACTGTGTCGCTAAACCAGCCTTATTATTATAATTGTATATTTATACAATCTCTATTCATAGTCATGTCCGTGACACATTTTATCAAAGACAAAAGTAGTGCTTCAAAACGTTTTTGCATAAATTTACATTAATCTAACATAATATGTTAGAAATATTGAATAGTTATTATCATATGAAACTCGAATCTGCCAAGTGTGAAGCAACGAATATTATGTTTGTTCCTCGAAACTGGCAATGACCCCGTCAGCCGGATGCGCTGAATATGTCCTAAGCAATCTTGCACTCTGGCACTTCAAGACCCGTGACTGCGTGCGATTCTAGTCGGTTCGAATTTCACATAATTCCCCCTCCCGGTGGAGTGGGTTATCCAAAAGACATTCTACATGAAGAGAAGAGCTATATCCTTTGGTTATTTCAAACTAAATGGGTACGCAGTAAGTGCAAGCAGAAAAAAAAACTGGATCTTGAAATAGACTCCGGGAACCCAAGCATGGCAGTTAAAAATCGTATCATGATTGAATGTATTTTGTTTCAGATTATCAGATTACAACGCATATTACCACCAAGAACAGCTGGAGGGTCTCGTCAGGGTCACACGTATGCTGTTACACCACAGATACCCGCGATACTTGGAAGATGGAGGTGAGATTTGTCATTATTTCTTTATGTATCGTGAAGCAGCAGACACATGCATGTTATCTGAGGGGCCACCATGATAAATCCGAGACTTCGGTCCCATATTTTTTTTTTTATATAACCGAGGTGGCGGACAAGCCCACGGCCCATGGTAAGTGGTTACCGTGGCCTATGGACGTGTGCAACACAAGGGGAATCACACTCGTGCTACCGACCCTGTACAAAGACCGAAAGACGGAGTGGAGCATATGAGTGTATCATGAGGTAACTTCGACCATAGTATTTCGTATCGTCTCCGGATCTAATTTCGGAATAAAAGCGTTCTATGGAATCGGTTACCTGAAACTTAAGTCTGTCTTGAGGCGGTAGTGAACGCGGCCGCTACACGGGTTCGATCCTAGTACCGTGCAAATATTTGTATGCATAAATATGGGTATTTGCATCTAGTCTAGATGATAATCTTCATCATTTCGGGTCAGCTCTGGGTTTCTGTTTATCCATATGAAGAGTATTTAAGTCACGGGTCACAAGTTCACAGTAGAGAGCCATATGGCGGGTGGTCGACTACAAATGAAAATGACCCTAAAAACTTATATGCCTACTTATTTTCTTCACAGCCCTAGCCTTCGCAAGCAGACTGCCATGTATATACAGCTGTGTGGCTAGTCCGTTAGGAGTGGTCCAACATCTTTGCCGGCAGCTGGGCCTGCCCCTGGCATGCGTCAAGCCAGTACCGGTACATCCATCAGGTAAGTGTAATACCAGAGTTTTTTTTTCATACACTGACGGTTGCTAGATGACACTCTTTGCCATCAGCAAAAGTGAAATGGGTGGTGGAAGCAAATAAAAAAGGAAGAGGGGATATTGAAGTCTCCTGAAAGCACGTACTTAGCTTACTTACTTTTAGCGTAAATTAAGGTTGAATACTTAGCTTTCAGCTTGGAGTTTAGGGTCCACTGTTTCTAGAAGTTAAGATAAGATAAGATAAGATAAATCTTTATTGTACACCAAAGAAATACAGTACATGTACGGACAACATAAGAAAAATGTACAAATGGCGGCCTTATCGCTACAAGCGATCTCTTCCAGGCAACCTTTGGATGGACATATTTAATTAAACGATAATAACTTATTGGTAGTTATTATTACTTTAGTCATAAGCTTAAACTATATATAAGTATATAGACATGTATTTATATACATATTATTGTATACTTTGTATTTTACATATACCGTTTATTTGTGTGTATTTTATGTGTGTATTTTACATATACTTAGTATTTCACGTATATAATATAAGTAGGATTAGAACGTTAAGTTCCCACTTAACGTTCTAATCCTACTATATTATATATATATATATATATATATATATATATACGGAGCCGTGGGTGAAAGCTGGTACAGTGTAAATGCATAAATAAAAAAAAGACGGGTTGCACTCTGGGAGTGCCGGCAGAAGTGAAAACATTTTCTTTTGTTCTTTCTTCGTTATATACATAGAAAAAGATAAAAAAGAACATACCATACTTATTTTCTGCTAATTTTCTGTCAGAAGAAATTAATAAATTATGAAAAGAAAAAATAATCACATAAAATAATAAATTACAGAAAGAAAAAATAATCATAAAAAGTAATAAATTACAAAAAGAAAAAATAATCACCAAAAGTAATAAATATACACCAAAAGTAATATATATACACCAAAAGTAATATAAGAAAAAACAATCACAAAAAATCCCTGAAAGCTAGGTGATTTGAACCCGATACTATCTGAAACTATAAGGACTTCCAGTCGAAGTGCTTACCGTTTAAGCTACGACGCTATCTATTGTAATTTGCAAAATACATACCTAGTCTGTACCTAATCTTGTATGACGTCAGTCGTCGGTTACGGTTCAAAGGTCAACTAATCCTGACGCTTCCTTAACATTTTACACCCATCCAACGCCGCTAAAGAAGTTTTCACTTCAAAAATATATCGTAGAATTGATCCTCTGTTTGAATATTTCGTAATCATACACAAAACATACATATACAATACATACCTTTGCATTATAATTATCGTGGAATTTTGCAATCTATTCCAAGTAGTACAGTGGGTGAGGCGATAATTCAAACTCAAGGCCATTGTATATAGGCCAAACTATGCCTAATACTAGACAAAGTGAAACAGACATGAAATATTGATTAACGAATAACTGCGGTTAGTCGGATCTTTCGTGTTGAGATGCTTGGAATTCTTTTTCTGTTTGTAAATATGTAATCTGTGGTATTCTGTGTAATTTTATTATGTATGCTTCATGACGGCTTTATTTTAAAAGCTAATTCATAGAGATTCATGTCTCATGATTGCAGCAATGCTGTTCCTGCCGGGCTGCTTCTATTTTTTTACTAACACCTAACTTATCAAACTTTTATACTAAACGTAAGAAAAGCATCGAGCTAGCATCGTGAGTGTTCATGGATATACTTAGGCAATTTTCATACACGGATAATCCACCCATCTTCTGAGCTGCAATTTTCATACACGGATAATCCATCCATCTTCTGAGCTGCAATTTTCAGACACGGATAATCCGCCCATCTTCTGAGCTGCAATTTTCATACACGGATAATCCAAAAATATTCTTAGCTGGCCTCTTTTCGGGTGTGGGGACCATGGAGCCCGGATATGTGGAGGTGCGCCGCCAGAGTGTCAAGCTTCACCCATAATCCCCAGCCTCGCGCTCATGGGGGATGGAAATCATTCTTCAACCTCCGACGCCTGAGTAGCCTCCGCTCGTCGCGAGCTGTGCGGATGACGAGTCTCCTCCGCTGGCCAGTTGATACAAAATAGGTTCACCCAACATGATATGAGACTAAAACTTTACGTTAAAGCAGTTTCATACAAGCCTACCTCTATACAGGCCTACCTCTACACATAAAAATTGTATATGCGAGAAGAGAGAACTCCCACCCGAGTTTCGCAGTCGGCGGCTGGGGCGCTGGGGCGCCACCGACCTGTCTTCCTTACCCACCCCCTAGGCGAGGCCACAGCCGTAGGTCTGTTGGTAGTCCTGGGGCATCCTTCCGAGGGCTTACCCGGGGCTCCCAACCGCAGGCTATTAGACGGTACGTGAGAGTTTTTAGTCAGTAGGAGTCCGGCATAGCATCCATGAAGAATTTTCGCCCACGGTAAAAAAATGCGTGAAGTCCTTTCGAATTACGAACTTCATCGTCGTAATTCACGTTCGACATTCGTAAGAAGTATTTTCAATTCATTATTTTGACACGCAAATCAAGCTGTCTTAGGTATCAGGTTGCGTGACAATGAATCATTATGGGGAAAGCACATTTATCAGTTTTAATTTGTATTTTTATGCATAGAAAGTTGTTGTTTTGTATGTAGATACTATGTAGGCTTCAATACTTAAATTAGAATGTGATTTGTCCGTGTGTGGTGACACACACAAGTATTGCCACCCATGTCACCCGTAGGGTGTTGTAAGAGGCGGCTAGTGGAAAAATACACAATCGATATCACTACCTCAAAGGAAAACTCGAAATAAAACCCTGTACACACCCGTCTGGCCAACGTGGAAACAATGAAACAAAGTCTCCCAACATTGGTAGAGGCTTATGTTCAGCAGTGGACTGCAATAGGCTAGGTTTGTCCGCAAAATAGCAGATCTGCAATCAAAACGTGAAATATCATAATTAATTAATATTATTTAGGACTTTTTCATTATTATTCCCTTTATTCATTTTTAAAATACATACCTATACATTAGATTTTTAAATATATTCTAAAAAAAAAAATACAAAATATATTTAAAAAATATAAAAAATAATACCACACCGGAATCGAGTACAGGGACCAAACTACCGGTGGTCAGGGTTCCAGAGAGAGGAATTTGCTCACTATGCGCGCTGTGTCGAGGAGTACCGCCATCTGAATCAGGCCCTTGATAAAGCTGCCCAATTATTATTATTATTTTGACCAGCAACCAAAATATAAACTTTGCTGACAAAAATTATATTTCCCTTTTATATACATACGAGTACATATTTTATTTGAAACCAGCTCTTCGTATAGGTAATCTGATGTTGGTCTGTCTTGAAAATCGACATGCTAACTAACAATATGAAAAATCATACCAAGAAAGTTACAGAAATTATACCTGTCGGGGAAATCAGTTGATAACTTTCAACATTGTTATACAATTTTTTATCATCATTAAAAAATTAACCGCGATAGCCTAGTGGTATGGGTAATGGACTGCTGAGACGAGGTCTCGGGTTCGATCCCAGGTTTTCCATGGCACACATCAATGACTTGAGAAACTTGTTCATGGGCCATGACTCATGGCTATATGTATGACGCAGCCAACAAGCTTAATCAGCCGTGCAATTAACTGCCTAGGTTCTTTACTGGACGGCGCCGTTCAATCAACGGTCTGAATGGTGTTCAGCCATTTAATTGAACGGCTAATCAAATAGCTTGGATAGATGACGTTTAAGTACTTGCCTAGACATTTAATTAAACAGTTAAAAGAATGACTTATTTTTGCATGATTATAAAAAAAAGTCGGATTGCGCAGCTATCATAATAAACCTACCACTAATGTTCTGTGAATACACATCTGACTACCCCCTCGGGGATTTAAAGATGTCAGTATATGTATGTATGTACGTTATTTTCTATCTTATTTCGAGGTAGCGCCCCATCTTACGATTGGCCTAAGCATTAGCCAGCCAGGTTATTAAATGTTGTAATAAATGTTACGACTGAATATCTTTCAGGCCGTTAATTGAATGGCCGCGCGCCGTTTAGGTACCAGCCTAGGCAGTTAATTGAACGGCGGAATAAGCTATTTGGCGGCGACATGAATACCTCGAACCAAACTTAATGGCGGCTCGGATGTTAGTTCGAATGCGGATTCAGGCCAAACAGCGTCTGACTCGCTCTCTTTTTTCCTAAAACGCCATTGGCTTGAACCCGCACTCGTTCGAACTGCGGAGCCGCCATTAACTTTGGTTCGAGGTATAATATTCTAAAACAAAACCAAAAAAAACTATTCCGTGAAGGTATATATAATTATGTGTTGCAATGATTGTATTATTGCCGATAAAGATTGTTAATTTGCAAATGATTACTAAATATTTTATTGTTGTACATATTTGTAATGGAATGAATGTTGATAAAAATGGATGTTTGAAACGCTTGGGTAATCCGTTAAAATTGTTGTAAATAACTACTCATAAAATTTATAAGGCTCTGTGTGTAATAAAAATTAATGTCCCATGAACATGCCCGTGTTCCTGTTAATCTCTCTAAAGACTGGATTGTACTAGGGAAAAAACTTTTAACTGCGAAGTGTGAGGTTACTAGTTCGTTTCCCGCTTAGTGCCAATATTTTTGTATTGGTCTGAGTTTAGGTATTTATTTCCAAAAAATACCTATCAAGTATGTGTATTCGCATTCTAGAACGCAAGTGACAAGCTCGGCTTAGCTTGAGTCTAGATCGTGAAGTATAATATTTATGTCCTCTAGATAGTCTCCGCTCGTCATAGACGGGGAATTCTTCTTCAACATTGCGACCGGAAATGGTGCGAACCGTGCGGTATGAAAGGAACTTCATCCCACACACGCTCAAGCTGTGAAATGAACTACCTGCTGTGGTTTTCCCAAGCGACTACAATATGGGGTTCTTCAAGAAGGGGCATTAGGTTTCTTTAGAGTCGGCAGCACGAGTGTGACGCCCCTAGAGTTGCATACGTCCATAGGCCACGGTAATCAAAGAAGTATATTGGTTGACTATACTTCGATTTTGGTTATCACGTGTATGTATTTAGTAGCTGACGTCTGATCTCTCAACCTCTAGCAAGAGGAAATACCGTCCCACACATATTTACTACTTGCTTTTGCCCGCGGCTCAGCCCGCGTGGATGTCGGTTATCGCGACCAAACATAGCCTATGTCCTTTCTCAAGGTCAAATCTACCCCTATACCAAATTTCATCAAAATCGGTTCACTTTAGGCGTGAAAGACGGACAAACAAACAGACACACATACACTTTACCATTCCTAATATTACTATGGATACCTAATGGAATATTTCGTCTTTTTCAGGCCACGGCATGGATATCGAAGCTCTAGAGAAACTATGCGACGAAGATTTAAACGCTAACCGTACCCCCCTACTCGTGTTAGGGGAGGTAGGAGCGCCCCCATTAGGTTGGGGAACACCCTTGGCCACGTTGGGGACTATCTGCAAGAAAAGGAACATTCATCTACACGTTAGGGGACATGCTTTGGCGTTACCGGGAGCCACTGGTAAAGATGAGGTATGTGTATAAGTTTAGTTGTATTGTAAGAGAGTGGACAAATTAACTAAACAGATTTATGAGGCGAGGATGAATGGGCTGCCTGGGGGGACTGCCTGCCAGCCTAGCAGAAGCAGGAGCTCCTCCGCCCTATCCGGGAAGAAATGGGGACACTGTAGTCCCATAAAAGGCCTTTGATGGCTCTGGGTCAGCTGGGGAGTGATGGATATGCCAGAGTAACGCAACTTGGAAATCACTTTGATAATAATTTGAATGAGTTGAATATTTGCGACGAACCTTTTGATTGTTTTTTTTTAATACAACTGTGGTGTCAGACAAGCACACGGCCGACCTGATGGACAGTGGTTACCGTGGCCTTTGGGCGTGTGCAACACCAGGGAGTCACACTCGCGCTGCCGACCCTGTGAACACAGTTTCCGTGCCGTCAGTGTAGAAGACAAAGCAGGAATAGCCTTTGGTCTTCCCACTGACAGCACAAAAAATCTCCAGTGAGCTCTGGCTACCCTACTCACCGACGTGCATACAACACGAGGTTATTATGGCCGCGGTATTCTGTAGAGCGGAGGAACTTCCCCAGTCGGACTGCTCAATTGGACGGGAATACCGTCGTGTCCTATCTCCTATGCAGAAAAGAGATTAAAACCCTGTACCTACCCAGCTGGCCAGCGTTGAAACAGTAGGCCAACGATTTCCAACATTGGGAGGTATATTAATCGATTGATTTATATTTGTTTCAGTCTTACAGTATACCAGATTCAGTGACGCTGACACCAGGACCCTGGTTCGGAGTACCCGGACTGCCCACTGTCGTATCCTTTATGTTAACTTTCGAGAACATTCATCTACATTTAAACTATTCAAAGCACTCCAATCTTCCTTCAACTAGCAACCTAAATAATATACAGCCATTTATAGTTTTTTTTTTTAATTTAAATGATTTCTGTAATGTTTACGTGCATTTCTGTGTAAAGTAAAAAAAATTCAAATGACTTGGATCGATGAAGTTTCATTACTTGCCTAGCCATTTGATCAAACAGCTAGGCAAATTACTTGTATCAATGATGTTTCACAACTTGCCTAGGGCCCAGGCTAATCCGCTTCTGCATTAGCCTTCTAACCTAACCTATCTAAGTCTAATTGCGCTGCTTGTTTCAATGAACCTATTACTAACTTTCTGTCTTATTTCTGGGTGGTGTCCCATCATCGTACGAATGGCCGAAGCATTAGCCAACCAGTTTATTAAATGTTGTAAAAAACACTATATACGGCTGACTATCAATAAGGCCGTTAATTGAACGGCGCTATTTAGTAAAGAGGCTATGCTGTTGATTTAACGGCTGATTATGCTAGTTGATTGATTATTATGCATTCTATAAACACTGTTTACACATATCAGATGATATTTTAACGTTATAAACAGACACTAATTGATTTATTTATCTAGATGCAATTATTTCCTTAACATCACAATAGACATTCTACAAAATACCAGAGCCGATCACTGCAAATGACCATTCCAAAGGAGTGAACGCTGTAAGTATTATAAAAAATATTATTATAACATTCAATATAAAGCATTCTATAACCATACCCTCGAGTCGCGGCGCAGCGACCGAGAAAGACTCGTGGACATCGCTGGCCGCGTTCGAAGGCGGCTCGGGCGTCGGAGGGCGCAAACCGACCTCCGCCCCCCATGAGCGCGGGCCTGAGGGTGACGGGTGGAGCCGCCCGTCACCCTAGCAGAAGCAGGCCACGGCGGCGGCGCGCATCGTAGGGCGATGCCCCCCCCCCCCCCGTACCGGGGGCGAGTCGGGGTCCCCCCTCCCGGTTTAGTCGGTTCGAGTCCGACATAACCTCACCCTTCGGCTCCGAAGGCGGGGTATCCGAGGGGATTTCCCGCACGTAAACAAAAAAAAAACCATACCCTCGATTCTAATAAAGCAAAACATATACTACAGACACTGCAAGTAATGGCATACTCTAGAAAAAGCCATTTAATAAGACTTTAAAGGCAACCCGAAACTTTTGGTCGTTGGGACCTTGGGGTCTTAAAAAATGTGGTATGTTGATTTATTTTCTGATATTATGAAAATTCCAGAGATGCAACAAGCTTGAAAGTGCCGTTCTTGATGTGAGTAGTGATAGGTTATTTAATATATATATATTTAGTAGGTATGTTTACTAGACAGTCAGTAGATATGTTTACTATACAGCCAGTTGGTATCTTTACTATACAGTCAGTTGGTATTTTTACTATACAGTCAGTTGGTATGTTTACTATACAGTCAGTAGGTATGTTTACTATACAGTCAGTAGGTATGTTTACTATACAGTCAGTAGGTATGTTTACTATACAGCCAGAAGGTGTATTTACTATACAGCCAGTAGATGTATTTACTATACAGTCAGTAGGTATGTTTACTATACAGACAGTAGGTATATTTTTTCCAATCGATTTAGAGAGAAAAAAAATGAATCAGACACGGCGGGACTCAAACCGACAAAAAGGCCGCTTTTTCCTTACAGGGGGAATGTCTGACCATTAAGCTATTGGACCGCGCCCGAACTAATCCAAATTACTCGTAAACCGTCGTAAAACCGTCTTTGAAGCGACGCTCCCCCCTGCCCCGCCTGGACCGACTCAAAATATTTTTTTTACTATCTAAACCGATTTAAAATTTAGCATGCAAAATGTTTAAAGAATTTCATTCAAAGGTGTATTGTTGTATGTAATAAGTTACGCTAATTACTATACTCCATTAGGTAGGCTTTATTGGTTAGGCACAAACTAAAGGTTAACTACCTTGGTGTGACTTCTTACAACTAACAGTACCCCTAGCATGAACAAGTATAGTAAACGTATGATAAACGTATTGAGATAACGGAGCATTGGGATTGGCCGCCTACCTACTGTAACTCTGTATGTATGTGAAGCCGGCCGGGGGCGAGTCGGGGACCGCTCGGTCCCCCCTCCTGAGGAGGCCCTGGGTCAGCGCCGGGGTGCGAGGGATATGTCACCTTCGGCCTAGCACATCGACCCACAGACGGCGTGCGGTTTATTCGGTTCAAGTCCGAATTCGTTCAGTCAGCGATCGATTGAGACCGGTTCTGTCCTTTAAAGCGAAAACGAGTGTTTACATAGTATCAAGTAAACAACCCTACCGCCGCGGTGTTATAGTCGTTTATTGTTTGTCGAATACTAATCGACAGCATGTCGTCGTGCAAAAAATGTGCCGGAGATTTTGGGGACGATGGTGATGTTTTGTGTTCCCAGTGCTCAGAATTCTATCACTTTAGATGTGCAGGTCTGCAGGAATCGACATATAAAAGGATGAACGCCGATAAAATTGCAAATTGGCGGTGTGTCTCGTGTCGTCGACAGGAAAACAACTCACAAGATGAGTTATTGAAGGCGGTAAATAGTCTCAAAACGCAAATGGTTACCATGCAAGGTGGGTTGGATCAAGCTAACACAGGAATATCCGGCATTGATTGCAAAATTAGTGCAATTGAGTGTCGAATAGATAACCTCGAAACCCGTTTCACCGTCGTCGAGACTAATTACAAGCTATTACCTACCTTTGAAGATGATCTAAAAAAGTTAAAGTCTGATTTGGTGGTTCTTAAACAAAGTGAGCGCGAGCGAGATCAATTTTGCAGGCTCAATAATGTGGAAATTAGCGGAGTACCTAAACTTGCTGGGGAAAACCTACTATCTGTTCTCAGCAGCATTTCGGTGACCATAGGCTTTCAGTTGCGTGATACCGATATCGACACAATTCATCGGGTACGCAGGTTCTCTACTACAGCCGATGGTAAACAGAGTGCCGATCTACGTCACCCCGCAATCATTGTTCGTTTTTGTCAAAGGCGCCGAAAGGATGAACTATTATCGGCGGCGCGAGCGCGTCGTACACTCACTACAGCGGATGCTGGGTTGACGGGCCCTGCTACCACCGTCTATTTAAATGAACACCTCACTGCTGCGAACAAGCTTCTGCTAAAGCGAGCCAGAGACATCAAAAAGGAATTACACTACAAATACGTATGGGTGAAAGAGTGCAAGATTTTTATGCGAAAGAACGACACTTCTAAAACTCACTACATTTCTAATGAAACAGACTTTAACAAAATAAAATGACTACTTTTGTTTACGCTTTATTGTGTATGCGCGGGTCCTCTCTTGTTTAATTTTTCGCTTGCTAACTGGTTTTCTATAAAAAATAAGTGTGCTTCATATAATAATTGTTGGATACTTTTCGATTATTACCTTACTATGCATGAACCGTCTGATAATGCTTTTCTGTTCATTTTGTACTTATTCTTATTACATATGCAATGACTCATAACGACTTATCTATTTATTATCAAAATGCAAGAGGTTTGCGAACAAAATCACACAATTTTTTGTCGAGCGTTATAAATAGTAATTACGATTTAATTTTTATATCCGAAACTTGGCTTAATCTGGATTTCTTTAGTAGTGAATACTTTGACAGCAGGTACAATGTATATAGACGTGATCGTTATGCAACGGGAGGGGATGCGGAGGGGCGCCGGTGCGGCGGTGGAGTAATGGTGGGCGCGCGTAGGGACCTATGCGTGACGCGGCGCGACGAGTGGTGTGCTGGCCCATGCCAGGAGGAAATGTGGCTGACCATAGCGCCCCGCACGGCCGCCCCCGCCCCTCCGCGTTCGCGTCGCTCATCGTCTGCTGCCGCGCTGAGACCCTCCGCGCCTATTCATATTGCCTGTGTTTATTTTTCTCAGACAGCTGACCATCATAATTCATTGCGACGCTTTTTTGATAATGCAACTATATTAATGCTTAATAACCCCGACGATAATTTTATTTTTATTGGTGATTTTAATATCACACATGCCTCTTGGAACCCGCAACCTGATGTAAATTTTTTAACCTTGACAACAAATGATAATAATAACGTAATTTTATTATCTGACTTTATGGCTGCTACCGGAATCCTCCAGTTTAATCCCCACAAAAATTTAAATGACCGTATTTTGGACCTAGTCTTGACAAACATTTCTTGTATCGTAACCGAGTCTCAAAACCCTTTAGTTCCGAAGGATCCTCATCATAAAGCTTTGGAAATTTGCGTGAGACTAAGCATATCAACTTTCTTACCGCATTTAAAAGAAAACATTGCTACTAAACCTATGTTTCGGTTAGGTGACTATGAACGAATACGATGTGGTTTGTCTGAAACGGACTGGTCATGTATGAACACGTTAGATTGTGAGGGTTCTGTGACGTTTCTATATACAGTAATTAATAAATTAATTTTAAAGTTTATTCCGCAAAAGCGAATAAGTCGAAACACTGGATATCCTCCGTGGTTTTCTCGGGCATTGATTAAATTAAGACGTAAAAAATTGTCAGTACATAAACGATGGAAAACATACTTGAATCCATTAGATGAAAGTGAGTTTAAATCTTTAAGGAAATTGGAACACGAAATGGAAGCTGAGTGTTATAGTAATTTTATCTCTAAAGCCGAGGATCTAATTTTCAAATCTCCTACCTACTTTTGGTCCTTCATGAAATCTAAATTTCCTGTTAATAGCATACCTGATCACATATCGTATCTAGGGAACACCTCTGGTGATGGCCAAACTATTGGTAACTTTTTCAATGAGTATTTTAACTCCGTATTTGTTCCTGTATCTAATAACACGTCTTCTACCTGTAGTCCCAGTACGTCGGTAAATAACTTACTTGATTTATCTTCAGTTGAAATCACGGAGGACCAGGTGTTTAAGCTCTTAAAGAAACTAGATACCACTAAAGGTAGTGGCACAGATCTCATTCACCCTATTTTTATAAGATCCTGCGCGAAGGAGCTTGCCAATCCTCTCGCAGAAATTTTTAAAAAATCAATAAAAGAAGGACATTTTCCCTTAGTGTGGAAAAAAGCTTTAATCACACCAATTTATAAAAGCGGTGACGCAAGTTTGGTTACAAATTATAGGCCTATCAGTAAGTTAAACATTTTTGGCAAGGTTTTCGAAAAAATTATCACTACTACTATCGCAGCCACAGTCTGTCAGCATATATTAATTACGCAGCATGGGTTCTATCGGGGGCGTAGCGTCGACACAAATTTGTTGAGTTTTACTGATTTTGTTTTGAATAAGATGTGTGACGGATGGCAAGTGGACGCCGTGTATACCGACTTCTCAAAATGTTTTGATAAAATAAACCATTCCATGTTACTTATAAAGTTAGAGGGGCTCGGTATACACGGAGATCTCCTTAGATGGATAAAATCTTACTTAAACAATCGTAGCCAAGCGGTAGCCTTGAAGGGTTATACCTCCTGTTTTCTTCCAGTACCTTCTGGCGTCCCCCAGGGGTCACACCTTGGTCCATTACTTTTTACGTTATATGTAAATGATATGTCTACATGCCTGTTAGAATCAGGTCATTTTGTCTATGCAGATGACACCAAAATTTACAGAGCTGTTTCATCTGAAGCCGACTGTCAGTTACTTCAATCTGATCTGGTAAGCTTTTACAAATACTGTACTGATAATGACCTCTACTTAAATCTTGACAAATGTTTTGTTATCAGTTTTACCCGTAGACGGGAGGTAATTAATTTTAATTATAATATTGGTGGTAGACAACTTCAGCGTGTAACGTCGATACGAGACCTAGGTGTGACTTTGGACTCCCAACTAACTTTTCTCAAACATATTAATAATATATGCAATCGAGCATATAAAAATTTAGGTATGATTCTCCGCATTGGTAAGCCTTTTAGACGACCATGTACTTACAAAATCCTTTATAATTCATTCGTAAGAAGTATTCTCGAGTTCGCTAGTGTAGTATGGGCACCACACTATCAAATTCATATTGATCGTATAGAGAGAATCCAAAATATTTTTCTTAAGTCCCTTTCCTATAGAACGAATTACTACTCGGATAGCGCCTCGGCATCCCGGGCACATTTTGGTATACCTACTCTTCATAACAGGAGACTTTATCTTGATTTAATGTTCCTTTTCAAATTATTAAAAAACGAAATAAAATGTCCAAACCTCTTGCAAAACATAAAGTTGAGTGTACCATTAAGACGTTGTCGCCCGCGAAATGCTTTATTTCATGTGAGTTTTGCTCGTACCAATTATGTAAAATATACTTTTTTCAGACGAGTCTGCAAATATTTTAATGTTAATTTAAGTGAAGTTGATCCTTTTCACGATTCTTTGTATACAATTAAAAAACATGTTAGATCCAAGCTGTTAACTAACTAATTCGATTTTGGCCCTTATTGCGTGGGTACCGTGCCTTCGTCTGTTGTACGTATTACTCGTGTTACATATTTTAATAACCTTACTACATACCTACCTCACTCTTTAAGGTCCGATACCGTGCTTGAATTGTATACTTTTGAAAATTATTTCAATGAACCTTCAGGTCTGTTCTTATACTTAGTTTTAATCAGTACATAACATGTTTGTATACGACTGTATGAGTTCTAAATAAATTAAAAAAAAAAAAAAAAAAAAAAAATACCAACTCCCCCCCCTCCGGAACCGGAGGTAGGGTATCCGTGGGGATTTCCCGAAAACAAAAAGTTGCTCCTGCTAGGGGAACACGTGTATTACTCTAATAAACTACTGCCTAAAGCACTCATTTAGTTCGATTTCGACATTTGCTCGCGTTTTATTTTTTATACTTAGTTTTTAAACAAAAAATGATGAATAAATACATGATTTACCTTTAGATTAGTACCTAAGCAAACGGAGTTCACATTGGGATAGGTAATCTATAGTAGTAGTTTTATGTATGGTTGATAAATAAATAAATATGTATCAGCGGATAGATAGAAGGTCTCAAAATGATCATAATACCAAGGATTAGAAGAATTAGAATTGTGTTATTGTCCGAACCGGTATCATTTCCGTCAAGGTATGTACCAATTATCATATATAGGACAATCAGTCAAAAGGAAAGGATAAAACCAATGCATTAAGATCATTTTGTGTACATTGTTCGTCAAGATCGATATGTGCCCCGAGTACGAAAACCTGTCACAATCGTTACGCGGCCGCCTGCCTACTGTCTACTGTGAACCTGTGAAGCCTGTCAATAGCAATGCTCCGTTTTGTCGATACGTTTGCGTTACGATTAAGATAGCTTTTTGTGCTAGGAGTATTGGTTTTTTTTATACCACTGAGGTGGCAGTCAAGCACACGGTCCACCTGATGGAAAGTGGTTACCGTGGCCTATGGTCGTGTGCAACACCACGGGGGTCACATTCGTGCTGCCGACCCTGTAATCATAGAGAGTTTCTGTGCCGTCAATTTATAAGACAAAGTAGAAATAGCCTTTGGTCTGCCCACTGACAGCACAAAAACTCTTCAGTGAGCTCTGGCTATCCTACTGTCCGCCGGGAACAAAACACGAGGTTATTATGACCGCGGTATTCTTTAGGGTGAAGGTACTTCCCCAGTTGGACTGCTCAATTGGACATAAATATTGTCGTATCCTATCTTCTCCAAGAATGCTGCTGACTGTAGCTACCACTCAAAGAATCAAAGAATCAATTTCGTTTATTCAGTTTAGGCACATAAAGAGCACTTTATGAACGTCAAAATGTTACAGTCATGTCAAGAAATTACTAATATAATATTAGGGGTTAAAGTATGAAATTGCCGATTTGTACTGACAAATTGAAATTCGTTTTTTTTTTAATTTAACGTATTTATTTAATCAAAATAATTACCATTATTATCTATACATTGCTGCCATCTAGTAGGAAGGTCATTTATGCCTTTGCGATAGAACTCTGGTGATCTAGATTCGACAAACTGTGTGAAAGCATTTTGTACTGCCTCCTGAGAAGAAAACTTTTTATCACATAGAAAATTGTCCAAATCACGAAAAAAATGGTAGTCTGTTGGAGCAAGGTCTGGCGAATACAGAGGGTGACGGATAGTTTCTAATTGCAGTTCCTGTAGAGTTAAAACGGTTTCTCGTGCTGTATGAGGTTTTGCGTTATCATGGAGCAATAATGGTGAAGATCGATTCATGAGTCGGGGCTGTTTCACTGCTAGTTTTGCTATCATTGTTCGGAGTTCGGCACAGTAGACATCTGCCGTTATTGCTTGACCAGATCGTAGAAAGCTATAGTGAATAACACCATGCTGAGACCACCAAACAGTTACCATTACCTTTTTATTGATAAGCTTTGCTTTAGGACACTGTTGTGGCGTTTCACCTGGGGTCAGCCATTGCATTTTTCGCTTACGGTTATCGTAAAGAATCCACTTTTCATCACATGTCACAATTCGATCCAATATTCCTTCATTTCTGTATCGATTCAACAAGGCAAACACAAGTTTCAACACGCATTTCTTTCTGCAGATCAGTCAAATCATGAGGTACCCATTTTTCACATTTTTTTATTTTATTGATTTGACGCAAATGAGTCAATATTGTTGGTAAGGTAACGTTAAACCATGCAGCTAATTCCTGGGTAGTTTGGCTCGGATCGGCTTCCACCATGTCTTTCAATTCATTATTATTCACCTGTGTGGACGGCCTTCCTCGTGGTTCGTTCTTCAAATCAAAGTTTCCATCACGAAAGCGTTTAAACCAAAATCGCACGGTGCGTTCATTAGCAGTCCCCTCTCCAAACGCAACATTGATATTGCGAGCTGTTTCTGCCGCGTTAGTTCCGCGTCGGAACTCGTATTCAAAAATCACTCGAATTTTCGAAGTATCCATCTTTCTTGTCTAAGCTGAATAAAAAAAACAACTGAAAGTCGATAATCGAATGTTGCACATTTTTAAATGAAGAACTACATAGGTACCATGTGGAAAAAGTTTCACTCAAAAATCTCAAACCATGAAGGTTCTATGTCAATTCGAAGTACCTATTACAATGAAACGGCAATTTCATACTTTAACCCCTATTATTAAATTAAGTAAATAAATCATTTGAAAATGATTCTTTCGCTGGTTCGGTAAGTTGGTTCTACTGAGAAGAGACCAGCAAGAAAACACTAAACCTCCATGCCTGTGTGCGCAGGTGGGCAGCAGAGAGGGCGCGCTGGCCGCGCTGGCGGGGCTGACGGGCGGCGGTGCGCGCTTGCCCGCGCTGCCGCTGTGGACGTGCGTGCGCGCGGGCGGCGCGAGGCCGCTGCAGGCGCGGCTCGCGCGCGCGTTCCGGGCCGCGCGGGCCGTGCACGGCGTGGTCGCTAGCGCCGGCCTCACGCTACTGGTGAGTCGCGATATTATTGGAATCAAGACATACTTACGACTAATGATATATCATACACTATTGATATACTGGGTGTAAGAGAAACGCTTCCGAAGCCAAAGACCCCTGCCCCACTAGACAAGTAGCAATTCGCTAGCTGGCGTTTGGTGGAATAGGATGACGAATATATGGGATATGATGTAAATGACAGTCGTTAACGCATGTCAAATACGTCAAATTCCATACATTCGTCATTCTATTCCATCAAACGCCTGTTACCGATTTGCCTCTTGTCTAGAGGGGCTGGTGATACTCCGGGTACGCTACATATTGGCATTTTTTCTTCGATTAGGTAGTTTTTTTTTTAAATTTCTTTTTAATTTTTATACCATTAATAAGCATTATTTTATTCTCCATCGTATTATGGAAGTACAATGAAACGACAATTCCATTAAAAAAAAAACAAATGGCGCCATGCGTATGCTTTTTATGTAGTGGTTTTTTTATGAAATTGCCATTTCATTGAGCTTTACTAATACTATAGAGAATAAATAATGCTAATGAAACGGTAAATACATGAACAAAAAAATATTTTTTCACCAAATCCCAAAAAAACATTATTACAATATGTAGTGTACCCGGCTTCGAGAGCGTTCCCCTTGCACCTGATAAGTAATATAATCCATGTCATGTAATTAAAATCCCGCGTTTTCCAAACGTACCTATGTACGTCACGTTTTCAAAACATGTGATTTCACTAAATCACTGCAAGTATGACTGCATGTTAACTAAATTGTGTACTTAAATAAGGACCTCGTACTTTTTTTTCAGAGTAATAGGCCAGGTGGTGACGAGCCTCCAAATGTTGATGTTGTGGTAAGGCCATACAAATATAGACCCACTACCTAAGCTTAATTCAAATCAAGTACAAAAAAACAAAAAAATGCAGTAATTTTAGACCTCTTTAAAATGTATTACATTTCTAAATAACTACAGTATTTATTTGTAGGAAAAAGTGAAACGACTCAGACAGGATTTGAACCCACAACGAGTCCCTTACAGGACAGAACATCATGCATTGTTTCCGATAATTCCCATGACTATCGATAGATGGCTCCCACAGTGCGTGCACCCATGGCGTGGCTCGGTGGCTCACTCATTATAGCATTCCCCTTGTAAGGAACTGGCCGCAGGTTGTCCTGTCTGAGTCGTTTCATTTTTTCCTATATCTTAATCGATTTGAATAATTAGCATATTAATCGCTTTCAAACGTCATTTATAACTTTTAATACTATAGTCGCTTCTGATAAAAAGACTTCAGATATAGTGTTATCATAGCAAAATTGTGTGGAGGTATAAAGGAGATGTTTCATTTCGGGCCTGGTCGGAGTTTCGTATATCAATAAATCGAGAAAATTACCTAGAATTTGGCCAAAATGTACATATCTTGTTTCAATGTTTCTTGGCGGTGTACATAAATGATAATTGTTAATTATTTTCAACATGGCAGCCTCTATGAAATCCAAATATTTCACAATGAAACGATCTACATGTCAGCTAACACCTGTCACTGTCAACTGTCATGGTTGCCGGCCGTGTGTTGTGTCTTTCTTTGGTCAATGGTCATCGTACCTTGAGATTTAGTTCGCTGTGCATATTATATGAATTTCGGAAATCTTTGAAACAACTTGGCTTGTATACTTCGGATTTTGTACTGTGTGATTCTGTGTTTACCTGGCTTTCGTTTTTGGACTGTTGCTCTGCTTACCTGTTGACTCGGCTTGTTTTTAAGGACTCTGATTTTCTGATTCGAATAGGATTCTGTTGTAAGTAATCAACTTCATACTGACTCATTAGCAGTTAAAAAAATAATTTCAATTGCTTGGTAATACAAGTTTCATTGTAAAGTAACATGTAAGGCAACGTGGTTCATTTCAGTTGGTAATATCTGAGCATTTGGAAGCAGTGTCCACAACAACCACATCCCAACAAAACCCCTTATTAATAAGGGGTCGTATAAAATCTCGCCATCAATCAGGAAGAACATATTATACATATATACTGGTGGCGAGTCAAGGAACAAGTTGGGATGACAGAATAAACTTTTTTATTGTAGCTGTATTACTGGACAACGAACAGTAGGTTGTTGTGCACATATAATGACGATTGTTTGGTATTTGGGTTGGGCTCGGCATCAAGATACTATTGCTGCACCGCACAGTGTATTATTTTGCCTCAGTAGCGGTCATCTTCATCTTTTTATGTCTGACGATAGATAACTACCTAACTAAATTTGTAGTAAAACTCCAAATAATTTATCTCTCATAGTTTTAGAGAAATTGAAGAAATCGAGAAAAGTCCATAGAAGCCATAAAAACCATTTATCTCTTTTGTTGTTCGTTCTTATTCTCGGATTTTTTTTTTGTATGATTCTGTTATAATTTAGGCACCGATTTATGAAAAAAAAGAAACCTAATCTCGTCTATTTTAGCGAGCATATATTTTTTTATTATTATTTCATTTAATTTTTAAAAGACGCATCCCTTGCCGGTCGCATTTTTTTTAGTGCCTAATTGTTAATGGTGGTTATTAGTACTACCACAAAAATAATCAGACGCTACCAGTACAGGACAGCTGTGATATTCAATCTTTAAGTTTTGAGCTAGGGTTGTCTCTCGTCGTCTATGGTAGATATAGTTCAGTTTGGTCATTATATTTTTTTATTTTTCAGTCTGCACTACTTATCTACTTACTATTATGACAAGTACACTACATTTCAGTAAAATAATAATAATAATAATCCTTAAACATATTTTTAAAATATATTTAAAATGAAATTGATATACATATATTTAAAACTGAATAAAGAGAATAATAATTCTAAATTTATATAAAAAGTGAAAAACGTTTATTAAAAACCAAGAAGTAGTTCTGTCGTTACTTCAAAAATAGTTGAACCTGAAATTGATAAAATTCAATAGACCACCTCTGAGGTATGAATCAAAGAATCAATTTCGTTTATTCAGTTTAGGCCCATAGAGAGCACATAGGAACTTCATTTTTTACAATTATCTCTAGAAATATTATAAAAATATAAAATATTAAATAAAGTAAATAAACCATTTGAAAATGATTTTTTTGCTGGTTGGGTAAGTTGTTTCTACTGAGAAGTGTAACTGTAACAAACTGAATAAAAGTACCATACCCTAAATATATCGTAACCATGATTATCTGGTCTAAAATTTATACAAATGTTGCGCAATGTCGATGTGAGGGTGCAGTGTATGGTCGTTACCGTTATCGAAAATTATTAATGGATCATTTGTGGTCAACTCCACCTATTCAAATTGAATATCTGATTCAGAAGGGTAATACTGAACATTATCAGTTGACAACTGATAATGTTCAGTATTACCCCTACTTCTAATAGAGAAAGAACTTTCGAGAGTAAAGGCATCTTCGGTTTGCGACGTTTATTGTGGGACAATGTTGATAAATATGGATCGGATGATTCGAGTCCACGGTGAAATAATCGTATTTTTTTTCTTTACAATTGTTCCTCGCCAAACTTAATCGTTTAACGGCGAGAGCGCGCTCTTAGCTGTGTATACTATATAACCTACCTAACATATTTATTATATAATTAAAAATTAAAAATAAAACAATACATAGGTACAGAAATAAAAAGTAAAACAAAATCTAGTAAAGTGATAGTAGTTTTCCGATCTAACTAACGATCATAACGCCAAAATTGGTTTCTGGATTCCCCGGTTTATGTTATTTTTACCACGTTGCCATTCGCAAGAGTATGTCTCTTGCGAATGGCAACGTGGTAAAAATACACATGTCTGAAACGTCTTACAAATATTTGCGAAAATTTAAGAGTTCAGCAATATCTCAGCAGCAGAGGGGTATCACTAAATCATGCCACAATTTTAAGTCAATCTAACTCTATCTTAACCGTCAATCTAAATATTATAAATTTCGAATAATTGTATTTTTTATGACAACCCTATTTCCATAGAAATTATAAAAAAACTTAGAAACGTCATACCTCAGCTGTCCTGCATCGAAAATAATCAAAAATTTGTAAATAGGAAGCTACAATGCTAGAGTGTATTTGCCAAGTGAAAAAAAATGCGACCGTCAACTGAAATTTCTAAAATATTTTTTTTTTCGTGTTCCAGGTCATTTGCAGACCTGTAATTTTAACACTCAATTATGTATATATTTCGCCATTTATTAGTAATTTTAACTATGATCAATTTTAATAATTTCGCGCTAAATCTGTAAAAATCTTTTAGACAAAGTTCAATGACCTTTCAAGAAAAGCTACATATTTTAAAATCCAAGCAATATTGTTAATCTGGTGTGTCATAGTATGCTGTATTATGATTATATGCATCGAAATTGGCTATAAAAGGAGGATGTCCGCTACTGAGGCAAAATAATACACTGTGCACCGGCTTCATTTTTGGATGACATTTTAATTGTAGAAAATGAATAAAAATTATATAGTCAAACACTGTTTTATTTACTATTATACACCCTACTGTATTAGAGGTTCACATAGTATTCTAAATAAGCTATATGCCTTTTATTTTTTCTGACTAGATCAGGTAGATCTTTTAAAGAAAGGTCAAGATATGTTTAACATGACATGGTAATTGTATGAAATAATAAGATATTTGAGCCTAAATGTATTATAGATTATTGCAATCCTGTCATTATACTATTGGTGGTAATAATAAACAGTAGTGTGCTGGTCAGATGGGTTGGTTTACGGTTTACATCAGGTTTCCCTCTATGGCTACTTAGGACATCGAGGTCCCAATGTAATAGGTGGCGAGCCTATTGCCATTAACCATTAATTACACACATAACTTCGAAAAGCATCGAAAAGTCATTGGTGTGTGCCATGGTAAAACCTAGGGTCGAACCAGAGACCTCGTCTCATCAGTCCATTACCCATACCATTAGGCTACCGCGGGTCTCTCTAAGCAGTCTAAGCATAAAAACAAAAATAGTGTATTATATCATGAAATATCATAAGGAATAAGTCGTAATGTCGTTCATTGACATTTTGACATTGACATTTGACAATTCTCAAAGAAAAATGAAGGATCAGAGGAGATCAAGCGCCATGACAGTTTTTTGGTGTGTTGCAATTCATTATGTAAATTCTCGCTTTGTACATCGAAATACAAGCTTTTTATGCTAAATAAATAGTTTTAAACGGTTCTTATTGATACGTCCCTTAATTACATATACTTTACAATGACCAGGCCGGGGCTCCATACATTTTGAAACAACTCCTTTGACGGAAAAAAAAACTTTTTTTTTTACAACTCCCATACAGTATTTCTGTCACTTGTACATTATTGCCATAAATTATATGAAAAATTGGAGGCGGAAGAGCCGGGAGGCGGACTCTAAGCTCCGAATTCATCTTGGACTCGAATGTATTCAGGAAAATACGTCTCTATGAGGATGGTGACGATTCTATGAAAAAAAATCGCCAAATCAATACTTCCAAACGAATCGGTTTCAATAAAAAAAAAATTGAATCGGTCTAGGCGGGGTTTGAATCAGCGATCTTTGCCTTACAGGGGCAATGCTTTGATCATTAAGCTACCAGATCTCGCCCTATATAACCAATTCAAATTTCTCCTTCTATATCTGTTTTTGAGGCGACCGTGGAGTGTGTCTACCGACATTCTTACGATCTTAGATCGATTAAAATTTTTGTATTTAAATCGATTTAAATGTTCAGCATGAAAAATTGCTTAAAAATGAAATTCAAATTTCCAGACGATTTGGCTATCGAGACTACGTCCAAAATCGTCCGACTATAAAATCAGGGTGTATTTTGATTGTTTGTTACAGGAAGCGATATCCCACGCGTCGGCTTGCGTCGCGTTCCAGTTCGCGCCGGCCGGCAGCGAGAAGCCGCCTCCATACTACGACAAACTGAACTCTTGGCTCGGACAGGTGTTGCAGAGAGAAGCCGATATGGTAAGTAGTTATCACTCGTAGGAATTTGCTTTCTATGCATACGTTTTTAGGATTGTATGATTTGAGACACTCACTGGGATGTTTACCATTATTTCATTTACGGTGATCACAATTACACCACTGTACAGAAGTACAGGTGTACAGTTGTATTGACATCAATATTTCACCAACTATGATTTTTGTACCCACGTAATAGGGAGCGAGCCTATTGCCGTCACACGGGCCCATAGCCATGGATTTACTGTCGGATAGATAACAGCCTAACTATCCCTTTGTCGCCTCCTAGGACATCCACGGAAAAAGATGTGGGTGGCCCTATTCTAGTCACCGGGAACCAATACGACATCAAATAAAAAAATAAACTTCATTCACAGATAAGCATAGAAGTGTGTGAAACAGAAGGCCACGGCGTAGTCCTCCGCTACTGCCCGCTAGAAGGCGCGGGCGCGGAGGGCGATCCGTCTGGGCCGGGGGGCGAAGGCCTAGACGCCGGCGTGGCGGCCTGGGGCGCCGCCCTAGACGCGCAACTACACGTACTGCACGCTACGGTGGCGTTAAGGGAACCCTTCCAGTCCACTGTGGCACACCATGCCTGTCTTACGCTTGTACATGTGCCAGGTTGGGCTGGTGAGTATGCTTCATATACTGTAGTTGTACCGTGTATTGATTAATTTAATTGTACCATACATTAATGCAACTCTATCATACATTCATTCCACTGTATCAGATATTAATTCAATTGAACCATACATTAATTCGAGTGTACCATACATTCATGACATGTTATATAGTTTTCTAGGAGCATGAATTATTGACAAAGCATAACGTCATCGTCAGTTTTGTGTAAATCGCGAGTTAAAATTCCTGTGAAGTCGATAATTTCCTACCACGGGTCTTATAGAATAATGTTAACGGTAATTAACGCGATCATGGTATACGTATAGTCATGGTATACCATTGATATGCCTGACGGTACATGGCGCAAACAAAATATCAAGAATGTACAGGTAGATGGAGAACCTACTACCTCACAGCCTCGAAGACGGCGGGCGTGCACCACTGAGCCAGCCAGACTGTGACCACGGCCATGGACTCTCTTGTCCGCATTAAGACTCTTTTGGTCCATTGTACGTGACCACGGACGGTGTAACCTGGTTGAAACGTCGGGCAGTTGAGTCTTATGGTCAATATAATATACAATGAATATATTTTCCACTGCAGGTTTGGGTGGAGTACGATACATCCCAGCGGGCTGGGAGGATGCTTTACCGGAAGAACTCAACTCTCTGAACAGACAGTTGGTGGAGACATTGCGAGCTACCGACGGAGCGTTCTCATGCGGAGACGGTGACGATGGCCTCGCTTGTGTTAGGTATAACAATATGACTGTCATTAAATAGTCATATATGAGAAAAGATTCAAAATATGAATTTAGAGGGTTTTGAAAGCAGCAGGCACATGCTGTAAGAACGAGCACATAAACACGCATCACTGTCGGCTTGTGCTCGACAACGTGACGGCACCAAACTTACATTATGTGATACTCCACATTATTTATTAAATTCCTGACCGGTTGATACATGTATCAACCTTTGATAATGCCGTAAGGCGAAACCGGTCAGGAATTTAATAAATAATGTGGAATAGTACAAGTGTTTTCATTGAAGATGTGTAGCAAGTTCCACCAAGTGCCATCAATCAACAGTATAAGCAGTACATTATGTGACATTGAAATTTCACTGCTGATTTAGCTGTTGAGTCCATTCGATGGCTCGAAGCGTTCTTACAGTATGTACCTGCTGAGGTAGGCTCGAGAAAAGAGCAATATAACATTATTACAGCTCAGCACTTAATGTCTTTCTGACTGAACACATATGTGGCGATACCACATGTACCCAGCGCCATCTAGCGATATCAAGCAGAACTACTACGATAATACAAATCCTGCATCGCGAAAGTGAAGTTCCTGCGCTGGTACAATACATATACAACATCCCAACGACAATCGTTGGGCCGCGGCCCGCCAGGCGTGATCACCTTGCCTGGTCGGAGGATCCTCCCTTTGTGTTGGAGGAACATCACACCTCGTTCCTCCACAGTGGTGACCCTGACGTGATCTGATCACGTAACCTTCGCTGAGCATATAAAAACGTAAAATAAAAATTTGGACACATTTTTCATAGGTTCGGTATGGTAACTGAAGACACGGATGTAGAAGAATTACTAGACCTAGTAATAAGTGCTGGCAAAGAAGTCGAAGAGAGTTCCAGAGCGCTCACTAATATGACTGAAGTTTTAAAGAAAGGTAAGTTCAGTCTTTTTATACTGTTACCTAACTGGTTTGTTACAATATAGAATTAAGTTACTTTTTTAATTTTAAATAATCGGTTGAATAGTACAAGTGAATTAATCCAATATATAAGTTCAGCCATCGATATTATTGCTAACTCACATAATCCTCTCAATTAAGAGTTGAATTTTCAAAGGCCTTTGATATGATATGGTCGATCATAACATACTTATTTTATACATAATAAATGTTAACTGAAAAAAGATGCGTAGATCGTTACTCAGTGAGCTTAGGTAAATGTATTAATACAGATACTGACTTCAAATGTAATAGGTTAGCTTTTATATGTGCTGAGATTTATGTTCCTTTTAAATTAATTAGGACAGTGACAGTGTTAAAGTAAATAATTGAGATAGTGACAATGTTAAAGTAAATAATTGAGACAGTGACAATGTTAAAATAAATAATTGAGACGGTGACAATGGTAAAGTAATAATTGACACAGTGACAATGTCAAAGTAAATAATTGAGATGGTGACAATGTTAAAGTAAATAACTGAGACAATGACAATGTTAAAGTAAATAATTGAGACAGTGACAATGTCAAAGTAAATAATTGAGATGGTGACAATGTTAAAGTAAATAACTGAGACAATGACTATGTTAAAGTAAATAATTGAGACAGTGACAATGTCAAAGGAAATTAATTTCGAGTAAGTCATTGACAATGTTTAAACTGACGTCAGTGACACTGTTATTGAAAACTAAGTTGATGACACACGGTGGGATGCGGCTGCGGCGCGGCGCCTGAGCAACACGCACGGGGACGAGCCAGGCGCGGCGGGGAGCGGTGCGAGTAGTGGTTTGTTTGTAGCACATTGGGTAGAGTGCGCGATACTGGGCTGATCCTGTAAATATTCGTTTGCTTCTACGCCGATTTCGTGGGTGGCGAAATAATAATAATAGCAGCAGCACACGTTTGTTGATTGTAGTCTTTTCGCAGTTTAATCATTGCGGCGCCTCACTGCTCGTGTGGCACTGGGGCCACACGAGCAGTATGGCCTTAGCCAGTCTTTTTCATTGATCACAACAGTCATTAGTTACAAATCCAATCAAAGACATTTCTACATCTATAGGTATCGAAGAAGCTCAAGCGGATATCGAGCGCGAGAACGCGGAGCGGCTGTGGCAGGAGGGGCTGCTGCGGCGCGTGCCGGTGGTGGGGCGCGTGGTGGACTGGTGGGCGCCCGCCGCCGTGCCGCCCGCCTCCGGCCGCCGCCTGCACCTGGCGCACGGCACGCTGCAGACCACCGACGACATCTACCGGTGAGTGGCTACAGGCAGGAGGGCGCTGCGGCGCGTGCCGGTGGTGGGGCGCGTGGTGGACTGGTGGGCGCCCGCCGCCGTGCCGCCCGCCTCCGGCCGCCGCCTGCACCTGGCGCACGGCACGCTGCAGACCACCGACGACATCTACCGGTGAGTGGCTACAGGCAGGAGGGCGCTGCGGCGCGTGCCGGTGGTGGGGCGCGTGGTGGACTGGTGGGCGCCCGCCGCCGTGCCGCCCGCCTCCGGCCGCCGCCTGCACCTGGCGCACGGCACGCTGCAGACCACCGACGACATCTACCGGTGAGTGGCTACAGGCAGGAGGGCGCTGCGGCGCGTGCCGGTGGTGGGGCGCGTGGTGGACTGGTGGGCGCCCGCCGCCGTGCCGCCCGCCTCCGGCCGCCGCCTGCACCTGGCGCACGGCACGCTGCAGACCACCGACGACATCTACCGGTGAGTGGCTACAGGCAGGAGGGCGCTGCGGCGCGTGCCGGTGGTGGGGCGCGTGGTGGACTGGTGGGCGCCCGCCGCCGTGCCGCCCGCCTCCGGCCGCCGCCTGCACCTGGCGCACGGCACGCTGCAGACCACCGACGACATCTACCGGTGAGTGGCTACAGGCAGGAGGGCGCTGCGGCGCGTGCCGGTGGTGGGGCGCGTGGTGGACTGGTGGGCGCCCGCCGCCGTGCCGCCCGCCTCCGGCCGCCGCCTGCACCTGGCGCACGGCACGCTGCAGACCACCGACGACATCTACCGGTGAGTGGCTACAGGCAGGAGGGCGCTGCGGCGCGTGCCGGTGGTGGGGCGCGTGGTGGACTGGTGGGCGCCCGCCGCCGTGCCGCCCGCCTCCGGCCGCCGCCTGCACCTGGCGCACGGCACGCTGCAGACCACCGACGACATCTACCGGTGAGTGGCTACAGGCAGGAGGGCGCTGCGGCGCGTGCCGGTGGTGGGGCGCGTGGTGGACTGGTGGGCGCCCGCCGCCGTGCCGCCCGCCTCCGGCCGCCGCCTGCACCTGGCGCACGGCCCGCTGCAGACCACCGACGACATCTACCGGTGAGTGGCTACAGGCAGGAGGGCGCTGCGGCGCGTGCCGGTGGTGGGGCGCGTGGTGGACTGGTGGGCGCCCGCCGCCGTGCCGCCCGCCTCCGGCCGCCGCCTGCACCTGGCGCACGGCACGCTGCAGACCACCGACGACATCTACCGGTGAGTGGCTACAGGCAGGAGGGCGCTGCGGCGCGTGCCGGTGGTGGGGCGCGTGGTGGACTGGTGGGCGCCCGCCGCCGTGCCGCCCGCCTCCGGCCGCCGCCTGCACCTGGCGCACGGCACGCTGCAGACCACCGACGACATCTACCGGTGAGTGGCTACAGGCAGGAGGGCGCTGCGGCGCGTGCCGGTGGTGGGGCGCGTGGTGGACTGGTGGGCGCCCGCCGCCGTGCCGCCCGCCTCCGGCCGCCGCCTGCACCTGGCGCACGGCACGCTGCAGACCACCGACGACATCTACCGGTGAGTGGCTACAGGCAGGAGGGCGCTGCGGCGCGTGCCGGTGGTGGGGCGCGTGGTGGACTGGTGGGCGCCCGCCGCCGTGCCGCCCGCCTCCGGCCGCCGCCTGCACCTGGCGCACGGCACGCTGCAGACCACCGACGACATCTACCGGTGAGTGGCTACAGGCAGGAGGGCGCTGCGGCGCGTGCCGGTGGTGGGGCGCGTGGTGGACTGGTGGGCGCCCGCCGCCGTGCCGCCCGCCTCCGGCCGCCGCCTGCACCTGGCGCACGGCACGCTGCAGACCACCGTGGTCCACCATGGTATGATTCTCCTGTACCCAGTCATCACGCGCTGCAGTGCGTGCCGGTGGCTGGGTACAGGAGAATCATGCCAGAGTGTCTTCAGTCGCCGTCATGGTCTTCCAGCTGACAACGAAGATCTTCTGCCTTGGAGGTAACTGAATCATCATAAATAATAAATATTAAATTTCTCAAAGACCTTCAATGTTGTCGACCATACCCTGTTTTATGCTAAAGTTAGCGAATACAAAGACGAGTGAAATGTTTCTTAAACTGTAGTTAAGTGGATTCAATTTCAGGAATAGATAACACCTAGTGTCGGCCACATACGTAGCGGTATACCTGAACGGTATACCGGAACTGAAGACTTGTGCAAGTATACCGGAGCATGTGTGCGACCAAACTTGCACAAGTTTCCTGACTTGCACAACTCTGGTAGGCAGATCGAAACTACGATCTGTATACAGGGCAAACTAGTTTGTGCAAGTATGCATGACCGTGTGTGTAGGAACGCTTTTCAGACGAACGCGCGCCAGTGCTTTGGTCGGTTCTGTTGTGTGTGTTTATTTTCGCATCAAAATGTCTGACTCACTTCGCAGTAATAGAGAGAAATTAGAAGAGTTTATAGATTTATACAGGAAGTTACCATGTCTATGGCAAATAAATAGTAAAGAATACCATATTCGCGACAAAAAGATCGCGGCATACCAACAATTGGTAGATGTTTTGAAAGAAATAGAGCCGGACGCGAATCGGGAATCAGTGATTAGAAAAATTAATACCTACAAGACAAATTTCCGAAAAGATCAGAAAAAAGTCGAAAATTCGAAGAAATCAGGGACAGGCATCAACGATGTATACGTGCTGAGCCTATGGTACTACGATAGATTGCATTTTCTTCGCGACCAAGAGACACCAAGAACATCGCAATCGAACTTGACTAGGAGGAATCTACGGTAAGATTTTTGTTTTGGGTTCACAAAAAATCAAACAACAATAAAATTCAATTCCAAAATCATTCATTTATTTTTTTTTATTTATGAAATTATTTTGCCAAGGAACACTGCCTTCATTACTAAAGTAATCCATAAACTGCTTCCGAATATTCTTTGCATTGATTGCAGTATTTCCATATCCCCTTCTATTTAATGGGATCATGTGGTCACCCGCATGTAACCCTGGCAACATAGTTCCATTTTCTGTATTTTCTTGGGACAATCAAACATTCAGAAGGCTAGTAGCGATTACGTGAATGAGCGATTAGAAAGTTGTGTAAAGCACAACTCGCCATTACTGCAGCTTCAATATTATTTGGTTCTATATTAATTTGTGTGTGGAAAATTCTGAACCTAGCTGCCAATATACCGAACGCATTTTCAACTATGCGCCTCGCTCGAGATAAACGGTAATTGAAGATCTATCTTGTGAATTCAAGTCCGCTTGTCTAAATGCTTTCACACTTTCACCTCAAAAGAAACGCATCATCAGTTACGAAAACATATGGGGCAATACTTTTGAGCTGTTGTAAATTTTGTCTTCTACCGGATTCTTTAACAGATTTTTCTCAAGTTTCTTGTAGAAAACTATTTTGCACAACACCGCCATCTGATACTCTGTCATTTGTGCCAAAATCGCACATAATGAATCGATATTAGGCATACATAATTGCTAACAGAACCATACTATGCCGCCCTTGGGGTGCTGGTTGGGTAACCTCCACGTCGGCTTCTCCGTTTCTTCCCCCTTTGGACCGCGGTCCTGGGGAGGCGGAAGCGGGGGGGCTGGTGCACCCTGGACAACAGCTAACAGATAGGAGTCCTTGGAAGTTCTGTTGGCCGTTGATGAATAACCCGACGGCTGACCTCACGGGAAGGGATCCGTAGGGTTCCTCCCATCTCAACAGCCTTTTTCAGGTCTAAACGTCGCTCCCGGTACCCCTCTGCTCTCAGAGGGGACAGGGGAGAGACGACGGGATCCGTAGGGTGTAGGGACGGGTCGGCCCACTGCTCGCGCAAAGGCTGAAGGGGCACTCGTGCCTCCGTCGGCGTTGGGAAAGCTGGCTGCTCCCCCGAATCGCGTAACCTCCGAGATGTCGACAATGACCCGAGTGCTAGCCACACTCGGGACCGCCGATATCCTGGAGGCCGCGGGGCTTGCCTTAATTGGCCGGCCCACAACAAGGAAAAGTCTGAACACCCGACAGCGAAGTGGCTTAAAACCTGTGATACCTGGGGACCTCCACAGTATGTACCCGGCTTCCTGGAATGGCCGTCACCCAGGAAGTGTGATTAGAACTGTTCTAATCGTGGGACCAGTATGGAGTCATTAAATTTAAAACAAAACAACCCTACCGAGTGAAACAGTCTGCGCGGAGGCGGCGCAACACCGACAATTACTCCGACACCGCTTAGGACGCCTGGAGCGCAGCCGGGGTCACCGGCGCGGCCAGAGTCACCGGCGGCGCCGCCGCCGCGAATACCGCCGCGATTAGCGGTCCCACTACCGGCGCTGCCGAGGCCGACGTTGCGGCCCGCCCAGCCGCAGCCCTGGCAAGCGCTGGTGCCGGCGCGGCCCGCGAACGCTCTGGAGGCCTGCATGGCGGCGATGGCCATGGAAAAGCGGCAAGAGGTGGCGCAGGCGGCACAGGAGGCGCGGCAGATGGCGCACGAGGAGCCGACTTGGAGTTGTCTGGAGGCCATTATGGACTCCATCTGTCGTCCGCCCCTGGCGCCACCGTGGGGGGATACGCCGGAGCAGTGAAGCGGGGCTCCATCCGTACGGTGGCGGCGGGGACCCTGCAGGAGTCGGCCAATAGTGTGCCCACTGCTGAAACGTTAATGTTTGGTTTGATAGATTAAATGCAATATAGGTACTTTAAATTAATTACCCGGTAGAGCAGAGAGAAATAAAAAGTTTTACTAAGGACTGTTTAACAATAATATAATCTGATTTGTTATATAATTATTAGGGCGTGGAGTACAGCATCTCCAATCGACAAAAAGAATTAAATTTTGGTGGAATCTGGAACAGCCCGCGGTGCGAAGTTGGTGGTGGACACTTAGCTTTCTTCCGCCGGTCTGGACAAGCACGTGCCGCGCTGACGCCTGTCTGGTCGCGTGGCCGCTCTGTCACACCTGAAAAACGCAAGCAAAGCCTTTCAGTATGTCGGACTGACATACTGCAAGTGCGGCGTGGCAGGCAGTAGGCAGGAGGCAGGTGGTCAAGCTTCCCCAAGGCACGTGGTGCAAAAGTCACTACCGTAAAAGCCACAGCTCACAACATCGCAACAAAAGGAAAGGGTGCACAGAAACAATTTGACATGAAGGTATTGACAGGAGGTCAGTGATCCCACGACCGCATGGGTCAATGTCCTTTTGACAAGCATGTGAAACAAACCGAAATAAGCCTTGCAACTATATTGCAGAAGCGTTTAATATAAAATAAAATATGATGGACACTGTTCACGTAAAAAACAGCATCCATCTCAGGGTTTTCACCCGCTACATGCACACACAACGTGGCGTTAAAATATTCCATATATGACACTATATGGACAAAATAAAATACGGCACACCATGCTCACGTAAAAAGCATGGTAATTGCCTGGAAGGAGCTTTGCATTAGCTACATGAAAACGACGTGGCACCGAAAATAAATTATTGCCCAATGAGTACAGAAGGTCTCAGGACTAAGCTTTGGTAGGATGCATCGTTTTCATGTCGCTATTGAGCCACCTGAAATAAAAAAGGAGATTAGCACACACTGCATATAGCTATCAGTAATTCTCACCCAAGCCTTAGCAGAAGAAAGCTGATGTCCAGAGAAAAGGACTCGAATGAGGCTGCAGTGGCTTTTATAGCCTCCCCCAGACATCAGCCAGTGGGCGGGCCTACGTGACCAGCCTCCTGGTAATGTTGGATATGGCGAAATTGCCTCTCCGGGGCTACATATTAGCACTAGTTTTACATCATCGGTGAACGGCAGCCATTAAGAATGTATCAGACTAATAGTATATCGCACACGGCCAGAGACAATCAAACGGTCAGAGACAAATGAAATGTACTGATAGAACGGCAGATTAAAAATGTAGCTAAAATATAATTTTTAGGTCGATACTAATCGACTAAATGTGTAAATAATAATTCTGCTACTCCGGCCGCTATCGCCGCGTCAGCCAGGGGGTGCCCAGAGCGCACGGGGCGCCCCAGCCCAGGGCAAGGGAAAAGGGAAGGGCAAGGGGAAGTCGTCCCCAGATATGAGGGCCCTCGACGTGGCGGGGACCCTCCGATTGACACACACTCGGACAGGTGCCCGGCTCATCCACGTGCCTGGCGCTTCCAGTGGTCCCAAGGCCGATGCCATAGCGGCTAGGCTGAGGGAGACGCTGACGTCCGGGTGTCCAGGCCCACCAAATGCAGAACTGCGTATTTCGGACCTGGACGACTCCATCACGGCCGAAGAAATTCGGGCCACCTTGGCGGAGGCCGGGGGCTGCCCCCAAGAGGCGGTTAAAGTCGGAGCGATTCGCTACGGCCGTCGCGGACAAGGGGCGGCAGTTGTCGGCTGCCCCATCGCAGCAGCCCAAAAGGCTGCCGACTAGCGGATCCTCGCGGTAGGCGCCGTTGTGGGAGTCCGGGTACGGCTCCTGCAGGCTCGACCGGCCAGGTGCTTCAGGTGCCTGTCGGTCGGTCCCGTGCACGGAGGAGACCGTCACGGTCGGCGACCGTTGCTTTCGCTGCGGCCAACCCGGTCATAGGGCCGGTGGTTGCGAAGCTCCGCCGCACTGTTTCAGCTGGGCCATAGTGCTGTAATAATAAGATCCACTTTCACTCGGTGGAATAATATCTATATGTTTCCCGTCGATTGAGCCGATACAGTGAAGAAAATTCCATCTATATTCAAAGGTTTTTGCGATATCTTTCCAATCTTCTGTTTTCGGAAACTGAAACAAATATGAAAATAACTCTTAATGAAGGTGAAGTGAGCGAGGTCCCTGTAGGTACTTAAACTTTTTACCTATGGTTTTTTTAAAATACAGAAACTGACAGAGTTAAAATCAACACTGAGTCTTCTTCTGACGCCGTTCAAAGTCCACAAGTTTCGACGTCTTCTACAGTCGTACAAAGTCTACACCCACCGACACCTTCAAGAAACCGGTGAAGGCCGACAAAAAGGACTTAATTCTGATTCCGTAACTGAAGATGTTCTTCTGTCGGTGCGTGATCATTTCAAACGTCCGGCTGTACCCGAAGATGGATGCGACGTTTTTGGCAAAATGGTGGCAATAAAATTGCGTGAACAGAGACCGTTTGCAGAAAAAAATATTACTGATACGTTATTTGAGGCACAATTTGGTAACTTAACGATACCACACAAGCTCACAAGTTCAACTCTGCTAAATCAGGTACCACAACAAATCCATCAGCAGCAGACTTTGTGGTTCCGACAAAGTTACTCAAATAACAGAAACATAAATTACAATTTACAATCTCAGCAGAGCCAACCAACATGTTTTTCAGATGCCAGCCTTCAATTATCGGGTTCACTTTCCACTAAAACATGTCCATGGTGACTTTATTTTCTTAGTTTAACGGTGAAAATTAAGGCCTGTGCCTAATTATGACTCTGCCTCTTTATTTTTTTAATAAAAGTAAACTTTTGATTGTAATATTGTGGTTTTACTTACCTTCAAATAGTTTGTGCGAAGTACTTCATTAGCTATACATGTCTCAGGGATTATGATCCCTAGAGGTTGAGGTGATATTATTGTAGAAAACTTAAGATCTTCGTAACTTCTACCAGTCGCCAGAAATCTCAAAGTTGCAGTTCACCTCTCATGCGGTGTTATCGCTTGGCGCATTATCGTGTCATTCTATTGTATCAATGGCGTTACTAAGGACAAGAGATCTAAATAAGTGTTTTCATGCATACGCAAGTAGTCCTTCGGAGCGAATTTCAATTCATTTAAAAGGTTGGTGTCTGAATACTTATTTCTTTTCAGTAACCATTCTTTACACCATACAGAACGTTTCTTCTTATACTTCTCTTTTTTCTTAATAGCTAGCACCAAACCAACAATAGCCAAAACGTCATCATTTGTGGGTGTCACTATCGGTGGCCATATTTCACAAAATAGGTAAACACGACTTTTTCACAGGCATACTTGAATCGTGTGTGGTCACTATGGACGTCAACAAGCCTTCAGTTCCGGTATATGGCCGCCATAATAGTCAAAGCAAGGAATATATGTAGCCAAAACAATTTCTTCGGGGTGTACTCCAGGGTTTACATTTGGGTCCCCTTTTCTTTACGTGCAAGGAATTATTTTCTATGTTCGGATAATTTTGATGATATTATGTGCTTTCAAGGTGACGTTAACATAATAAATGTTAAAATAATATTTTACTAATACCGGTAATCTTTCTTCCACAGATCTCTTCAAAACAAAAAAGATTCAGAACCACCGCGCGCACACTCGCCTACGCGACAGGTGCAAAACGCGCCATAACATATTGTGTAAGTTCATAGCTCACAGACACGTGTATTTAGTACTACAGCTACTTGGCCACAAACTAATGTTACTGCAGAAACGCTACACACAACTCTGCAATATCGTACTTACTGTGCAATGTCACTTATGATAGACGACTGTTTATACCAAAGAATGCTTTTACAATATGATAAAGCGTGTGAGATTTTACTGAACGACGTTCATATTTGGAAATAGAAGTAGTAATAATACCGATCTCAAAATTATAAGCGATGTGTGTATTATTTAATATTATTTTATTGCATACGCAATATTGCAGAGTTTCGGTCGGCAGCTCTGCAAAATCACTTACAAGTATTATTTTAATCAATGATGAATTATAGCATAGGACCGTCATTGGAAAATTAAGATGCTCGAAAAATACAAAATGTAGAAAAGAAAATATTGGAATTTATTACTAAATAATTACTAGTTTTAAGATCTTTGCGGGCGATGCTAAACTCGTATGTAAAAGCCTTATCGCAGTGATCTTTAATCTAAAAATGTTATAGTTCATTAGAGAATATTTAAAACAGTAGGTTGAAGCGCGTTACTTGAGTTTGAAGTGGGTTTGCAGAAGTAAGGAGATCAAGCAACAAAATTTGCATGAAATTAAAAATTAAATTTTAATAAACTTTGAATTTCTCGCCTGATGGTAAGCTGAAGGCAAAGTCTCAAGAAAGACGGTCACAATTACACGTACCATGTTACCAATAGTGGCACTCAGCTTGACGGCCTCATCCGCGCGACACCCACCGGTCCCACTAGTGCTGCGACCACAATCTCCCCTGCCCGGCTATGCACTTGCTGACCCCTGAACGCAATCCAACCGAGATTGGATTACTTTGGAGGGCTTTTCGCAATCGTGCACGGTGGTACCCACCCGGTCGAAATTTGTAACAAATTTGTGCCATCAAATTTCTATCACCCGTAAAATTACTTATTCTACTGATGTTACTTACATAAGCATTCTGTCAACTAATAACGCACTCCAATCTACCCAGACGCCCATATTCTGCTTGATAACAACCTCTAATCGCTGTCGTATAGTTAAACGGCAGATTTCAATTGGTTAACGTTAAAGAGAAAAATGGCGTAAAACTAAACCAACTTGAATGTGCTGACTAATACCAACGCTCGTATTAACATTACAGTTGGTCAATCGGAATAAGGGCCCAGAGTAATATCGTTTTTAAAGTGAAACTAAGGGTTGTATAATTGTGCAGAAAGAGACGGTGATATCTGTCGTTCGCGTTCGTACTTTGTAATGCAATCCCCGTAATTTAAGTGGTTTAGTAGTGGATATAAAAATACTTAAGGACGCGTTTCCAGATTTGACTGGTTTAATAATTAAAATAGTTTTTCAGAGTTTTATATCAAAGTGTCAGGATTTTTACATACATAAATTTAGCTATAATGATGTTGCTTCTCGACAAGCATGGTCCTATATTCACCACATCTTCACTTACCAACAGGTGTATCAGTGATCAAACGCGGATGCTTTTATTGTATATTAGCGATTCGCCCCGACATCGCACGGGTGATAACGTTCCCGTGGAAATCCAATATAGCCTATGTTACTCAGGGTGAATGTAGCTTTCCAATGGTGAAAGAATTTTTGAAATCGGCACAGTAGTTTTTGAGTTTATTCATTACAAACATATAAATCTTTCCTCTTTATAATAGTAGTATGGATTTCGATTCTAATGATAAATTAAAACAAAAACAACCTCATATTCTAGTATTAGGTGGTTCTTACATACGTGTTCGCTGATTTTGAATAGGTACTCGCTAGTGTAAAAAAAAAGTATTTTTATTATCCAAATTCAAAACAATGTGATAATCTTGATATTCTGTGCTTTTAATTTTTCTTGGATCTGTGAATATGAATTAAATCTAAATATCGATGTTTCTGTTATGATTGCGAAGTATTTAAGTTTCTTTTTATTATTGCAAGATCAATAAAATCTGGAAATACGCCCTTGACTTGAATATAAACTATAGTCTATTATTATATTGCATTATGTTATTAAAATTATATTTATTTATTACTTTCACATTACACATTTTGCTATTATTGTAACTATTGCTGCAATACCAGTCATACATACTGTACACTTCTTCTTGTCCCTGATACGTGCGAATATTTTTGTATTTTTGGTGAAGGTTGAGCTCCTCTGCCGCCGTAACAATCCTTACGACACCCAAAAAACGTGTACTAAGCGCGTAAAGAGCATATTTTTAGGTCCCGGATATACCGGATGTAAGGGCAACGTTCTCGAAGCCGGAGGGCTCAGTATATCTTCGGTAGCACGATTGTGACGCCCCTGGTGTTGCAAACGTCCATAGGCCACGGTAACCACTTCCCATCAGGTGGGCCGGTAACCACTTCCCATCAGGTGGGCCGTCTGCTTGTCTGCCACCTAAGTGGCATAAAAAAAAATAGTAAGATGTATTCAAAATTTTGTTGTGGTGTACTAATAATGTATCAGAAATCAACTCTCTTTGCGCGATAAAACAGGTGAGTCGCAGATAGGCGCTAGTGTCATAAACTCAGAGATTATATAGGAACCAGTTGTGCTGCAACAGCACTGCTGCAGCATCACTGCTGTGTGCTACGCAGTTGGAAATCGTCCTACCTTTACCTAAGGTATCTTTTACAATGTAACTAGGTTTTTTTTGTTATTATGAATATTTAAATATTCTTATTTTTTCTACCAAACCTTGTAAAAGAAGCTGTAAATTACAGTAGCTTTTTTACTCATAAATTTGTATTGTATAATTGTAGAGTATGATGTATTAAATGGTCCAGTAGTAAGTTCTAGATAGAAGTACGGCAATACTAGTTACTACGGTATAATATGTATAGGAAACTAACATAAGAAACGAAATTACAGTATCTAAAGTAGTTGAAATGATAAGGAATGGTGAGTTGTAAGACTTGTAAAAAATGATGATGAAGGAAAATAGACTTTAAAGACAACTATTAAACGAGGTTTTTGTATAAAAATAAAATATGGTCTGCTTGTCTTAAAAAAATCATGTCCCCTTAATGAAAAGAATAAATAAATAAACATACAACTTAAACTTTCACGTTTCATCTCAAATTCTACCACTGTTAAGTCTGTTAAGAATACGATCGAGAGGTCCCGTTTTCATGGTTAAATGCTTGTGTGTTTGTTGTTTAGCTGCTGCCATGTGTGGATGGTCGTATTTGCATGTCAGAGTGTACTTCAAATATTTTGCCAAATACAACAAACACGAGCAGCCATGTGAAGTGAAGAAGCACCATAAAAAATCAATTGCTGTTTCTTGAACATGATCGTTAATAATTTGCTTGAGTGCGTAAGGGTGCTTACATAAAGAAGCAGGTTGGCGATTGCATACATATTCTACTAATGTTAAACAAGAGCCGATCGCCGCCGGCTGCTTGAAGTGGGCAAACCGCTTCTCTATATGCACCCTAAGGGTCAAGCCCCACTGAAAGACCGGCGGCTGGCGGCGGCCAGATTTTTGTACTACAAATAATCGCGAGCGGGCTCGTGGCCCCTTCTTCTCCTTCAAATGACTGTGATCTTTTTCTACCGTAGATAAGATTCAAAATTATTTGTAATATTATGCGTCAAAAAGCCACTGCTCGCCGCTGCTCTTTCATTGGAGATTCACCCTAAGCCCCGCCACACATTACACACTCACACTCGTTCACGACACTGCTCACTAATGTCGCATTGAAATAGGTAAATACGTAAGTGCCAAATGCTTTTACGAGTTTTACATCAATCACTGTCTCAAGTACCATTCGTACACGAGAACAAAGCAAGATGGACGCGATTGATTTAATTTCAAAATCTGACAATGACAAAGAGTTTTTAAATACACTCGCGCCACTGCCATTCGATATTACTGTCTCGTCCACGTCTTATGTATGTGCCTGCGTCGGTACGTCGTAGTTTCTGCCACTCGCACGCGGCACGTGACGGCCAATGCGAGTGTGGTCAGGTGCGGCGGGCGTAAGAGAGGTAGTGGGGCGCGTCATTTGATATTAGGACAATCTATAACTTTCAAAAAACCGAATGTTTGTAGAGGTTATAATGTTTCGTTCAGTTTTTTATTCCTTGTAACATATTCCTTATTTCTTCCATTCGAATTAATTAAAAAAGAGCTTTTGTATTTTATAATATTGGCTGGCGATGTAGTGAGTTAAATTACCTCGAGATATCTCTATTTCTCGTACAAATATCTCATAAAGATATTTACTTGTATATATCTATATGTTAATGGGATAATTGGAAGGTTTAGGTGCTAGTAATCAACCATCCGTCACGATCTGTAGGCTATCTTTATGAAGAAATATTTTGACAAAGAAAACTGGCTCTTTAACAACCAACGTTGCCCGCAGATTTTTCCGATTCAGTATTATCGTCGTATGAGATATACGAAAAAGAATTGGACACTGATTCTACTAATTGTCAACCACTGACAATGCAAATAAATGCCATTGAATTTTAGACTTAACGTTCAAAATTAAATGAACAAGAGTGTGTTACATTTTTCATTCATTCTACATAATTTAAATTTTAGACTTTAGTAGCATAACCCTAAAGTCCAAAATTAAAGGAACAAGAGATCGTTACATTCATTCTACAAGATGCCGTTTAATTTTAGACTTTATCGACATTACACTAAAGTCTAAAATTAAATGGCATATTTTGCAGTCCCTGCAGTCTGAAAGTGGTTTATGATTAGCAGAGTTGGGGTTATAGTGAAAACACGCAATTTTAAGGAATAATAGACGTGTAATACCAAAATATAACGGTCTATTTGGAATAACATTTCGTTATATAACAAGAAATGTTCAAGTTCACGTTTTTCAATAGTTAATCATTGCGCCATTAAAATCAATTTGAGAGCAGCTCTTAAAAGTTTAAAGGTAGTTCTTCTATTTTAGGATATTCGGCTTAGGCTCAATCCTCACTGAAAGAACAGCGACCAGAGTATTGTACTAGAAATTATTGCTAGAACGCTCGCGCAGCCGAGCGGCCTCTTCTTTGCCTTCAAATGACTATGATCTTATTCTCCCGTAGATAAGATTCATAATGGTTTGTAATATTTTGCCTCAAAAAGCACTGCCGGCCGCTGCTCTGTCAGTGGGAATTGACCCTAAACTGGTCTGACACATGCCACTCACAACAATGCACGGCTCGTGGTTGTGCAATCACTTAAATTTATCCATAGAGATTTTGTGATGATGGTTTCAACGATGACAATGTATGAAGTTGTTTTGAATAATTTCTCTGTCCATATTTGCTCAGATATGCTGAAACTGGTCGTCAATAAGTAACTTTGTTGTGAGTTACCGTTGTCTATCGAAACTAGACTAAGACGGCTTATAAGTGTTAGAATTATAATTTATGTCGGGTGCAAAGAAATTAAACGGAAAAGAGTGGAATTTGTCAATCATTATCATACCGTAATAAATAAATCCCAATCGCTTGATTCCTTTGCAAAGTCCATCGTTAGCCATCGTTAGCCATCGTTCGCCATCGTTCGCCATCGTTCTCAATCGTTCGCTATCGTTAGCATTGTCCGTTTGGTGTATACCCAGTGTTAATATCACAATAATTCACATACTATAATAGTTCAATTAAGTGTGATAAACTTGGCATAAATAGCATTATATTTGTGAAGTTATATCCGATGATTTAAGTTTTAGATTTTAATTAATAGTATAACATAATAAGCCAAGAGTTTAAAGACAAATCTTGCTGTCATCATCATCTTAGCGTTGGTCTCGGTTTTCACTTCTACATTTCACACGGCACAGCACTCACATTAACTATGCAATGCCACTTGCCAAGTATGATTTTAGTATATAACTTATTTGCTGACCGCGTAAGTAATTTGATGACTGCAACTAATTTGATGACCGTGCAACTAATTTGATGACCGTGCAAATAATTTGCTGACTATGCAGTAAAGTATTTCTTGCAATATTTGTTATCTACTGGCTGATTTAAACTCTTGGCATATTATAACAATAGATTGACGTCATTGTTAAATGATACTTTATTTAAGAAATATAGAATATGTTTTACTCTTGAACGCACATTAATTTTACCGCCATATTAACATTTAAACTTCGAATTATTGAATGACGTTTTACAATTTAAAAAAATCACAGTACGTAGGCATAGTAATATAATGTGGGTTTATTTATTCAATGTGAATAAAAATAGTATTAATTTGAAATGTATTAATGATATTTGTGAGGAAAGTTATAGTTTTAAACCACACGTGGTTAACACACGTCACCAAACTCAGGTATAATTTTGTTATATTAAGTAACTTGCCCATCCAACGTTATGATTAGGTACCTATTACTTCCTGAAAAAAAGGTAAATCATTACCCGTTGTGTGCAAAGTTACACGTGTAAACCTTAATTGTAATGTTAAATAACAATTCCAAGTGCATTTCTATATTTATTTATAAGTTCTGTAAAATTTCAACAAAACACTAAATGTTTTTGGTAGCTTCGATACTCACTGTTCTTCAGAATCTTGAATATGAATGCTTCATTTGAAATAAAATGTTTGAAGTATAACTTCTATACGCACGCTTGATTTAGGTAGAAAACTCGTCAATGCGTGACGAGAGCGTTACGAAAAGTGTGATCGGCCGAAGCGAAAAGAACTTGAAAAATATAAGTTACTGAAGATAGAAAGAGAGAAAGAGCTACTTTTCGTTCATTAATGAAGGAGTAAGGGTCGATCCCCACTGATAGAACAACGACCGGCAGCGGCTGGTGGTGGCCAGAGTATGTTATTAAACTACCGGCACGGTATGATGGCCGTTAAGTACTAAAAGAACATGGCAGAGCTGGCTTGCTCTCTCTCCTTTTACACGGCCGTTGAGTACCATCTTATCTTCTGCCTTATCTACTCAACTACAGTGTGTCTACCATGAGTTTACATCGTAAACTTACGCGCTAGCGTCAAGCTCGCTAGCGTCATAACGTGGTTCAGGATAGATTTCGATAATGCTTGTACCATGAGTTTTAAGAGGTCTCACGGAGACGCTAGCGTGAGCTCGATTGGAAGTATCGTCCAACAGCGTCCTTGACATTCTTATTTTGGCACTTTGTAGCTAACTAGCTAACTTCACTCGTATGTTTTATTTCTTTCTATCATTACTCGAAGAAAGAGAAAGAATCAAATGCTCAAAGTATCGTTCTAAAGTGATGCTAAAACTCACTGTGAATATCCCTGTGTCACACACACTTGTCACAGACTGCCAGAGTCAGTTGAGTTTATTTGTGTCATTGAACCGTTCGTTAGCGGGAGTTTTGAATCTCTAAATCAAGTTTTAAATATTGGCAAAAAATAACAAAGAACACAAAACCTGCAAGTAGATAACCACAATCTATTTGAATATTGGGGAGGTACTGAGAAGTGCGATCATCATCAATGCCTTTTATTTTCAGCTATCAACCACACCAACTCACCTTTGTTTGTAATGTAACTCTGAGTACTCTGACTTTAAACTCGTTACACTTAACAATGAGCACAAATCTTCAAAAGCTTCTTCAGAGAGTCTGTATAGTTTAGTAAATTTCCTATCACTTATATTTTCTAATTGGTATCCAAAATGAACTCGCATATTATTTTGAAATTGACATTGTTCACGTCTTTGGTCTTCATATTCAGCAACCACTAACATATTCCATGCTAAATAAGCTCTTCCAGACATTATTATCCAATTCAACACCGAAAAATAAACACAATTATGATATCAACAAACGTTTTCACACTTCAAAATGCTAGTGAGTTACGGAGAAACAATCGCAATAGAAAGACTCGCTAGCGTCTGTCAAATTAGTGACTCATGGTGCCGTTTTGTAGGCAAAAGCTGAAAAACGCTACGAACAATCGAATAGATTTCTGCGCGTTTTATAACTAGCGAAATCTATAGTACTCATGGTACAAAGTTTAATTCTTTCCGTGACCGCCAGGGGCGCTGTACAAAATTTCATACAAATGATTTACGGCGACGCTAGCGTGAATTGACCGTGTAAACTCATGGTAGAGACACAGATGACTAGACCGTTTTACTCGGTCAGTATCGTAACTTAATTAATAATTATGTCAAAACGGCCATCATACCGTGCCACAAGTATAGCAATGATTTCGAGAAGGCTCTTTTGTATTTGTATTTTAATTCGGCTATGCTATTTTTGGTCACATGTTTACAAAACACCAGTTATTTAACAATTTAAACAAAATTTATACGTATGTCAGTGAGAATAATGATTATTTTGGTACAAATATGTATATGTATATTGTTTAGTTTTAAGGTCCTGTGTAAGGTTATTTCCAAAGTTGGTTATATTTATTTGGGCAGGGGCATTGAAGTTCTCAGTACTGATATTAATTTAGTCCTGAAGGAGTACCTAAGTAGGGTCTGAAGGCAAAATGATATAATTTATTGTTGATAACACCAGAGTGGTCATCATGATTACTAATGATCAAAATTTGTTGATTTTGGAAGTATAAGTGGACCTGCAATGCTTCCATATCGCCAATGAGTTGTGGAGATCAGATGGCAGTCGCTTCAAGGAAAATATCGAGTTTCAGCTAAACCTGCAGTTGGACTGGAAAAGGCGGACCTGAGACTCCGAGGTGAATGTTTTGGATGTGACTGGGATCAACGCTAAGATGAAGAACTTTGCGACCTCGGTAGTTTAGAAAAATGATACTCTGGTTTAATTTTCATCTTGATTATGTCATAGCAGCGTCTTATTCAGTACTGGGCCTCCTATGCCTCAATAGAATTCGTATGTTCCGATGCAAAAATTGTAATAAAATTGCAGTTATGGTTCAATTAACATGTAATTTAATTAAATAAGTTATTAAATGATTACAAAATAAAATTATACAATGTTATTTTATGTTGTTTTATTAGTTCTGACTGTTACCTCTGAGTTTAGGTGTGAATACTTCCTGAAACCCCAACAATCGTCTGTCGAGAAACAGGCTACCCGTACGCGCGGGCCGGTACAGGTAAACTAGCTGTGTTGCCATCATTTCAATTCGTCATTTGTCAAAAAAAAACGCAAAGTTTTCAGCTCATATACTTGTAACATGCGGCGCGAAGGCGTTGCGCCTTTTGGTGTTAGAACGTAAACGACGAATTATCATTATTTTGGTGGCTATGGAAACTTGTCGGTGTAGGTAGCCGGTACCGGTGACCTGTTTCTCTGTGTTAGCACCCTACGTCCGGAAAGCGGATACCGAGCTTCAAGGTGAAACCTTCGTTGCGACTAGGCGAGGTGTATCAACACACATTTAGTTAACTATGATTCTCGGGCTCATGTAATACGGGGTGAGCATTGTTAGATTAGATCAGCCTGTCCCTGAGTCGAATTCTACGACATCTGCATGAAAACCCGCGAGACAGACACACAACCCCCCACACAAGTCGAAGTGCCAGTGGCCAAGGTTTCCTATAACATGATTCCTACCAGTATATCTTTTCAGATGGTAGAGATATTAAATGTATACCTACTAACTATAAATTATATATATATGTCGCCGCCAAATAGCTTAATCAGCCGTCCAATTATCTGCCTAGGCAGTTAACTAAACGGCGCCATTCAATTAACCGCCTCAATGATATTCAGCTGTCTCGTTTATTACATCATTTAATCACCTGGCTGGCTAATGCTTAGGCCTTTTTTTACGTGCGGGAAATCCCCACGGGTACCCCCTCCGGAGCCGGAGGAAGAGGTTATGTCGGACTCGAACCGACTAAATCGCACGCCGTCTCTGGGTCGTAGTGCTAGGCCGAAGGTGAGGTTGTCATGCGACATATCCCTCGCACCCCGGCTGACCCGGGGCCGTCCCTCTCGGTCTGGCCCTCCTCGGGGATGCTTAGGCAAATCGTAAGATGGGATGCTACCTCGAAATATGATATAAAATTCATCATATACCTACACCTGTAAATCCTTGTGTTTTTTTTATAATGCAGAAATGTCATTTTTCTAACTGTTTAATGAAATGGCTAGGCAAGTAGTTAAACGTCATCGATCCAAGCCATTTGCCTAGCCGTTTAATTAAATGTCTGAACACTATTCAGGCCGTTAACTGAACAGCTGATTGAGCTAGTTGGCGGTGACGTATACCTCGACCCAAACTAAATGGCGGCTCGGAAGTTCGTACGAGTGCGGGTTCAGGCCAATAGCTTTTGAGAAAAGAGAGCGAGTCAAAGCCTGCCCCTCTAGACAAGTGGCAATTCGCTAGCCAGCGTTTGGTGGAATAGAATGACGAATGTATGTGATTTGACGTAAATGACAGTCGTTAACGCACGTCAAATACGTCAAATCCTATACATTTGTTATTCTATTCCATCAAACGTCTGCTAGCGAATTGCCACTTGTCTAGAGAGGCTGGTCTGAATCCGCACTCGTACAACTTCCAAGCCGCCAATAAGTTTGGTTCGATGTAAGTATATAGGTATCTACGTCGCCGCCAACTAGCTTAATCAGCCGTCCAAATAATTGCCTAATAGGCAGTTAACTAAACGGCGCCATTCAATTAACCGCCCGAATGATATTCAGCCGTTTCGTTTATTACATCATTTAACAACCTGGCCTGGCTAATGCTTAAACCAATCGTAAGAAGGGGCACTTCCTCGAAATAAGATAGATTATTACATATTATACCTACATACATAAATACTTACATCTGCAAATCCCCGAGAGTCTAGTCGAGGTGTATTCACAGAAAATTACTGATAGGTTTATTCTGATAGCTGCGCATTTTTTTTGCAGAAATAAGTTATTTTTCTAACTGTTTAATTAAATGGTTAGGTAAGTAGTTAAACGTCATCGATCCAAGCAATTTGCCTAGCTGTTTAATTAAATGGCTGAACACCATTCAGGCCGTCAATTGAATGGCGGCATTTAGTTAAAAAAAAAAAAAACAAGAGTAGCCACCGGCTTTTCACCCTTCGCCACTTCGCCAAGTGCCATGGATGATCTCTGGCCACCGTCCAAGATACAGACGGCACCATGGTCGGTATTCCTCCTGCCGATTCTTTAGGGTCAATCGCCCACTGAAAGAGCATTACCCGGTAGTGGCTTTGAGGCGAAATATTAAAAACCTTTTGAATCTTATTTACGGGCGAAAATGATCATAGTCATTTGAAGGTGAAGAAGGCTCCGTGCGGACGCGCTTCTCGCAACATTTTTAGTACAAAAGTCTGGCCGCAGGCAGCCGCTGCTGTTTTAGTGGGATTGATCCTAAGTAGGAATGATTCAGAATGATTCATCACAGTCATTTCTCTTTTTAACTTTCCTGATAAGCGCCATATCGATATTATATTGAAGATAGGATAAATAAAACCCAATTTTTTTACAAAATATTACACACAGTATGAGCATTTCTATCAATGTACCTAGAATTGAAATTCAAATGACTTGTTCACCACAACAAACACAAAGCTATAGTATGAACTTACTGCTGTGGTTTTGCCCAAGCGACGACATTATGGGGTTTTTCAAGAAGGGCATTAGATGGTTAGGTACTACAGCGGCAGCGCGAGTGTGACGCCCCAGGTGTTACAAACGTCTTTAGGCCACCGAAAGCACTTTCCGTCAAGTAGGCTGTGTGGTTTCTGTCAGCTAAATGGTATAAAATGAATACGTTGAATGACGATACGTAATTTACTTAACATTAAAAATAGATATCTATTAAAGATTGATTTAACAGAAATAGAAGTTTAAGTATTCTTTTATTAGGTACAAAAGCTAGACTCATTTAGATAAGGTCGGAGTAGGTATCATGTAGAAATAATAGTAGGCATCATAATATACAGTCATACAATAATCAATTTTTATTTAAATTAATTCGTTTTTACAGAGTTATGAATGCTACAGATTTAGCTTATTATGGCACTCAACCAATAAGTAAGATAGCGAAAGTAATGCTAGAATCGTGGCATCATGAATAATTTACTATTAAATTTTACTTATGATGCGTGGATAACGCAAAACTATTCGAAGTTACGTACAATTCTTTACCTAAGTACAATATTATCTAGCTAGCTTTAATGCAAGTAGATGAGTATTATTCCTACCTATGTACATAGCATACTGACATTAAGTCACGTAATAATAATAGGTACCTACCTACATTTTATACCTATATCATTCTGAACAATTCAAAAATGTTTTTTACCATTATTACTTATATCTGGTGATAACCAGTTAGGTACTTAGGTAGGTATTGTATTTATTTATGGAGTATAAAATCATCATTGATGTAAACTAACACATACTTAACACATAGACACTTGCAAGAATCCAATCCCTCACTCACTCGCGAGGGGACGGATAATAAAGCGAAACATGAATTAAACTAATATTTACTTCAGAAAGTTCAACAATCATACTCCGAAATTATCACCATAAGCATTAAACACTTCTGGACAATATTTTTCAGCTAGTCTAGTATATGATGAGTTTTTATCCAGTGTGTAGGTCTTAATGCGATTGTTCCAGGTGTGGTATGTGTACGGATCTCCGACACGGAGTTCTACGTCTTTATACAAATCGTTAGCGTTCGCCCAGCGCACCGGGTAAAAGAGCTCTGGACCGTAGATTTCGAACCCTGGAATAAGAATGCACTTGTGTTACAGAATACCACGGCTATAAAAACCTCGTGTTGTGTTTCCGGCAGTGAGTAGGGTTACCAAGAGCTCACTGCTTCACACTCCTGCTGCCGACCCTGAAGAAACCTTCGAATGCCCTTCTTGAAGAACCCCATATTGTAGTCGATTGGGAAAACCACGGCAGGAACTTCATTCTACAAACTGTTCCTTTCAAACCGTACGGTGCGCACCGTTTCCAGTCGCAATTTGTAAGAATGAATTCCCTGTCTATGGCGAGCTACATACTTCTTCATAAATGGCCCTATCCAATTATTGTTTATTCAAAATTAGGTAGAATATTAAATCATTATGATTTATACCTCGGGGCGGCTAAACTAGCGCAGTCGGCGTCAAAAGAAAATGATGATTGACACGGACTCCGACAGACACAGGTTTAAAATAAAAAGTCTAAATGAAATTATTAATGTAATTTGGAATCAAATTTAAAAGTCGTTAAATAGGGCTCAACGTGTAATTAATTAAAGGGTAGTACGTGGATAAAACGAGTGACTGTAAATTACATTTTGAAGTTTCAAAATTAATTAATTTAGGTTATAGTATTACTAAGTGAGCGACTGACTGCGAGTGATGACAAATCAACAGTACTATATAGTATAGACAGTATATTATGTACAGCAACTTACAAAGATTAATTTGAGTTTCGTAAAATACAAAATGAGAAGCTTCATAATATTGGAGCGACCTAATATTTGTTTGAGTGTCAATGTTACATCCTGTATTATCTTTTTAATATTTGGCTCATGTAATTCTTATACTGAGCGGTATTTTATCTTAAATGAAGTGTTTCGAATACAAAAATAACTTTGAAAAATACAATAATGACCAAATATTATCAGTTTACATTTTTTTTTTAACTTTCTTATGGAATAACTAAGTACTTATTTGAAGAAACACCATTCTATTAGCTAAGAAATTTTATTATTAAAATTAAAGGGTAGTTAATTAAATGAAACAATGTATTCCGAAAAATTTAGGTTATATGCATTTATTTAAATCAAATGAACAATAAATAAAATTGGACGCTTCAGTTAACTAAAAAGAACTTATATAAATGAGGGGTGAAAAGAGCTGCGATGGTGGCGTCATCAATTTTTAATTATGCCTGAAATACGAATATTTTACGTTTTTCGACAATCACAACTAAGGGTCCATTTTATATATCCATGTTATAATAATTTATGGGTTCTCTATTTTTATTCCTAAAATTTTATGCCATAATTTACCATTGCATAATGTTACTTGTCATAACATTATTTACGCATAATACTCGTTTGCCATAACTTTTTAAGCATATTTTTTACTCCTATTTACTATAAGCATAATATTTTAGAAGCATAATATCCCAAAGCATAAGTTTACTTAATCATAACGACGCATAACCATAACTATTCCGAAAACTTCACTACAAATTTTTTATGAACAATATTACACTGTTTTATAAATTGCTTTCGTCAAACTTGTAGACGCATCAAAGTTCATTTAACCTAATGTTCTTTTGACCTAATTGGTCGACGGAGCCCCGCTACGTGGGGCTCCTACATCTGGGTGGTTAAAAAAAAAAAAACAAATAACCGAGTCGGGGTGCCCTAAAGTCCAGATCCTTGCTAGCTTGCTAGCACCATGTTAGCAGGCGTTTATCATTATCCCAAATAACTATTAGACAAATAAACAATATGCTTTACAACTTTATGCATATCAATGTTATGAATAAAAACATTAGAATTTACAATATTTATGATTAATAACACAGTATGCTTAAAACCAATTATGGCACACTATTATTATGACAAACAAAATTATGCCTATTTTGTTATGGCAATTTAAATTGGGACAAAAACCATTATGACAAAAGATGGAATCCCTTAGTTAATATAGTTAAGTTAATTTTTCGCTTACTCAAATACATAAAGCTTTTTTTATTCGCTCGTTTTATAATTACCCTTAAGTAACAGTAGGTAGGTATTCTCACTACTTACTCACTTACTTACTTCCAGCGGGGGACGCCGCAGACCGGACGGGTGATCTGCCCTTTTATGGGGGCCATTTCACCCAATTCCCCTATTCCTCCTGTTTGGAGGCCAAGAAGTGTCCGGCAATCACGGCGTTCCGTTGAACCTACCTGTCTCTTTGCAGATTTCAGATCCTCGAGGTCTTGTTCTTCTAGGGTGTCCGTCCCCATGTTTTCCCATCTTATCATTGAGTACATGGGGCATTTGGCCAGCAGGTGGAGGCTGGTTTCCTCCTCCTCCATGCACTCTAGGCATTTGGGGTCAGTTTTCACCCCTATAAGTTTCAGGTGCCTGTTTAGTCGGCAGTGTCCCGTTATCACTTCTACGACCAGCCTCATCTTTCCTCGGGAGAGTTTTAACAGTCGGCTTGTTTTCTTTTTGTCAATGCTTTTGATGAAGATCTTCGATTGTCTCATGACTGGCGAGGACTTCCATCTCTGATTGGCTTCGGCCACTATGCTTCGGCTGATGACTCCCTTTGTTATTTTATGGGCGATGAGTAGTCTGGACTCAGGGCCCACTTGATCTTCATCAGCTCCTTTTCTTGCCAGTTCGTCCGCCGTCTCATTGCCCATGTTGCCCTCATGTCCGGGCACCCAGGCGAGTGTTACGTCGAGTTTCCTGGACAGTCTTTCAATGGTTTTCTTGCATTCCTTGACGAGCGCAGATGTCGTCTCTGTTTTTTCTAGTGCCCTTAGTGCCGCCTGGCTGTCGCTGTAAATGGTTACTTTGCCTGTGTCCACCATTTCCGCGCATTCCATTATGGCATAAATTTCCGTTTGGAAGACACTTGCATATTTGCCTAAAGGTATTGTTTTATTTATTTCTGTTCCGTTTTCGCGCCTGATATGTACGCCGGAGCCAGAAAGCTTGGTAGATTCTTTTATAGACCCATCTGTGTAGCAGATGATGCCTTCTGCATTCATCATCCAGTCTTCTCTTGATCCTATGTGTATTCTATATTTCTTATCAAAGGTCCTCTCCTTGGGCGTTGTTTGACAGGACCATTGATAATCTTTCTTCGTAGCCTTGACTGATTCTGGCATGGCCCTCATCAAATGTGTTGGCAGTCCACTGACCAGTGCTTCTTGGTTTGAACCATTGTTCTGTTGCTTTCCTTTTTATTTCAAGGTCTATAGGATTTAGGCCCAGTATGATTTCCAGTGTGGCTGTGGGAGTGGTCCTCATCGCGCCAGTGGTCATAAGGGCTGCCAGTCTTTGGACTTTGTTCAGTTCCTGTTTGTTTTTTCCAGCTTGGGCTTTGTGCCACCACACTAGAGCTCCGTGTAATATCCTTGGCAATATAATTGCTTTGTGGCGGGCTCTCGCCACTCTCACCAATACATTTTATAATTTACATTTTATCTACGTATATATATAACATTTTTATTTAATTAACTTTTACCAACTCACATACAATACAACACATAGATACCCTACTGTACCTACTACTTACACTCCCTGCTCACCGACCTTGTGGCGCACGCGCCTGCGTTAGCCGGCGCGCAGCTAAACGCCTCCTACTCGCTCAGTCCCAGCCAGACAGTCTCAACGCGAGCACGTACTCCTTTGTTGTCATAAGAGAGCCCCAAAACGTGATCGTGAATAAGTATATTGTATAACTGTGAGCTCTCGTATTTAAACTGTGTCTGTGTATAGATTATCTATATCCGAAACTGAACGTGAATGTAAATTATGTGTTGTGTACAATTAAAATTTATAATTACTATCGGCTGACGAGTTTGCTTCGATTTCGTACCTACTTCTTCAAAACCGGTGCCATAAGCACCAAAGCTTTGTATATCCACATCACTATGGATGGTTGATGATGGTATTCTCTCTAAGATAAAAAAAGACTATTTACTTTGGTGGTAATTTAATTTTTCCAGGTATGAAATGATCATCTACTTTAGACGCTGACTGTACTTATTGGTTTTGGCACAGATAATATAATATCATTTTTATTTGTCTATGTTGCGAAAGATTGTTGGCGAAAAAATGGGATAGGGCGCATCGCTGTACTATTTAATTTTCCGAAATTGCTGTGAATTCGAGTTTTTATCAATAAAAGTGGTGAATTTTTAGACATAACGTCTTGGAAAGCTCACACATGTGTAGGAAAGTGGCATTATTACAGGTATTTGTGACTTTTCGTGTTCGCTCCAAATCTCCCTAGGGAGCTTTTAGTAAAGTCTCCAGAACTTTTCTGAGGTAGCAAATATCATTCATCGTCATCTTCATAGTTGTCATCAGTGGCGTAACTATAGGGTGGCAGGGCTGGAAAAATGCCACGGGCCCCCGACCCTAGAGGGTCCCGGCCCAAGAGGCCACGAGCTCAGGAATAACCTAACATTTTTAACAACTTTTGTACCTAAATGCTTGAAAATTATATTTTTTTTAAACACTTAAAATCAATCAAAGGATGGCACAACTAAAGACCATAAATATAAAAATTTAAACTAATCATTAAAATTTCAACACATTCAAAACAAAAAGATGTCGATTTTCAGAACGCATCCATTGGTTGCTTCATTTTTGTCGTGGTACATACATTGGTAATGCGGGCGAGCTAGTGACGGTCCGGGTATTCCCTCATTTTGTTAACCAATTAGGCTAGGAGCCAGTGACACTGAAAGTCTTGTCATCGCAGATTTGAAAAACTTATATGTAAATCGATAGTGAACAAATATATGAATAAAATCAACTTGGAACGCGTTGACTTAGTAAGCCAAAAATATGTTTAAAAAATTTTATTTAAGATAAAAAAGCAAAATGGCTCTATGGCACAAGACAGACTACGTAACTTGGCTATTCTGTCTATTGAAAATTCTATGGCTCTATCTTTAAACTTTGATGATGTTATAGATACTTTTGCGGAACAGAAAGCTCGGAGAAAAGAATTTAATTAATATAAAAATCTTATTAAAATAAATTGTTAGGTATTGAATTATAAATATTTGTATAAACTTGAGCTTCAGAAAATAAAACTTATTAGATATTCAACTAAAATGCACACAATATTATTAATAGTTTTGGGTAACTACTTACATCAGTGGTTTATTAAAATTAAATTCTAACGTGACTATTTCTACTAGGACGCTGGGGGACCCATCCAAAAAAAATGCCACGGGCCTCAGATGGTATAGTTACGCCACTGGTTGTCATCATCATCAACATCAACATCATTAACTCATTATCATCATCGTCAATAAATGAAGATACAAACAAATGAATACATGGCTTAAACGTCTTATTACCAAGCCAAAAATATTATTTAAAGAAAACTATGCTGCGAGTTGATAAGTTGAGTTGTATCATTTTGATACTTTTACGTCTTTGCCATTTCGGATGATGTTATTATGACGAGTTTTTTGTTTTTTGGGTTGTAGAAATTTGATGGCACAAATTTGTCACAAATTTCGACCGGGTGAGTACCACCGTGCACTTTTGCGAAAAACCCTCCATAGTAATCCAATCTCGGTTGGATTGCGTTCAGGGGTCAGCAAGTGCATAGCCGGGCAGGGGGGATTGAGGTCGCAGCACAAGTGGGACCGGTGGGTCTTGGCGTAGTCTAGTGGGGGACAGCGCGGGGCGACGCGCCGAGCAGGGAGACCTGCAGAAACGGTGGTGCCGCTGGCCGCCCGCGGCATAGTACAGGGGCCCAACCGGGACTAACCACCCTGGGAGGCTGCCCCACCAGGTCGCGCATAATCCCGATTTGGCTCGTCGTGCCGGTTGGTGACCGGACGAGGGAGCCCGGCGACCATACTCGGGGGGGTACGGGGGCCCTTCCGTTCGGCGCGTCGACCATCGCCATACCTCACATTCATAGATATAACCAATATCCCACGCTTTGTCACGCGGTGCTGCGAGAACAATCGCCTCTTTTTTCACGCCTTCCCTCCTCATCCTCATGGCAGCGCACAATAACAGTAGATTGGTCTACACAGCGGCAAAAAACTCTCCCTCGGGCTCGCTATTTGAGGTGGAGTCCACGAACATCTGTGGGCTCCATACAAACCTCAACGCCGTCCACCAACACCTGGAGACGGTGAAACCAGCAATGCTGTTTCTTACGGAGACACAAATACGCCGCCCTGATGACACGACCTACTTGCTCTACCCCGGCTATGTCCTTGAGGAGAATTTCCGCGCAAAAGCCGGGGTGTGTGTGTATGTCAGGGCGGATGTTTGTTGTCGCCATTTGCGCTGCCTAGAGGACCCGTTCTTTTCCACCCTTTGGGTACACATAGACCATGGCTCTACGAGTCAGATCTATGTGTGCCTCTACCGCTCCCATACAGGAGATACCGAGACAACTCGACTCTTTGAATACCTGAGTCAGGCGGCAGATGATGCGCAGGAGCGGTTTCCAAACGCTGAACTGGTGTCTTTGGGGGATTTCGACGCCCACCACGAGATCTGGTTGGGCTCAGCCAAAACAACCCACGCGGGAAGAGCCGCCCATGTATTTGCTCTGGCGCATGGCCTGACCCAATTGGTACACGAGGTCACTAGGATACCAAAAAGGTCGGACCATGAGCCCTCTCTGCTAGACCTCCTGCTGACAAGTCACCCGGACCAGTACAGTGTTTCGGTGAGCGCCACTTTAGGTGAATCCGACCATTGTCTGGTCCGTTCCGAGGTGCCCATTATAGCGCCCCCACGACCCGCGCAGGGGAAGCGGCGTCTCTGGCACTACTCGTCAGCGGACTGGGATGGACTGCGTGATTATTTTGCGTCCGTCCCGTGGGTTGAACGCTGCTTTGAAGGTAAGAACCCATCTGAGGCCGCAACTGCTGTCGCCGGTGAGATCAGTCTGGGCATGGAACATTATATCCCCTACACTGATGTCACCGGTGTACGCAGAGCGCGTCCCGCTTGGATGAGGGCGCGCGCTACGTGCGATCCCAGCGTGGGCCACTTCAAGGCGGCGTACAACAGAGCCACAAAGGTCTGCAAGAGGGCTTATGTCAGAGCGGATGCCCAGCGCATAGCTCGGCTTGGTCAGGAGCTAGTAACGCATCCCACGGGTAGCCGTGGTTACTGGCGACTGGCCAAAGCCGTGCAAGCCAACTTCTGCCAGCCTTCGCTGCCCCCGCTGCGCAATCCCGATGGATCCCTGGCCCATGAGCCGCAAGAGAAAGCTAATTTGCTGGTTAATCTCTTTGTGGCCAACTCCCGAGTCGATGATTGTGGTATGGAGCCGCCGACACTGCCCATCAGTGACCATGCAATGCCTGATATTCGTATCAGGCAACGCGATGTCCGAGCAGTACTGCAGTCACTCGATGTCCGGAAAGCCAGTGGTCCGGACGGTATTTCGGCGGTGGTTCTGCAAAAATGTGCAGTGGAGTTGTCCCCAATGCTTGCGCGGCTGTACCGGTTGTCCTACAGCTCTGGTACAGTGCCTTCGTCTTGGAAAGAGGCGAATGTACAGCCGATCCCCAAGAAGGGGGATCGCTCAGACCCAAACAACTATCGACCCATAGCCGTCACCTCAGTGCTGTGCAAGGTGTTCGAGCACATTATTAATAAACAGCTCATGCGTCACCTTGAAGATCACTCCCTAATTAATGACCGGCAATATGGCTTCTGGCGTATGTTAACCATATTTGAGGTGAGGCTATGGACAAGCACGGCGAGTCATTGGCAATTAGTCTTGACATCGCCAAAGCTTTCGATAGAGTTTGGCACAAATCGCTTCTTTCCAAGCTACCAGCCTTTGGTCTGCCTCCAAGACTGTGCGACTGGGTTGCCGGCTTCTTGAAGGAGCGCCGTATTCGCGTCCTTTGTGATGGACGAGCCTCGGAGTTCTTGCAGGTAAATGCCGGCGTACCGCAGGGATCTGTCCTATCGCCAACTCTCTTTCTTCTGCATATCAATGACATGCTGTCGACCGGCAGCATTCATTGCTATGCGGACGATAGCACCTTACACGCGAGTTATCATGGACGTCCTGCGGATAAGCAGACGCATATCGCGGAAAAAAGGCAGCTTCTTGTCACAGAGCTTGACCGGATCCTGAACCACATTTCCCAATGGGGCTCTGAGAATGTGCGTTTACAGCAAAGGTATCTTCTTTCCTTCCCCTTCCCACTCTTCAGAGCACGCCACTGCCACTGCAGGACAACCTCAATATCCTCGGTATGGATGTTCGCTGTAAACTAAAAAAGACGTTTGGCACTCGGGGACTGCCGCGGTAAAGCTATTGCATAGCATTTTGTATCAACTTATGCAATTATGATAATATGCCCTTTGACGTGCATTAGTTTTTTTTTTCTTTTTAGCTCTTTACGCTTTTCTTCTCTATAAAACGAAAATATCTAGGTATAAATAATAGGTATAAATAATAGGTATAAATAATTAGGTATAAATAGTGTAATGACACACCAAAACAAAATTATTCGATAGAAGTGATTATCGACAAATTTTACAAGTACAGCTATTCACTGTTGTACATAAATACCTATACACCTATATACTTTCTCATAAACAGCTGCTTATGTATTCGTCCGATTTCGGAGCAGCTCGTCTCGATTCGTGCGAGCTTCGTAGAATCTTACAATACGGCTAGTTGCACGCACACGAACACCGTGTCGAAGACTGCCGAAAAGAAAAGAGCGTGAGGTTTTTTCGTTACGGAATTTCTGGATTCGGTCCCCGCGCTCAAGGCCCTCGATAGAAGCTATGCAATAGCTTAATAACAAAAACTACATCGAGAGTATCATCAAAACAGCCTCGCGTAAATTCGGAGTCCTGAACAGAGTGAGACGGTTTTTCACGCCGGAGCAACGGTGTCTTCTATACAAGACACAAATTCGTTCCTGCGTGGAATACTGCTATCTCTGGGATGGCTCCGCAAAGTACTTCTTAGATGCTCTCGACAGGTTACAGCGACGTGCGGCCCGCATTATCGGAAATCCTGAGGTCACGAGTACCCTCGAGCCTTTGCAGTTGCGTAGAGATGTTGCTTCCTTGGCAGTATTTTACCGTCTCTACCATGGTGAATGTTCTGAAGAGCTATTCCAATTAGTCGACCTGGAATTCCTTGCCAGCTCACGTGTTTCCCTCTTCCTACAGTCCCGGGTCCTTTAAGCGGGGCGTGAAAAAGCATCTGATGAGGTCGTCAAGCTAAGTGCCACCATTGTTAACATGGCACGTGTGTATAATGGTGGCCCTCTCTCCTGAGACTTTGCCTTCAGCTTACCATCAGGCAAGGTAAAGTCAAATTGACGTGTCCTATATAAAAAAAAGAGTTACTATCGGAAACATATTCTGGAGGACGGTATATATACAGTCACAGAATAAATACTCAATAGAATTTTATCTTCATATAAACGGACGAAATGCGAGCCATACCTACGCGCCTCAATCTCGGTATAATCTCAGTGCGCAACCAGCCGCGACTGTGCCGCAGAGACGAATGGACGGTGTGTTGTTTTTAAATAGTAACTGCTAGATTTTTGTTACAAAAATAATTTAAAATGACAAGTAGACTATATTATACTTCTTTTGGTTGTATTAATTCGACAATAACGCATCCCGAGATAAGCTTTTTTAAATTACCTGCAAATTCCGAAAGGTAAATTATGAAGTGATTAAAATGATTTTACGTAATAGTGGGTAGATACCTACGTAGTTTGTGTCTTTTTGATAGATTTCCTTTACTAATTCCGAAAAAAGAGCCTGGATTAATAAATACATTTAGGAAAGTAAAGGTAAGCGATTGACACGAACACAGAATAGATACTAGCGTACCGTAACTACAGTGTACCAACAACCCAAGAATGGGAAATCGCAAACAAGGTAGTAACTGCAGACAAAGTAGAGTGGGCCATAAAAAGCTTCAATCTAGCAATCAAATTTAGGTAGGAGACATCGAAACCTAAACTCTAAGGTGGGCCAATAGATGTGTCCACAAGTGTATATACAATAAGTTTATGAAACTTTAAATTTAAACTACGTAGGTAATTAAAACACGCAACTTGCATTCGACCTCGCGATATACCTAGATACTACGTAACGTTACGGACGATCACTTTTACCCGGCAGCGAAACGCATTCTAAATAACATTAAAGCTTACAAAGCATTGTAACACAACCACAATTTATACGACTTCGATTAATGTAGTTTAAATATTATTTATTTATTTATTATTAGATATGTATTGTCAAATTAAATTCAATTTATCAGCATAACCATGTTAACGAAATTTTATATTTTAGACTTTATTTATGTAACCAATATAGTGTATTTTGCCGCCAATGCCACGTGACACGGCAATGCAACATAAGTACAACGGTCAAGGACGCGCGCATCGAGCAATAATGCATTTTTATTGATCACATACTATTCCATACAAAAAGTATTTAATGTGTTTAAATCTTCAAAAAAAAAATAGGTACATATTTACAATCACAAAATAGATAGAAAGGAAGTCAAAGTAGGCAGATTGAATTAAAATGCTGTCGGTGGGCAGCCCTATCGCTTGTTTAGGTACCGCGCGGCTGTAGGCACTTATCTCAAAAATACGGCCGAGTCACAATATTGTATGACTATATTTATACTGTGGCACGATGGATATTTGTCGGTATACCACTGCCGAGGAGAATTGCTCAGGCTCATTATTTACGGTAGTTGTCGTCTTACCAACGGCGAGTATTTGCTAAGGCACAACCAAGTGGCCAAGATTGTACATCAGCAACTTGCCCTTACACAATCATGTGACGTCGAAGGTGCCATACTACAGGTAGGTAAGTGCCCGACCCAGTTTTCGAGAATGGTCATGTCACATTATATTAGGATCGATCTATCATCACACGGACTATTGACGGCAATGAGCCTGATATATGAAGAGCGATCATTTAGTGTGGAGCGTTATCGAAAGATTTAATTTTCGAAATCAAAAATATCTTTAAAATTATTTGCCGTAAACATATTTTACTTTAGCAGTTCATAATATTGTTATAGGATGGTAATTAAAAAAAAAATAAGTACCTAGGCATCATCCTTAAATAATACCTAAGTATTTCTATTGCTAAAAATTATCTAGACAGTTTAGTCCAATTTCCACAGTATTATATACTTTACAAATTTTTATTTTCCAATTTGTCATGAGATTCTGGTACATCTATAACTATCTAATATTAAGGAAAGGAAAGCTCTTAAAAGACTTAAGGGTGCAGGATATATAACCAGCATACCGACAAGTTACACAAAAATGGGGATAACACCTGATGTTCAGGAACTACTAGAAATGAGGTCTGACAAGCAACAGCCCAAACTAGTACTTCATAGAAATTACAAGGTGACAATTCCTACTAGATAGGAATGGAAACAAGGTCTCAGAACCAATCAAGGAAAAAGACAAATCTGGTACACCGATGGCTCCAAGACGCTAGATGGCACAGGAGCAGGGGTACATGCAGAAGACTGCGACATAAGCGTTAATCTAGGCAAATACGCCTCTGTGTTCCAAACGGAGGTGTACGCTATAATGGAATGCGCTCGGGAGACATAAATAGAAATACCCATGAAAAGGAAATTTATATTCTCAGTGACAGCCAAGCAGCCATTAAAGCGCTAAGCTCTCCAAAGGTAAATTCAGAAACAGTGCTGAATTGCATAAGAAGCCTAAATAAGGTTGGCAGAGCCAACAAACTGAGGCTCATCTGGGTCCCGGGCCATGAGGGGATAGAAAGGAATGAGAAAGCAGACTATCTAGCCAGACAAGGATCTGCAAAAATACCCATAGGTCCAGAACCATTTGTTGGACTCCTTGAAGCCACACAAAAGAGGGCTATTTCAGAACAGGCCAAGAATGGGCAGCTTAAAGAATGGAAGACCAGACCAGGCCTAACACATTCGAAAGAATTCATAAGTAATGAATTAGGAAGGCTGAGCACTAAAATAATTAATCTCAGCAGGGACAACATCCGGAAAATAATAGGAGCGTTCACTGGCCACTACTGCACAAATTACACCTTGAGCAAGATTGGTATCATGAACGACGCAAAATGCAGACACTGCGGGGAGGGCGATGAAACGATGAAACACATACTGTGCGAGTGCCACGCCTTAGGAAGACATCGTATGGATCTTCTCGGGATGGGCTATCCAAAACCAGAGGATTACAGGCATCTACAAATAAGAGGAATAACCACCTTAATAGAGTGGGCTATCCCTCCCGAAACGTAGGGGCCAGGTTGGGGTTGACACAAAGGATCCAATAGGGTCGAAGTGTCCGTGATAGCTACAAAGCACGCACCCCAGTAACATAAGATAAGATAAGATCTAATATTAAACATAACAGTACCTTTGCAATTTTCCGTGGACATATCAATAAAACTTTTCGCGGAACACATCTTCGTTAATACTCTTGTGATGACCCCTGGGCCGTTGTGTGGATATATATCGCCTCTGAAGTTCTTCTTGAAGTCCCTGAAACAGAAACAGTTACTTGGTAAGTTAATAGAAATGTATGAGATTTGTACAATCTTTGGGGGTGTATGAAGCCCACGGGGCTTACTAGTCTAGACCTCGGTGACTTAAGGGCAGAGTGCTCGAAATATCAGTAAAAATATTTATAACCATGCATGATTGATTGTCTGGATGTTTCTTTTCTATGAGTAAAATAGTTTATCCGCAATTTAGAACCCACATTATAAACTAGCTTTTTCGTTTCGCGTGAACATCGGTGACACATTGCCTATGTCTTTTCTCAAGGTCTAACCTACCCCATACCAAATTTCATCAAAATCGGTTTAGTGGTTCAGGCGTAAAAGACGGACGGACAAACAAACAGACACACGCACTTTCCCATTTGTAACATTAGTATGGATGTTTAGTTTAAGTAAAGATGGCGCTGTAATAAAGTCCTAGAATATTAGTGGTACCTACAATAATTTGGATCATTAAATTTAAAATGTTTTTTTGGATGACAGGGTTATATTTACCTGTAAAACATCCCAAGAATATTGATCGCATAGTATACTATCGTCACAGATCAATTAGCCGACGACGCTCATTTCAACTACGCTACGGTCAACCAAACTACTGTTGATATAAAATAAAATAAATAAAATAAATGAAATAAATGAAATAAATGAAATAAATGAAATAAATGAAATAAATGAAATAAATGAAATAAATGAAATAAATGAAATAAATGAAATAAATGAAATAAATGAAATAAATGAAATAAATGAAATAAATGAAATAAATGAAATAAATGAAATAAATGAAATAAATGAAATAAATGAAATAAATGAAATAAATGAAATAAATGAAATAAATGAAATAAATGAAATAAATGAAATAAATGAAATAAATGAAATAAATGAAATAAATGAAATAAATGAAATAAATGAAATAAATGAAATAAATGAAATAAATGAAATAAATGAAATAAATGAAATAAATGAAATAAATGAAATAAATGAAATAAATGAAATAAATGAAATAAATGAAATAAATGAAATAAATGAAATAAATGAAATAAATGAAATAAATGAAATAAATGAAATAAATGAAATAATTGAAATAAATGAAATAAATGAAATAAATGAAATAAATGAAATAAATGAAATAAATGAAATAAATGAAATAAATAAATTAAATAAATGTTTATTGCAAAGCTTCAGAACAGTACAACTCTAAGGTATTTCGATTATATACATTGTACTTACAGAATATTAGTATTAAATGCCCTCTCATGAATGCCCATGGAGGTCAGTAAGGCAAAAGCGCCAATGGTGGACACTGTAAGGACAAACCAAAACTGCACTACCAAATTACACATATTTCTTAAAGAATGGTCATTGCGTCCTATTTTACCTGTTAAAGCTTAAAACGAACACATTTTTTCTTTAAAATACAGTTATTGTACATACACATGGTCGGCACCACCAATAGTCGGCACCACCAATTGTCGGCAATCGCTTGAAACTAATAGAAAATCTAGCCTTAAAAATACGGCAATGGTCTACGTATCTCACCTTTTCGTTTAAATGGTTTCGGTCTCGTGTCTCCCCTGACATCGCTCCTAGGGGAGACATCAAGATTTCTTCAGTCCTGTTGTCTCCCCCTAAGCTGGAGAGTTATCGGAACTTACTTTTGAAATTATTGAGTACTCATGACTCCTTGTCACTAGGGTTGCCAACCGTACTATATATATAGTATTGTCACAGTATTACTACTACATACAATAGCACGACGGATGTACTCACCCAGAGCAACGGAGGGGAACTTGCGCCGCGTCGGGGGGCGCGGAAGCGCTGTCCGCCAAATTGCGCCTTTTGCGGGAAAGTTCGCTCAGGACTACCTACGGTAGTTGTGCCGCGTGTAGGTATCGCTCGCGTGACAATTATTAAAACATTTTTTATTTCATATTATAATGCTGCACTATTGTTCCGTATACGGATGTCTTTCGATAACAAGTGCCTTTTTTTTCTTACGCGTGGTAAATCCTCACGGATACCCCTCCCCGCTCCGCAGGCGGAAGGGGGGGGGGGTTGTCGGACTCGAACCGACTAAACCGCACGCCGTCTGTGGGTCGTAGGGCTAGGCCGGAGGTGAGGTTATCGTGCGACATATCCCTCGCACCCCAGCTGACCCAGGGCCATCCCTCTCAGTCTGGCCCTCCTCGGGAGGGGGGACCACTAGGTCCCTGACTGGCTCCCGGTATGAGCCTGAAATTGGCAGCCGATTTGTAGCAGCCAAACACATATTCGCATTCCCAACTAAATCATGCCTAAATACTTTCTAAACATCCAGTGGAAGGTCTCCCATGAATTATAGAATTTTCCACCGATGCATACCATCAGGAAAATATACAATGTACACACTTTCTAAATTTATTAAAGTTTTCACGAGTATACCTAAGCTATAGTCTATGCTCCCTACTTCCGTCGATTATAGAATTTTCCACCGATGCGTGACATCAGGAAAATAGAAAATGTACAATTTTCTGGATTTTTCAAAGTTTTCACGAGAATACCTAAGCTGTGGTCTATGCTCCCTAGTTAATCGGGCTTGAATGTGTTCTAGGCATCTACTAGAAGGTCTACCATCGATTATAGAATTTTCCACCGAAGCATACCATTAGGAAATATGAAATCTACAGATTTTCTAAATTTTTTAAAGTTTTCTCGAGAGTATCCGAGCTGTATGCTATGCTCCCAACTAAATCGGATTCAAATGTGTTCAAGGCATCTACTAGAAGGTCTTCCATCGATTATAGAATTTTCCACCGATGTATAACAACGTGTACAAAATTATTAAATTTAATGCATTAACGCACATTAAAAATTACGCATTATTATTAATATTTTGTTTTTAGTATTTGTTGTTATAGCGGCAACAGAAATACACAATCTGTGAAAATTTCAATTGCCTAGCTATTACGGTTCTTGAGATACAGCCTGGTGACAGACGAACGGACGGACGGACAGTGAAGTCTTAGTAATAGGGTCCCGTTTTTACCATTTGCGTACGGAACCTTTTTTCCTCAGAAAAATCAATTCAGCTGAGTGACATTCTAGAATATGGGCCTAAGAGCAATATCAACTAGACACTTGTGTATCACATAATAGTAGATTGTTCAACAAGGGACTAAAACAAGCCATAATGACACGAGATGTTTTAGCCACCCGAGCGAAGCGAGGGTGCCTAATAATTCGAGTGTCATTATGGTTGTTTAGTCCAACGTTAAACACTCTACTTTTCACTTTGAATGCGAGGAAAAAAAAGCGACGTTTTATACAAAATTATAATATTTAAAAAAAAAATTAAGAAATAGGCAAATATCTTTTTCAACCTAAATATATTAATTCATCATATCGATAACGGGGTAAAGCCTCCGTGGCGTGGCGGTAGTGAACGCAGTCGCTACGCAGGAGGCGCGGGTTCGATCCCCGCTCAGTGCAAATGTTTGTATGCATGGATATGGGTATTTGCATTGGTCTGGGTGTTTCTATGTATAATATGTATGCATTTACAAAAAAAAATCTAAGTATGATTATCCGTATTCTAGATTCCATAATACAAGGTAGTAAAGCTATGCTTACCATGGATCTAGATAGCGTTGTGTGAAATGTTGTGGAATATTTATTTATTTATAATAACAAAGTTTCTAAGTTGCACAATTAATTGGTGTAGGTAAGTAATTGGTGATTCAAACTTGAAAAATAATTTAAAGCTAATTGGAAATGGATAATAAAATGAACTTATCCTTAAGACTTACATAATAATTAATTAAATTAATATCATTAATCGTGGTTCACGAAATTAAATGGGATTGTTTGATTTTTTCAAATGTCATTTTGAGGTTATTTCTATACACAATCACTAAAAAGGTGATAATCACAAACACCGTGATTGGCTGTTTAGGAGCTATCAAAGTAAATTAAAAAAAAATTACTTTAGTCCCTAGAGATTAATAAGGAACTTTAGTCCCGATATGCAGGGACTAAAGTAACATTTTAAGAGCATGAGAAGTGAAAATTACTTTACATTACTTTATAAGTAATTTAGGTCTATCTTAGGTGACCGCTAATAAAATACCGAAAGTAAAAAAAATTTATACAATGAAAAGCATACAAGCTGATGTTGGTCCGATAAGACCAAAGTTTGTAAAAACAGATATAGAATTGGATATAGATAGTCAAAATATCGCTGAAGCAATAATCTCTCTCTACAACTGTGATGACACTACTGACGTTGACGCTTTGATAAGCCAATTAAAAACGAATCTTACAAGACAGAACAATGTGTTTGGTTCCGAATTTGTCAATTTATATTGGTCGGAATGACTTACGTTAAATACACTCGAAAATGTTTTTATCAATTTCGAAGGTACCTTCACACACAACAAATAAAGACAATTATTCGTTTACATTGTCAAAAAAATAAAAAAAACACTATTTTGGTACCTGTTTTAGAAGATCTCCTACAGAAAAAAGACGATAAGCAAGATATTAATGAATCACATTCTCAAAAGTCAATGTATCTACATCTACACCAAGAATTCGACGTTAATTTATCTGTTGATAATTCAAATGACACTGCTTCGTTCCCTGATTTTTCAGAAAATCAAGGTGAATTATTTAAAGTAGGCTACTTTAACAAGCAAAGAAAAGCTAAATTCCAAAAGTATCGAAAATGCATCGAACGACATGAAGGATTCTTATTTTAAAAGATCAGCTACTCAACTTTTCGCCGGAAAAGAAAAACATTCATTTACAAGCAATGCTATTAATCGGGACTTTCAGGCTGATTTAATACCTGATTTCAGTGAACGGGCAGACACTGAAAATGATGTAACTTCTGCCAACAATCACGATACTGATGATTCCCAAGAAAACAAAAGAATCTACTGGGGAAAATACCACTTTCTCAGATATAGAACTCGATCAGTCTTATAATTCAGGAAGTAGTAAAATATTTGACGCAGCTGGAGAAGACATAATTGTGGAAAATAAAGAAAAAAAGGAAGAAAGAAAAAGAAGGATTGAACTGATTCCCAGGACAGAGTTCAAGTTTGATTTACCACCATCATTCTGGGAACAATATTTGATGGACCAAAATACTCTTAAAAGCCTTTTTTAAGAGTATTTTGGTCCATCAAATATGGACCAACGTTTTCAATATAGAATTGAAAAATTCGCCAAACATTTTCAAATGTGTGTTCTAGTTATCAAGTGGCATAAAATTCGTGTTAGCAAAAGGATTAAACAATTGACCTTTCGAGCTGTCGGTAAGTGCAAACAATCAAGTTGTACCCAATTTCAATTTAATTGTCAAATTCGAAAAAACGTACACACTGCTAATAGCGTTACTGTTTCACGCACCTCTGAGATTGATCCTTCAGCAAACGAGTGTCATTCGCGACCTTGTACTGGTAAGCAAAGACAAGAAATAGCGACAGCATTACGATCAACTTCAGCTGTGAAAAAGAAGTTAGTTGTTGATCAAAGCTGACAAAAATAAAATAGAAAAAGCAGCGTTTAAAGGAATAAAAAACAAGTCTACAATGCAGAGAACATACACAGATAAAAGAACACAGAAGTTTTTGCCGTTTGGCTACGGAACCCTAAAAATGGAAATACTGTCTAAGTTGAAAAGTTGTAAGTTAATGTACGTAAGTGCTATAATTTTAATTAAGCTATAGTCAATAATAAGGTAGACACCTATCCCATATTCCATTAGGTTAGGTAGTTACTTAACTAAATGTAATAAAATTTGTTCATAAACTAAGTTTATTAATATATTTCTGTTTATAAATTAATTTTAACAGTGCATTTTAAAGAATTAAATCCGAAATCGAACCACTAGTTATCATTCTAGGCAAGCTAAGTAATTGATTTGTTTAATATCTGTTTTTTTCTAAAAAGTTGCTAAGTACAAAATGGTTTACCTTTCATTAGCTAGGTACCTGCCAAGTAAATGGAGTATACTTATCTACATCAGGGTACCGACTGTACAGAGTGACTAAACGACCGTTACGGCAGTAGGTAGGTACATGCGCACTGTCAGTAGTGCTATGTCCGCATTATAATTGTGTAATTAACTGAAATACATTTTGCAGTTATTCTCCTACTAGGTATGCTTAAGTTCCTACATTAATGGGAAATTTCATTGAATAAGTTCAATGCTTCAAGCTTTATAACCTACAAACAGCTGCACGCTGAGTTTTTGCATATACACCAGTATTAGAAGGGCCCGTCGAGATAGTATTCAATATAAGTGAAGATAAAAACTTTAATAAATTAACTTACACTATCGCAGCCTGAGCTACTTCTCTTCCCAAAGGGTCTCTTGATAACGCAAGTGCGCCTGCAGATACTGATACATCATCCTCCCTTGCAGCCCAATTCGGCACCAATTCGTCGAAAGGTTTCGCCACAATCATGTCTAAATCTAAATACACTCCACCCCAGTTGAATAAAGATAGAAATCTCAACGCATCTGATGTGTGTGAAATTCGCCATCGAGTCTTATTTAACCCACCGGCACTCACAAAATCCTGTAACGGTGTTCCTTTAGCGTAATCAACTAAATGTAACCTTAGAAACTTAATATTGTCATATTTCGATAAAACTTTAGCACTGCCTAACTTCAGATTTCTTCCTGGCATAGGTCCCGCAAAGAACACGTGTATTTGCCAGTCTGGATGCATCCTGGCAGCAGATTCCACAGAGCATGCTTGTCGGCTGTTCAACCGACCTCGACACGATGTTTCATGGAAGTGAATTGACTTCGCAGGCGGAGCGAAATCTTTTTCGATTCGTGGCAAGGCATCGTCTACATGTGAGTAGTGACAGGATACGTCCTCAAACTCTTCCAGAGTGAGGAAGTATAGATCTGGTCCAAAATCACTTTTTATAATAGTCACACACGCCACCACAAGTAATATAAACATTTTAAATTTTGTAATGTTCTTCACTAAAATTTTGAAATATATGAGCACCATTCTCCCTGCTAGTGTATTTGCCGAATGCTAAACTAAATAGATAAGTTTTGATAACATGGCGTCGATGGGATAATGCTTACTACCTCAAGGTAACTTCAACTTCTTCAAAATAACCTCTGCAGCAAATCGCCACAGTTCGCCAATGTCAAGTAAATAAAATGTATTATAAAATTATTAATGGCGAAACGTCAATGTCAAGTGTACCAGAGCCACGTTAGCTGATACGTTATAAGAAATATTCTGTCCTCCGTGATAAGAACCAACAGAATATTGGCTTTATTCAACTATAAAAATACAACATGGCGAAATAATGCAAAACATAGAATCATAGATAATACATATAGTACGATCATAGATACAAATCGAAGAGATAAATGTAAAACTCAAGGAGAATATTATCACATTCGTCCCCTCTATGACCAGAAGTAGTCTTGTAAAAAACTGGAAGCCTGCGCACTCTGTTCGAGCGCCGAGGCTGGACGTTTTGTGCTTCTGGGTTCGCATTGGTACACGAGAATTGGTCTGTAGAGGATTCCTCTTGCTGGTTATCGTCAAGATCATCCTCTGATAGATCATCGTCCAAGGGTCGTGGTGCAGAAGCAAGTGATCTGTTAGAGACTTTTGTTTCTAGCCCGTCTGGTTGTCTTATAAAAGAATATTCGGTGTTACTATGTAGCAATTGGACTTCTTCTACAGCTGGGTCATATTTAGAGGCCCTATTCTTTTTCATGAAAACAGGTCCAGGTGAATGGAGCCAGGTTGGTAAGGTTAGTCCGTTTTGAGAGCGGCACGGATCATTGAACATGCGCTCGTGTGGTGTGGCATTGGTGCTCGTACACGGATCTTATAGAATGTAGTGCCGGTGTTAGAGCACTCCTAATGAGCGACATCCTCATTATTAGATTTTAGGTGCAGTAGTACCGTCGCCAGTGTGTGCTATTGAGGCGTTCGACTAGTCCATTTCCTTGAGGATTATCATGGTGTTGTGCGGCTACAGGATGTACCAATTATGGTTAAAAATTGACGGAATTCATCAGATAAGAAAGATGATCCTCTGTCGGAATGGACTTTTGCCGAATTACCGAAAGTAGAAAACAAATCTTTTAAGCTAGTAATCACTGTAGCTGAAGTAAGGTCCTTGCACGGATAAGCGAAGGGAAAACGACTTAACTCGTCAACTATTGTGAGTACGTACCGGTTCTGGGTGTTTGTTTGTAAAGGTCCCTTAAAATTTATATTCAACTTCTCAAAGGGTGCAGTCGCTTTATGTCCTTGATATCTCACGTAACGAAGTTATATTTCTGCACATGCAGGACATGCAGCCGTCATACTTTTTACGTCATCTACAGTACAGTAAGGTAGGTTCGGTACAAAAAAATATTAATAATATAGTTGAATGAATTGATATGTAATAAGACAAGAACTCACAGAATATTGGCTTTATTCAACTATAAAATACGACATGGCGAAACCGGAAGCGGAGATGGAAAAAATCGTCTGCAAATTTGAGGATATACAAAACGCGATCGAACTGTTGGACGCTGATCCAGAACAAGCTGAAGCTCATGAGCAAGAACGTCCTGTTTTAGAATAAAACATACTTTTTTACTAAAGCGCAAATTGATGCTTTACTAGCGGCTGCGACTACATTGCGATCGTCGTAATCATACCTGAACTTCCAGGAAACCTTGCGTTAAATTAGCAGAATTAGAACTCCCTAGATACGATGGGGACATTCGACAATGGTCTGTGTTTAAAAATATTTTTATGGCTTCTGCAGACGGCACTGATCTACCCGTTGTCAACAAACTACAGTACCTAAAGTCTCTAACTGGAGAAGCAGCGGGGCTCATTTCTTCATTACTCATCACTGAGGAAAATTATGTGGAAGCTTTGGAAATCCTTACTAAAAGATATGAGAGCAAAATCATCATTGTAAACTTTCATTTGAAAGCTGTAACTAATTTTGTCACAATTATGAGGTACACTTTGAAAGACTTCTCGGTCACTATGCAACAAAGTCTAGATTCACTAAAGGCTATCAACCTACCAGTTGACAGCTGGGACGTTATAGTGTTCATTATCTTGCAAAAAATTGACAACTCCTTAAGAGCTGCATGGGAGCTAAACAGAAAGGAAAATACTATGGCTGCTATGTGTGAGTTGCTCGAATTCCTCAATGCAAGTAGAACTGCCTTTGAACCTTTACTCTCAATATAGGTATTTCATCAATGAGTCATGATGCACCTCGGTCATGCTCACTATGTAAATAACTTCTCTCCCACTGACCCACATGCTTACTACATGCGTCACTTACCTGTGATAAGACCTGATAGTGCATCAACGAAATAGTTAATATATGCCATGTCCGTCTCCATTCCTATTCTTATCACAAAATTGGAAAGAGTGGAAAGACCACATAAGCAGTGATGAGCACCTGAAATTTGGAAAATCACAGGGGAGTATACTGGGGCCTACTCTATTCATAGTATACATTAACGACCTGTGTGCTTTGCAGTCTTCAAATTGTCTGGTTTTCACTTATGCAGATGACACGGCACTTTTCATACATGAAGCCGCCTGGGACAAGACAAAGGCAAATGGCTATGACTAGGGTTATGACCTGGCTATCACAGAATCTGTTGACGCTTAAAATTCAGTCATAAAAGCACAGTTTGCGATAGTAACTGTGACTGTGTAACAGTCCCTAGAGCAAATGTAGTTAAATACCTTGGCATTCATAACGATCAACTCTTGAAATGGAATGACAATATAGCACACCTTAATGCACGAACCAGAAAACTTATTTATGTATTTAAACTCTTTCGTAATTCTGCAGATCGACACACACTAAAGATAACCTACCAATCACTTTGTCAATCATTCATATTACAGTCTTATTGCATCACTTCATGGGGATCAGCAACAAAAACTTGCATACTGCCATTAGAAAGGGCCCAACGGGCTGTACTCGAGGTTATAAGCAAAAAGAACTTTTGATACAGGGGTACTAACAGTGAGACAGTTATTCGTATACCAAACATTATTCAAGAAACACAAGACGCTTATCTTTGATCCTAATAGTTATCCCACCAAACGCCGTTCAGACAAGGTTTGCCCCCCTGTAGGACATAGGACAGAAAAGGCAGCAAGACATTATAAAGTGAACAGCGCCTTTCTTTATAATAGCCTTTATAGTCTAAATAATCATGAGTTTAGTTTAGCATTAAAAGAGTGGCTCGGGAAACTGAATTACAATGCTACTGAGGCTTTTCTACATACATAGTAAATGAGCACCAGCAAAACACACACACACACAAACACATACACACACATAAACAAACATTTATTCACAAACACTAACATGACTGACCACACATTATCGCACATAATTACACAAAATTTATGTGCGAAATACCTGAGTGCCTCAACTGCCAGGAATGATGGCAGAATATTCAATATTCACTCTCAGTGGGGACTAGGTATTTTTTTCAATTACATAACACTTGTTACCCAATATACAGGCTTGCCTTCCTTGGGAACACGGTAAATCCTTTGATAGCTTAAGTACCACAGTCATATAACCTTCGTTAAGTTGCAGGTGCGGAGACGGAACCATCTTCCTGCTACCGTAACACAGGTTAGTTCCTAGCACGGGGCTGGTATCTGTGAATACCTCAGTTTTAAAATTGTTAACATAACTTAAGCGTTGCATTCAAGAATTGTTTCTTGCTCAATAATGATATCATTATTATTATTCTCTTTATTGCTTTTAAAAAACTTACAAATTATATTTTTAAATACATATAAATAAACAAAAAAAAAACAAACATCTATTTAAAAATATAAAATTTAGTACCCCACCGGTATCGGGTCCAAGGACCAAGCTACCGGTGGTTAGGGCTCCAGAGAAAGGAACTTCCTCAGGATGCGCGCCGTATTAAGGAGCACTACCTTTTGCATCTGGCCCTTGATCCAACCGTCTAACCTGAGCCTCTTCAGGTGTTGGTCGAGGCTCTTTGATATCAGTCCGTTGACTGACACAACTATCAGAACAATGATTGCTGAGTCAAAATTCCACATGTCGACAACCTCGTGGGCCCAGTCCAAGAATTTGATCTGTTTATCTTTCTCAGCTTCCACGAGATTCTCGTCATGAGGAATGATGACATCGACAATCAATGCCCGGCGTTCGGATCGGTCTATCACCACAATGTCAGGCTTGTTGGCTACAATAGTCCTTTCAGTGATGATAGATCGATCCCAGTAAAATGTGATATGACTTTTTTCTAGAACTGGCTCAGGAACATACCTATAGTAAGGCACCTTAACTTCCACAAGGTTGTATTTCAGAGCGAGTCGCTGAAGGATTATCCTGGCTACTTGATTATGTCTGTGCAAGTACTCGTTAGCAAGACGAGAACAACCGGAAGTAATATGTCTGAGGGATTCACCAGGTTGGTGACACTTTCGACAGATGTCAACTGTGCCATTCCTCATGATATACTTCCGGTAGTTATTCGTCTTGATAACTTCGTCAGCAATTGCACAGACGAAACCTTCGATTTCCCCAAAAAGGTCACCGAAACATAGCCTAGAAACACATGCTAATAGGTCTACTTCGGGCCTGTGGAGGACCCGATAGAACCTGCCATGTAGCTCCTTACTCTGCCATACCTCCCTGCGGCTATCAGTGCCAATAACTGTAGGCCTACACCAGTTCCCCTTAGCCAAACCGAGCGGGGTGAGCCCGACATCCACGTTGACTACATCACGATGCATATCCACGTTGGACTTAAGAAAATAGTCTCTGAGATTGCACACCTCGCGATTATGAAGGCCATTTAAAAAACCTCGACCCCCACATTTCCGCGGGATGTACAATCTCATGACTAACGACCGTGGATGATGCATTCGAAATGCAGTCAACTGAGTCCGGACTTTCCTATCAATGGTGTCGAGTTCAGTCTGAGTCCACTTGAGTATGCCGAAGGAGTACATCAAGAGTGGCATGACCCAACTGTTAAAAGACTATTAAGTACCTTTTTCAGGTGGCCAAAGAAACGTTCCTGTAGCATTTGTTTCATGCCGGCGTCATTGATGCATTACGCCTGTACTTATAGGTCTCAGATACGAGGAGTGATTTCAGGTTAGTGGAATCAGAGTGCCACACATACCCTCCGACTCCACCACCCGCCCTTGTTTTACATGAATGACTGCACATTTTTCCACACCAAACGCCATTTTCATGGAATTACTGAATGTTTCAGTTACCTACAGTAAAACCATTAACCTGTCAAGTGAGTAAATAATAGACACAATAGGTAAACAATAGACTCGCGGTGCGATCGCACCGCTTGGGATCTTAGACTTTAATTGAGAATTGGTGTAGGCAAATAACTTCAAATCATCCATGTTAAGCAGGTGGGATACCATCTGAACCTATAGCCTAACCCTGAATTCACTAGTAAATTACTAAGTGGGTTCAGGGCTAAGCAGAACCAAAGGGGACTCACACTGTCCCCTTGAAAAATACCCCGCTCTATTGTTATCAGCTCGCCACTACCCACTAGACAGAACTAAAATACTCTCATGATTTCATCCTAGTCCGGTCATTTTAGACAATTGAAATAAAAAAAATTCCGACAGAGCCAAATCTTCGTAGAGACCTTAGGTTTACCACAAGGAATAAAGTGTCAAAAGTCCCCATCAGTCCCATGTGAGCTTAGGGACTTATTTGGGGCCCAAGGTCAAAATTTTAGGTTTTTTGGATTTTTCTCGAAAACGGTAAGTTTTATCGAAAAAGTACCTCAGAGCAAAGTTGTAGATCTTAAAATTCTCTATAAAAATGGTCCCTGTGATTTTTTCTCTAAGACCCACTATTTCCCAGATATTGCGCTTGTAAGAATCACGTTCTACATAATATGCACACATTTCCACACCACCTGTGAGGTAGTGTACTCGGCGCGTTTTTTTTAACGTGGTATCCCCGGTAGGCCTATTCCACGAACCTTTATGACGTTATTTTCAGGAACAATAATTATTTAATAGTATGAAGATTATTGATATGGGTTACTGAGTTTAACTGTCGTTCTAACTTTTTTTTATTACTTTAATCTGACTCATACTCTTCATATTCAACTTCAACAATCATGTTTTCTTCAATTTCTTCTTGTTCTTCTTCTTCTCCTTCCTGTTGATGAACGCTTAGAAATTGTTCAAATGAAGATGAATCAGTTGTCTCTTCATCAAAATCACATGAATCTTCCTCTCTTGTATTTAATTGAACATTTGAGCAAGAGACACCTTGTCAATTGGTACACGCTGGAGAACACTGCAACCCTACTTTTTTACAGCCACATTTGGCACTACAACCTTTCTTGCAATTGCAAAAAATAGCGTTAAGAAGTTTTTCTGGAGCAGGGGGCAGTAAAGTTCGAATTGGTTCCAAAGTATTATTTATCAATTTCCAACCCAGTCTTCAGGGTTCAGTTCATTGCCTTGCCATGTCTGAACTTGATAGTATACTCGAAACAAATGTTGACTAGCAGATGCCGTTGTTGGAGGAAGACAAGATAGCTGTACTTTGTAACAAGTTAATTTTCATTCTTAGCAGTACATAGATTTCTTTGTTCCAGAGCCACCTAGAGTGTCTCACGGGAACTAGGCATAATTGTTTGGCAGTGAAACTTCTAATCTTCGATTAGGTGTGTTCTAGTTCTCACACTCGACCGGCGGATGGCGCTGGTGTCCTACAGCATATATCCATTTTTTAATTGCACTCATTTATCATTTTATTTACAATTTAACAATAATAAATAAATGGGACTTACTTTCTCAGAAATTGTGACATATTCGTGAACAAGTCATAATTATAATAAATGTTTGTCATATTTGGTCTAGGCGTGTCTGTGGCCGTCAGCGGCTGATTAGTTTGCTTGTCTATTGGCCGCTAATGAGTTAGGTCGTGACCAGCAGAATTTTGAGGTTTGTTCACGAATATTCGATGGATTCGGGTATAAATAGGCCTGCGCCGATCCTCAAGCGAACTTCTATTTCAATCTTCGTAGCTGTCTCTGAGTAAATAATTTCTGTGTAAATTTTCTCTGATCGATTTTGTTTGGTGAAAACCGTGGTCCCAGATATTCTGGTAAGTTATTTTGTAATTCTATTTTTTGGGACCGATGGCGGGCCTGTATGCATACTCACGGCTTAAGAGTGGTCTGTTTTATACAGGGTCGCTGGTCTGAGCTCGTGTGCCTCTCTGAATTCGCCCTTGTCCTACATTTATCTACGGCGTGCTTCGTGGTACAACGGCTGCTGTGAGCTGCATACATCGGCGAACCGTCTACTCCGAACATCCCAGAGGCCATCCCGCAATCACCCAAGGCCAGTACACTGTCGCCGTGTACCTGTTAATGTGTAGCTGTAGTGCCAACCAGACGTAAACGTAGTACACTTAGTAGCCTGTACTAGAATTCACGTACCTTAAATGTGTAGCTAGTGCTATAATTCATCTGCCTATTATCTGTGCCTGCTGTGTATGTTCTTTCTGTCTCACACTTCTGTATTCTGTGCCTGTCTGTCTACCTACTTATCTATCAAGATACTTCATACTTCTGTCTGCTGTGTCTGCCTATCTACATTCTCACATATTTATAGAATAATACTGTACTTCTCTTTGTCTACCTACTTTACAACTATATATTTCTGTGTGTAACGCAATATTATCAAATATATGTGTGTACAATCCTGATAACCAGCTGTTTTCATTGGAGCCCTAGCTACCCTGTGCACGCACCTCTCTAGCTCTGTGAAAAAGGCGCCCTGGGAAAGAGTTCTCTGCATCAGCCCTTGAGCGAGCCGGTGAGTACCCACCTGAGCAAATCAGTGATTACAAATTGGCTCCCAACGTAGTGGCAAGACTCTCGTACTACTCTGCGGTAGTCTCAGTCTAGTGTGTGTGCATAGGTGGTTACCTCTGATGAAAACAACCTGGGAATCCGTCTGAGACTTCCCAAGACGTTAATTGGTTGTGTTAGCAGCTGAACATGTAATTAATCTTCTTGTCTTTTTCCAGCTACCTACACCTGGGCTGGGAAAAGACGCCCAAAATTCTAAATTTCCAAATTAAAAAACAGCTGTGATTTTGGTAAGATTTTTGATTTTTTCGGCATACCCACTTTTTTTTCTTTTTTGTTTTTTTTCTTTTTTTCTTTTTTCTCCCTTTTTCTAGCCTGTTCTAGTCTTTCTTGCGGATGCGCACATATATATTTGGACTGTAATATAACTTTTTCTGTGTAATAAAACTTAATAAGATTTTCTGTGTAACTACAAACTTTATAGAAGGTGTGTAGGTACCTTGCATTTTGAATATTAACTTGAACTTTCTTCTCATAAATGATAGAAACTTTTAATTCTATTACTTTTAATTCTATTAGACAGCCTGTATTTGTATTAAATTATAGCAATCAATTTAAAACTTTAGTTAAATATCAAGCACCTTGTTGATATCTACTTATGAACCTCTGTTTTACATCTTGTACCTTGTATGTTTGACCTACATTGCCAGTTGTGTAACTGACTTTGCATTTGAGTCTAGACTTTAACTTTAGTGTATTAATAATAGACACCTGTAACTCTATTATAAATATAAATCATATAATTTAATTTGAAACCATTGTTAGATATCATACACTTTGGTGGAACTTACTTGTTATTTCTGTTTAATACTTTGTGATTGAACCCTGTCTGTGTCATCTACATTGTTACTTATTTAATTGTCGTAATTAAACTTTTACATCATGGCACAGATGCAAAAATATATTAACTATCTGAGAAAAGACGAACTCTCTAACGAGCTGGCTCACATAGGCATTGCAGTGGCACCTGATGCGACGGTGGCTGGCCTTCGGAGTGAGCTGAGGACGGCACACCGACTTGTCCGTCGGGGTAGCATCAAGCTGAAGGCGGTGGTCCCCACTGATGCAGCGGCGGAGCTTTCCATCTGTACGCCTAAGGTCTCGGAACTAAGTGAGGCCCTCCAGTCAGGTGACTTTGTTTCTGATAAGAATTGTCGCATAAGAGTAGCCTTCAGGGCGAACTATCTGCTAACTAGGCTGGCTCGTTGTGGCCTAGATTGTCCTGAACTGGCCGAACTTCGTGATAGGCTTGTGAAGATCGTCGCTGTGGCTGAACCCAGCACTGATTCTGAATCTGACGGGTCAGATGAAGGTGATGATGATTCGGGTCGTGACCGGGTAGAGTACACTTCACCTGCAGTGAGAGAGGACCGCTCGGTACGAGCTAGTTCTAGTAAATCTTGTTCCACGTCTGACAACATAGTGTATAGGGAACGTCCCGTTAACCTATGTTCTTTTAACTTAAAATATGATGGTTCCTCTTGTGTGCGCGTGTTTTTAGAGAGATTAGAAGAGCTTAGATGTGCACGGGAGGTCTCTAAGTCTAAACTCCTTCTGGCTTTCTCTGACCTGTTGGACGGACCAGCTTTGTCTTGGTTCCGTACCAATAGATCTAATTTCATCTCATATGAGGACCTTATTAGTGAGCTTAGAGATACATTCGATATTCCTGACTATGATTATCGTCTCAGAAATGAGATTAGACAGCGTAGCCAATCCCGCTCTGAGTCCTTGGTTAGCTACTTATGTACAATGCAGGCTATGTTCTCAAGGTTGTCGTGTAAAATGCCCAGTGAGGAACAGCTGGACATTCTCATGCACAATATTAGACCAGACTACATGAAGGAATTGGCCTTGCATGATGTCAACTCTATTGATGATCTGAGACGTCTAGGTAAGCGTCTGGAGCTTGCGCGTACAAGGGCGGACGCTTTCCGTGAGCCTGTTCTGGACAAATTTGAGATTTCGTCTGATTTACACCAGCACAAGACCAAAGGCGTGCAAAAGCCCCCTAAGCAGGTGTCTGCAGTCGAGACGCCATCTACCTCCAACGAACGCAAATGCTTCCGGTGTGGCGAAAGCGGGCACGCTGCATACAACTGCACCCAGTCGAGAGAGTTGGTGTGCTTCCGGTGCGGTCTCAAAGGAGTCAAGACACCAGACTGCTCAAAATGTACTGGTAAGCCAAAAAACGCGTAAGCCAGGGCCTTATTGTGAACTCTATACATCACTCTGTATCTGAGTCTATTTCTGATAGGGTCCTGTTTACTAAACGGGATAACGATGTTAGACCGTATCTAGTTGTTAAAGTATTAAATTTAAATGTCTTAGGCCTTCTGGATTCCGGTGCCTCTTGCTCTATACTAGGAAAGGGAGCGCACCGTATCTTCTTGGAACTGGGTTTTGATCTTGAAAGTATCAACCCTGCCTTTCGCATTACAACTGCCGACAGCTCATATGTGCAATGTCTGGGTTGTATTTCTCTACCTATTGAGTATAATTCGGTTATCCGAGTTATCAAATTCTATGTTGTTCCGGGAATCACCACCTCCATGATATTTGGAGTGGATTTTTGGCAGCAATTTAAGCTAGGTGATAAACTAATTTCACAAAATATTAGTCTTGATGGTTTTAGTGACAATAATCCTATCGAGTCTGTGTCTCTTAACAGTGGCCTCGAGGATTACAGCAACCTGACTACTAAACAAAGGGGTGTAATCAACGAGATCATTGAAAAGTTTGACTCTTTGAACACGGATAAGGTGGGTTTAGGTCGGACTACACTTGAACATCATGTCATTGACACTGGTGACAGTAAGCCGATCAAACAGCGTTACTACCCGCTCTCTCCTCTCAAACAGAAAGCCCTGGAAGCCGAGTTGGACCGAATGCTAGAGATGGGAGTAGTGTCCCCGTCTCAGTCCGCATGGAATTCTCCAGTGGTCATGGTGGAGAAGGCGAACGGCGAACTCAGGTTGTGCTTGGACTCTCGCAAGCTCAACTCTGTGTCAAAAAGTGACGCCTATCCCTTACCGTACATTAATCAAATCTTGGACCATCTGAATAATGCTAAATATTTATCCTCTGTAGATCTGAGTGCGGCCTACTGGCAGATTCCGTTCGACTCTCTGCAGTCCGCCGAGAAGACTGCCTTTACAGTTCCCCGGAGAGGGCTGTTTCATTACAATACCATGTGTTTTGGACTCGTTGGAGCTGCCGCCACGATGCAGCGCCTAATGGACCGTCTGTTTGGTCCTGAGTTCGACAATAGGGTATTTGCGTTTCAGGACGACATAGTCTGTGTGTCCAGTACCTTTGAGGAGCATGTAGAGCTCTTACATAGAGTCTATCAGCGACTCAAGGATGCTGGCCTAACTATTAACATGAAAAAGTCTCACTTTTGTCGGAGTGAACTCAAATACCTGGGGTATTATGTGGACAAACACGGCCTTCGGACTGACCCTGGTAAAGTTGAGGTTATTCTCAACTATCCTACACCTACTAACCCAAAGGAGGTTAAGAGGTTTCTGGGAATGGCCGGCTGGTATCGCCGTTTTGTCAATAATTTCTCTAAGATTAGTAAACCTCTGTGTAAACTAACGTCCAAGAATGTTAAGTTCGAATGGACACCTGAAGCGGAACAGTCCTTCAATCTTCTCAAATCAGCTTTGGTCTCTGCCCCTATATTGAAGATGCCTAATTTTGAGTTGCCTTTCCGTATTCTCAGTGATGCGTCCGCATTTTCAGTTGCTGCTGTGCTGACACAAACTCACGATGGAGTTGAACACCCTATCGCCTACTGCAGCCGTTCTCTCAACAAGAACGAGGTGAACTACAGCACAACTGAGCGGGAACTTCTGGCCGTGATTTTCGCCTTAGAACAATTCAGACAGTACGTCGAAGGCCAGAAGTGTACAGTCGTCACGGATCACTCCTCTTTACTGTGGTTCCATAAGCTGAAAAACCCTACGGGTCGTTTAGCGCGTTGGAGCATGAGGCTAAGTCAATTCGATTTTGACATTGAACATCGGAAGGGTAAAGATCACGTTGTACCTGATGCTCTGTCTCGTATAACGATTGATTCGCTAGATGCTGCCTCCTCTAAAGACCCTTGGTATATCCACACCATGAACAGTGTGCGGAAGAACCCTTGGAAGTTGCCGAATTTTGACATTCGTGACAACCTTTTATATAGATTTTCTAAGAATAAATACTCTCTGACTTCAGATTTCGACTGGAAGTTGGTGGTACCCCAGGAGGATCGCCTGTCCCTGCTCTCTAAGTACCATGATGACACACTTAGTGCTCATGGTGGTGTTTGGAAGACACACAAAAGGTTAGCCCTAAATTATTATTGGCCCAAAATGTACGAGGACGTCAAACAATATGTCGGGAAGTGTGAAGTCTGTAAGCAGTACAAACCCGTAAATACGTCTCGTCCTGGCCTCATGGGTAGCCCGAAGCGGGTGTCGAAGCCTTTCGAAGCTATCTCTGTCGATCTACTTGGTCCCTTTCCTACTTCAAGTAATAGAAACGTGCACCTGATCGTGGTCTCCGACTATTTTAGTAAATACGTCATGTTGTGCCCTATTCGGGTTGCCACAGGCGCTGTGGTCGCGAGATTCATAGAGAAGAGTGTATTTCTTGTTCATGGAGTATGTAAAACTATTTACATGGATAATGGTCCTCAGTTCGTAAGTAAGCCTTTTAAGGATCTACTAACTAAATATAATGTACCCAATATATACTATAACCCTAGGTATCATGCCCAGACTAATCAGGCGGAAAGAGCTATTCGCAATGTTGTCCAAGCGATCTCGTGCTATGTGAAGTCACAACACAAAGCATGGGATTCGTTCTTGGTTGAAGTACAGTGCGCTCTGAACACTGCGGTTAGCGAAGCAACTCGCTTCACCCCATACTTTCTGGTGCATGGTAGGGAGTTCATTGGAGATGGAGTTCTATACAGGCAGTCAGACATTGCGTGCCACCCGGCTTCTGTCGCTGTGGACGATCCATCAGCCTTTGGTGTCAAACTGAGAGAAATACAACGCATCTACGACCAGTTGAGGAAACACTTGAACGTTGCCCACCAGCGTAATGAAAAGTATTACAACCTCAGAAAAAGGCATGTGGAGCTGAAAGTAGGACAAATCGTGTACAAACGCACGTTCTACCTGTCAAACAAAGCAAAGAACTTCACTTCCAAGTTAGCCCCTAAGTTCCTTAAATGTGTGGTAACCGCCAAGCAATCCCCTCTGGTATATAGGCTGTCAGATTTAGACGGTAAGGATCTTGGTGAGTACCATATCAAAGACATCCTGAAGTATAAGGAGGAGCCGTCTCCAGTACCTAATGTCAGCGATGTTGCCACTACATAGCACTGTTTATCTAGTCTATAAAACCAGCGCTATGTTATGCTTAATCTGTATAATATCTGTTTTCTCTCTGAGTATCTACGTGACTATAATTTGTCACATTGTAGGTTCCACCATACACCGTACCGAGTGTTTCTCTCTCATTTCGCACCTCAATACTCCACCACTCCTTGTAGGTGTTGGTAGTGTTGGTGTATCTGTAGTGGGTAAAGGGAACGTTCATTTTCTTAGCAGGGCATTTGACTCTAGCTATGTAACCTAACCATTGCGCGAGTCAGTGTATAATTAGGTGTGTGGGAGGAATGTTCTTTAGTTTTGTAATTATAGTTGTCAGTTTGTGTTTGAAATACCCAGCTGTTTATCTATATCTATTGTAAGCATTTTCTGTTTTCTTTGTTGTGTATTTCCAGCGTATCGTGTCCGCAGGAAATACTATTAAGGGGGGGGGGGTGGTGTAACAAGTTAATTTTCATTCTTAGCAGTACATAGATTTCTTTGTTCCAGAGCCACCTAGAGTGTCTCACGGGAACTAGGCATAATTGTTTGGCAGTGAAACTTCTAATCTTCGATTAGGTGTGTTCTAGTTCTCACACTCGACCGGCGGATGGCGCTGGTGTCCTACAGCATATATCCATTTTTTAATTGCACTCATTTATCATTTTATTTACAATTTAACAATAATAAATAAATGGGACTTACTTTCTCAGAAATTGTGACATATTCGTGAACAAGTCATAATTATAATAAATGTTTGTCATATTTGGTCTAGTCGTGTCTGTGGCCGTCAGCGGCTGATTAGTTTGCTTGTCTATTGGCCGCTAATGAGTTAGGTCGTGACCAGCAGAATTTTGAGGTTTGTTCACGAATATTCGATGGATTCGGGTATAAATAGGCCTGCGCCGATCCTCAAGCGAACTTCTATTTCAATCTTCGTAGCTGTCTCTGAGTAAATAATTTCTGTGTAAATTTTCTCTGATCGATTTTGTTTGGTGAAAACCGTGGTCCCAGATATTCTGGTAAGTTTTTTTGTAATTCTATTTTTTGGGACCGATGGCGGGCCTGTATGCATACTCATGGCTTAAGAGTGGTCTGTTTTATACAGGGTCGCTGGTCTGAGCTCGTGTGCCTCTCTGAATTCGCCCTTGTCCTACATTTATCTACGGCGTGCTTCGTGGTACAACGGCTGCTGTGAGCTGCATACATCGGCGAACGGTCTACTCCGAACATCCCAGAGGCCATCCCGCAATCACCCAAGGCCAGTACACTGTCGCCGTGTACCTGTTAATGTGTAGCTGTAGTGCCAACCAGACGTAAACGTAGTATACTTAGTAGCCTGTACTAGAATTCACGTACCTTAAATGTGTAGCTAGTGCTATAATTCATCTGCCTATTATCTGTGCCTGCTGTGTATGTTCTTTCTGTCTCACACTTCTGTATTCTGTGCCTGTCTGTCTACCTACTTATCTATCAAGATACTTCATACTTCTGTCTGCTGTGTCTGCCTATCTACATTCTCACATATTTATAGAATAATACTGTACTTCTCTTTGTCTACCTACTTTACAACTATATATTTCTGTGTGTAACGCAATATTATCAAATATATGTGTGTACAATCCTGATAACCAGCTGTTTTCATTGGAGCCCTAGCTACCCTGTGCACGCACCTCTCTAGCTCTGTGAAAAAGGCGCCCTGGGAAAGAGTTCTCTGCATCAGCCCTTGAGTGAGCCGGTGAGTACCCACCTGAGCAAATCAGTGGTTACAACTTGCTTTTTGTTTCGTGTATTTTTTACAAATGTTAAATATCTGTACGTATCTATGCAATCACTATTTTTATGTCTAAAATGACCGGACTAATCATACAAACTACACAATATAACACATGCTAAAGAAATTCTAGAATTATCTAACATTCAACCAAACACTAACATACAATCTCCTACAAACATAAATTATTCACAAAACAAGATAAAGATCAAAAAACATCCTACACGTTGGAGGTCGCGTACATCACTATATAATACTACCAAGCAAAGATTACATAACTGCTCTTATCATTTTTCACTATCATAACAAACTACTACGTTCTGGTCTTCAAAATACATTATACAATATAAGACTTACCTACCGGCCTATACATGGTAGGCGTGAAGTTAAAAAATGTACCTATTCACTCTTGTACCATATGTATTAGGTATTGAAGAACGGTCTGTGGACAACAAATGTCTAGCCTACCAGCACCCCGGGTCACATTGACTCGAGTATTTACCAATGTAGGGATAGATTTCAGTGGCACCATAGCCATTAGAAGTTCTATGACTAGAAACTGTAGGTGCTAGGTTACATATGTTTATGTGTGTTTAGCTACTCGTGCACTTCACTTAGAGCTGGTCACTGACCTCTCTATTCAGGCTTTTATTTGTGCTCTCAAGAGATTTATCGCAAGAAGTGGTATACCTACTTGTTTATATACTGATAATGCTACTAATTTTAAGGGTGCTAAATCTGAGCTTCATCTATCTATCTATACTATTATATAATTGTAAAATAGTCATGTCTGTACATTGGATATATTTAAAAAAAAATACTTGGAGTTGTAACATGGTATTTTTCATCCGTAGTAGTGTATACAATTCTTTGTTTCAGTGCCATCTACAAATTCTAATAGGAACTATGTATAATTGTGTAACAATGTAGGTCTCAATCTTCGACCGATTTTTGTTCTAGTTCTCACCCTCGACCGTTGGATGGCGCTGAGTGTCCCACAGTATATTTATCAAATCTGTAGTCGTGTTTATTAATTATTTCATTTACAATTTAAAAAATAGTAAAATAAATGGAATTTATTTCCTCAATTGTGATATATCGGTAAGCATGTCATAATTATTTTATTACTGGTCACAACCCGTCTAGCGATTGTCTACGGGATGAGCAGATAATGAGTTGTTTATGCTACTAATTAACCTCACTATGAATTAGCATACTTTTGAAGATTGTTCGCGAATGTTCGATCTATCGGCTATAAATAGACTTGCGCCGATTCTCCCAGAACTTCTATTTTCGATTCTCGAACCAGATGGAACCTTCGCTATAAGTGTATTAAGCCATCTCTGCTTAAGTAAAAGTCTCTGTGTCAATTTCTGAAGTCATTATTGTTTGGTGAAAATCTTGCTCCCAGATACTCTGGTAAGTCTTTATTGGGGTGCTCGTTGGGTAACCTCCACGTCGGTCTCTCCGTTTCTTCCCCCTTTGGACCACGGTCCTGGGGAGCGGAAGCGGGGGGGCTGGTGCACCCTGGACAACGGCTAACAGGCTCCTACCTTGGGAGTTCTGTTGGCCGTTGACAAATCACCCAACGGTTGACCTCACGAGGAGGTCGTGGGATGGCGGGCCTTCAAGGCCCGCGGGAAGGGGTCCGTAGGACACCCTTCCATTCCAACAGCCCTTTTTAGGGCTAGCTGACCCCATTGCACGAGGGGGTCGTGGTATGGCGGGCCTGCAAGGCCCGCGGGGAGGGATCCGTAGGGTTCCTCCCACCTCAACAGCCCTTTTCAGGGCTAGCCGTCGCTCCCAGTACCCCTCTGCTTTAGCAGAGGAGACATGGGAGAGGCGACGGGATCCGTAGGATCCGGGGACGGGTCGGCCCACTGCTCGCGCAGGGGCTGACGGGCATTCGTGCCTCCGTCGGCGTTGGGAGAGTTGGCTACTCCCCCGCATCGCGTAACCTCCGAGATGTCGACAACGACCTGAGTGCTAGCCACACTCGGGAACGCCGATATCCTGGAGGCCGTGGGGCTTGCCTTAATTGGCCGGCCTGCGATAAGGAAAAGTCTGAAAACCCGACAACGAAGTCGCTTAAAACCTGTGGATACCTGGGGACCTCCACAGTATGTACCCCGCTTCCTGGAATGGCCGTCACCCAGGAAGTGTAATTAGAGCGGTTCTACTCGTGGGACATCATGGAGAAATTTATAACTACAAAACCCAAAAACCCAAACCCAAGCGAAATAGTCTGCACGGAGGTCGTGCAGCATCACGACGCGGAGGTCGCGTCCCAAGCGGTGTCAGACAACCTCGACACCGCCGCCCAGAGCAGGGCTAGCAGTCCGGGCGTAACAACCCGGAGCTCGGCTGGGAAGAGGAACCTAGTTCCTTCCCCCCGGCCATTTGAGCCGGATCCGGAGGTCAGTATGACTGATTCTTCAACCACCAGCAGCGGCCGGGAGGGAGAATACCTTTCTCCCCCGCCCAAGTTTGCGGCGCTCGGACGCCGAAAGACGCGGGGTGGCAAGAGGGCTGCCCCACAAAAGCGTGCCCCAGCCCCAGTCCCGAAGGATGCCATGGCGCCGCCGAGTTCCTCCTCCTTGGCGGCGCCCTTGCCTTGTGCCGGCGACACCACCTCTAACCAGGTGGTGGAGGCCCTTAAAGGCCTTGCTAAGGCCCGAACTGGGGCTATGACGCCGGAGGAGGACCGGCTTATGCGGTCGACGCTCCGCCTTGTTGAGCAATATAATTTGCTCAGGGCGGAGCTAGGCCGTGCGCAGCGGGAGCGGGCTGACCTCGGCAGGCGTCAGGAGGCACTGCTCGGGGAAACCGAGCGGCAGGCGGCGGAATACCGCAAGGAGATGGCGAAGATGGCGGCTGAGTTGGCGGCGCTCCAAGACCGTGTGTCCCGCACAGAGAGGCGGAGGGTCGGAGCGCAGCCGGAACCGCCATCGCCACCGTCTCGGTCGAGGTCGCCGGTGCGGCCGGAGACGCCGCCAGCGGCGCCTCCGCGTTTGCCGCCGCCGCCGCTCCTGCCACGCTTGCCGGTTCCGCCACCGGTGCAGGTGCAGCCGAAGTTGCCGACGCCGCCGCGAGTGCCGCCGCGTTCGTCGGCAAACTCTATAGAGGCCTGCATGGCGGCAATGGCGGCACAACAGGCGCGGCACGAGGAGTGGACGCGGAGCTGTCTGGAGGCCATTATGGCCTCCATTCACCATCCACCCTTGGCGCAGCCGAGTGGGGGATACGCCGGAGCGGTCAAGCGGGGCCCCATCCGCACGGTAGCGGCGGGGTCCCCGCAGGAGTCGGCCCGCGGCGCGCCCACTGCGCCGGCTGCCCCGGCCACCATAGCTGCGTCAGCCAGGGGTGCCCAAGCCAAGGGCAAGGGAAAGGGGAAGGGCAAGGGGAAGACGTCCCCAGTCCCAGCCCCGGCCCTGGCACCGGTTTCGGCCCCGACTGCCTCCAGTAGCTCTGCACCGGCAGGGGGCTGGGAGGTGGTCGGTGAGGCCAAAAAATCGCGGAACGCCCGTAAAAAGGCAGCAAAAAGGGCCAAGAAGGCCCTGGCTGCTGCGAAGGGAGCGCCAGGAAGGCTGCGCGTCCCCCGTACCACCGCTGTCGTCTTAACGATGACACCGGAGGCGACGGAGAGGGGCGTGCAGTACGTGGACCTGGTAAAACAGGCGAGGGGCCTCATTGATATGAGGGCCCTCGATGTGGCGGGGACCCTCCGAGTGACACACACTCGGACGGGTGCCCGGCTCATCCACGTTCCTGGCGCTACAAGCGGTCCCAAGGCCGATGCCATAGCGGCTAGGCTTAGGGAGACGCTGAATGCAGCCGACGTCCGGGTGTCCAGGCCCACCAAGTGCGCAGAACTGCGCATTTCGGACCTGGACGACTCCATCACGGCCGAAGAAATTCGGGCCACCGTGGCGGAGGCCGGGGGTTGCCCCCTGGAGGCGGTTAAGGTCGGAGCGATTCGCTACGGCCGTCGCGGACAGGGGGCAACAGTTGTCGGCTGCCCCATCGCAGCAGCCCAAAAAGCTGCCGACCGGCGGATCCTCGCGGTAGGCGGCGTTGTAGGAGTCCGGGTACGGCTCCTGCAGGCTCGGCCGGACAGGTGCTTCAGGTGCCTGTCGGCCGGCCACGTGGGTGTGCAGTGCACGGCGGAGGTGACGGTCGGTGACCGTTGCTTCCGCTGCAGCCAACCCGGTCACAAGGCCGGTAATTGCGAAGCTCCGCCGCACTGTTTCAGGTGTGCGGCGGAGGGCAAGCCGGCCGACCATAGGGTTGGCAGCAAGGCCTGCACCCGCGGGGAGCCGCCGCCGCGAGGCGGGCGTTCCGCCAATGGTTCGGGGCGGGATGCGGAGATGGTTCCATAATGGATCCTCATCTCCGCATCCTGCAGGCGAACCTGGGCCACGGTGTCGATGCTCAGGCACTTCTGCTCCAGAGCATGGCACAGTGGTCCATCGACGTCGCCGCTGTCGCCGATCCATACACTCACCGGCCCCTCGGGCCCGCCTGGGTGGTCGACCTGGATGGATCGGCGGCACTGGTGCATAACGCCGCTGCGGGTGCCCCTCCCCTTGTCGTGATCGCAAGGGAACATGGCATCGTAGCGGCGCGGGTGGGGGAGATTGCGGTCGTGGCCGTTTATTTCACGCCGAGATCACACCGACTCATAGGGCAGTATCGGCGGTCGCTGGAGCGGCTGACCGACGTCGTCAATGCCTGTACGCCTCGTCCGGTTCTTGTGCTCGGGGACTTCAACGCCTGGTCTCAGGCCTGGGGTTCCCGGCGCACAAACGCGCGGGGCAGGGCTCTGGAGGGCTGGGCCGATTCTCTCGGCTTAGTTCTCCAGAATCGCGGGGCCGAAGCCACGTATATGGCCACGTTTGTGGCGGGGAAGCGCAGTTCGATCGTAGATCTTTCGTTCGCGAGCGCTTCCCTGTCACTCCGCGTGCGGGGCTGGCGTGTCGCCGCGGAGGTGGAGACACTGTCGGATCACCGATACGTTCGGTTTGATGTCTCCCCTCCCCCGAGCGATGCGCCAGTCATTTCGGCCCAACGCGAGCCGCGCTGGGTGTTGGGGCGATTGAATCGGGAGGACCTCCTGGAGGCCGCCATCGTACAGGCCTGGGCCATTGCGCCGGACAGGCCTGTCGATGTCGACGATGAAGCGGCGTGGTTCCGGGAGGCCATGACACGGGTCTGCGATGCGAGTATGCCTAGGGCTCCAGCCTATAATCCGAGGCGTCGGGTCTACTGGTGGAATGCGGAGATCGCGAGGCTGCGTATGGCCTGCGTGATCACGCATCGCCGGTGGGCCCGATTCCGTAGGAGGCGTACTCGTCCCGCAGACTCGGAGCCCCGATTGGCGGAGCTTCATGAGGGATACAGGGAGGCCCGGAATGCCCTCCGAGCGGAGATCAAGCGGTCAAAGGCCGCTTGTTACCGGGAGCTCCTGGAGACGCTGGAGCGGGACCCATGGGGGCGGCCTTACCTTATGGTAAGAGAAAAGCTGCGCCCCCGGGCCCCTCCGCTGACCCAGGTGCTCGAACCGGCTCTGCTCGGAGGAGTGGTGGAATCCCTGTTCCCGGCGCGAGCGGAACATGTTCCGCCGCAGATGGCTCCGCCGCCTCGGTCGCCTACGGCGCCCGGTGCGGTGATTGACGACGACGTGCCCGAGGTCACTTGGGTAGAACTAGAGCTGGCGGTGCGAAGGCTGAGGGCCAAGAAAAGCACCGCCCCGGGACCCGACGGCATTCCAGGCCGCGCGTGGGTCCTAGCTCTAGGGGAGGACGGCCTCGAACCCCGACTGAGAGGGTTCCTCAGCGCATGTTTGGAGCGGGGCCAGTTTCCGAAGATGTGGAGGACGGGGAAACTGGTCCTCATCCGCAAGCAGGGACGCCCGGCGGACGAGCCGTCCGGGTACCGGCCCATAGTGCTGCTCGACGAGGTGGGCAAACTCTTTGAAAGAGTTATTGCCAAGCGCCTCGTCGAGCATCTCTCTAGAGTGGGGCCGGACCTGGCGAACACCCAGTTTGGGTTCCGCCGGTGGCGTTCCACTGTGGATGCCATCATGCGCGTGAGGACTCTGGCGGGGGATGCGGTTGCCCGGGGCGAGGTGATGTTGGCGGTGTCCTTGGACATCTCCAACGCCTTCAACACCTTGCCCTGGAGTTGCATCAGGGAGGCACTCGTGTACCACGACGTGCCTCTCTACCTCCGCCGCATAGTCGGGGCGTACCTGACGGAGAGAGCCGTCATCTACCCAAGTTCGACGGGAGTCGGTAGGCGTGAGATGTCGTGCGGTGTTCCGCAGGGGTCGGTCCTGGGGCCGCTCCTGTGGAACATCGGTTACGACTGGGTGCTTCGCGGTGACTTCGCGTACGGGGCCACCGTCACGTGTTACGCGGATGACACGCTAGTGACGGTGAGCGGGGCTACTCACCGCGAAGCGACCCTTAGGGCCACGACCGCGGTTGCTCAGGTCGTCGACAGGATCCGGCGGCTGGGTCTCGAGGTGGCTCTGCACAAGTCCGAGGCCATGTTCTTTCATGGCCCTCGGCGCAGGCCAGGCCCGGGAGCCAGCCTAACAGTGGGAGGTACTCCCATCGACATCAAGCCCCGGTTGAAATACCTGGGGCTCGTGCTTGATGGTCGATGGGACTTCGGACAGCATTTCCGAAGTCTGCGCCCCAAGTTGGTGCTCACGGCGAATGCCTTGGGCCGGTTGTTGCCCAACTTGAAGGGCCCAGAGTCCTCCTGCAGGAGACTCTACGCGGGTGTCGTGCGGTCCATGGCCCTATACGGGTGCCCCGTGTGGGCGGACACCCTGGAGGCCAGATTCCTGCCTATGCTCCGTACGGCGCAGAGCACGATGGCCTCCAGGGCCATCAGGGGATACCGCACGATATCCTTCGAAGCGGCGAGTCTCCTGGCCGGATCGCCACCGTGGATCCTGGAAGCGAGGGCCCTTTCGGCACTATATAAGTTCCGAAAGGAGGCGCGGGAGCGGGGATTCGATCCCGAGCCCGAGGATATTCGGGCCGAGAAATCCCGGCTCCACCAGGTCATGGTGGCCGAGTGGGAGCGACGACTTGGGCAACCACGCGCAGGGCACGCCGTCATTGCGGCGGTAAGGCCCATCATGGGGGAGTGGCTAGAGAGGCAACACGGTAGCCTCTCGTACCGTCAGACGCAGATTATCACCGGGCACGGTAGCTTCGGGCGGTATCTGCATCTGATGGGTATAGAGCCAACGCCCGAGTGCCATCACTGCGACGCGAGCGTGGACTCGGGGCTGCACACGCTCACCGAGTGCCCGGCGTTTGAGACGCCGAGGCGGGAGCTTGTGGCGGCCCTGGGGGTGAGAGTGCTCACGCTCTCCACCCTGCTCGCGGCGATGGTCCGCTGCGCGGATGCGTGGGCGGCCAGCGCCTCCTTCTGCGAGCAGGTCATGCTCGCGAAGGAGACAGCAGAGCGGGCGCGGCGCGATGAGCGAGAGAGGCTCGCTGACATCGCTGCACGCGCCCGAAGGCGGCTCGGGCGTCGGAGGGCGCAAACTGACCTCCGCCCCCCATGAGCGCGGGCCTGAGGGTGACGGGTGGAGCCGCCCGTCATCCTAGCAGAAGCAGGCCACGGCGGCGGCGCGCATCGTAGGACGATGCGCGCCTCCCCACACCGGGGTTGAGTCGGGGACCGCGTGGTCCCCCCCTTCCCGAGGAGGGCCAGACCGAGAGGGATGGCCCTGGGTCAGCCGGGGTGCGAGGGATATGTCGCATGACAACCTCACCTTCGGCCTAGCACTACGACCCAGAGACGGCGTGCGGTTTAGTCGGTTCGAGTCCGACATAACCTACCCCTCCGGCTCCGGAGGGGTGGGTATCCGTGGGGATTTCCCGCACGTAAAAAAAAAAAAAAAAAAAAAAAAAGGTAAGTCTTTATTAACTCTGTTTGATGGGACTAATGGCGGCCCCATATGTGTGGTCACAGCTTACGAAAGGTCTGTTTTATACAGGGTCCTATGGTTGGAGCTTGTGAGCCACCAAAGATCTCAACACTCCTTCAGTGTACCTGCGGCACACTTCGAGGTGCACAGGCCACCGAGAGCTTCTTCACGGAGAGGTCTACTGTGAGCAGCGTCCCCGTGACCTCACAATAACTCCAGAGGCCAGTACACTGTCCCTGTGGACCAGCAAATTACTTATATACTATCTATAAAATCTCATTAGCTTGTGCTGTACTTCGTGTGCCGACTTTGTGTGTCAATCTGCCTGTATCTGTGCCTACTGTGTGTGTTCTCTCTGCCTCATACTTCTGTCTATATATATATATCATATGCTTCTGTCTACTGTGTCTGCCTGTCTACATTTCTTACCTATTTATATATCTGTATTACTGTTCTGTGTTGTAAACTGTTAAATATATGTGTGTACAACCCGATGACCAGCTGTTTTTATTGGAGCCCTAGCTTCCCTGTGCACACACTCATATAGCTCTGTAGAAAAGGCGCCCTGGGAAAGAGTTCTCTGCATCAGCCCCTGAGCGAGCCGGTGAGTACCCACCTGAGCAAATCAGAGGTTACAGAGTATGTTATAAAAACGATACTGAAAACGAAAATATATTTTTTGGAATTCTTGTCTGTTTGTCTGTTTGTTCGAGATGGACGCAAAAACTACTGATTTTATTGTTAGAAAGGGCTTGCTCAGACTTAAAATCTTACGTTTGTTTGATCGCAATCGGATGAGTAGAACCAGAGATGTGAGCAATAATGTCGCTTTTTTGCTTGAGATTATTTTTATGGTAGATTTTTTATAGCTTATCATATCTAAGCAACTATGTAAATAAATAGACTTTATTTTTACATACACAATTGTGTATATTGATTCGTATTTAATCCATAAATTAAAATTTGTAATTCTATAATTTAGTTACAAAAATACAAATAGATGGCGATCACGCAGTTTTAAACAAGATATTGTTTCGTTCACAACAGAATATATAAGAACTGTCATTTCGATTAACAAAAAATATTTATTTTTGTTTCAAAATTTCATTTAATATCCTGGGACTTCTTCTTCATTCTAGCGTTAATCATAATCGCATTCAAAGCTTTTTAACTTCGAGGCGGGGGTCCGCTTTTACCAGTCTAACTGCGGATTTGGCTGAACCATGGAGAAGGAAACTTAATCATATTCTGTCCTCCGTGGGCTAAACCGTCGATATTTCCCGTGAATCGACTTCCAATGGCAGTCTGCCATCTGATCTCCACAACCCAAAGGCGATATCGAAGCATTGCAACTAGACCAGTTATTGGGCTTCAACCACCCGTAACGACTGCCATAGCTGTTCGTATGGCAACTGAGACCGACAGCTTCACGTGCTTCCCGAGGCACGACCAGCAGGGCTAACATGCGCGCGTCGTCAAATATCTCGAATCGAGATGAGATATCATCTCAGTCTTCTCAAGCGAAGTAACGCCGACATATTTTGTCACGTCAAACTTTTTCAATTGTTGTCTATGGCATACACATTTTTATACATTTATCCGATAAAATCGGCCCGATACGGCCATTTGCTCGAAAGCACAGACTAGTTGGGGATGCTAGGAATGAAAAAGAGAAAAAAAATAGTGCAAACAATTTTCGACCTTATTGACATGACATGTTATCAATTTTTTTTCTTATATTCGTGATCAGCGTCATCAATTAATGCGAAAAGACACGTAACAAAGGAAATGGCATTAAGGTCGAAAATGGCTTGCAGTCGCTGTTTTAGTTCAAAATGAACCGAGCAAAAAATGTTTACACGAGATAACTTCTCGTCGACCAAATGAAAGACGAGAGACAAAACATTTTAATTTCTATAGTGCAAACAATTTTGGACCTTATTGACATGACATGCTATCGATTTTTTTTTCTTATATTCGTGATCAGCGTCATCAATTAACGCGAAAAGACACGTAACAAAGGAAATGTCATTAAGGTCGAAAATTGCTTGCAGTCGCACAAAGGTACTAAATTTTGATCCAAAATGAACCGAGCACAAGAAAAGTTTACACGAGATAACTTCTCATCGACCAAATGAAAGAAGAGAGACAAAACATTTTAAATGTCAAAATTCGAGTAAATAAGGGCACGTATGTTACAATTTGCAGACACTAAGTAGAGATGATTTCTCGAAGTCGAGTTATGTCGACATCTGACAGATCGCCATGAAATTTACCATGTTACCAACAGTCGATATCGACATAAAACGGCAAAATGCCTCGAGATAGCTATCTCGTGGCGCGCATGTTAGCCCTTCATGCTACCAACAGTCGACATATCGACATAAAACGGCAAAATGCCTCGAGATAGCTATCTCGTGGCGCGCATGTTAGCCCTGCAGATCAATGCAAATACCTATATTCATGCATACAAATATTTGCACTGAGCGGGAATCGAACACGCGCCTCCTGCGTAGCAGCCGCGTTCAGTACCGCTACGCCACTAAGGCTGTCGATCCTTAACATCCTGGGTAATTCATACTTATATCATAACATAACGAGTCTGTAACTCTGTATGAAAGTTCGTTAGACTGTGCTAACATTACAAATGTGAAAGGAACCCTGTCTATCTGTCTGTTGCCTTTCACGCTTAAAACGCTGAACTGAACCGATCTTGGTGAAATTTGATGCAGAATTGGATTAGAGTTTAAGAACAGACATGGGCTAACCTTTATAGTCAATAAATAAAATTTTAACGAGTTAAACCGACAAAGGGAACAAAAAGGAGCCACTGAAAAAAAAGTAACTGATATTACAGCTGTTCTTTTAGAAGTCGGTGCATAGCCCTAAAGACCATATATAAATTGATTACATCATAGTACTTCAGGCACGTTAAACCAAGTTGGCATCGACTTCTAACAGTGTTTCTTGAAGTCGGTTTAACTTCATTATTATAATTTTATTGATTTTTCCTTTATAGTGAGTGGTAAGTATCTAACCGATCCATCTTTGATCATTTGCTTAGTTTGTTATTTGTTTTTATCATCAGGTTAATATCATGATGTTAGAGGCAAATACTCAAATTATGTAAAAGCAACAGAAACAGCCTCTTTATCTACATTTTGTGGATTTCCTAGATTTCTAGATTCTTACTATCTGGATCCCGCCATTTGATTCTGACTCCCATGACCGGGTGCCACCCTTCTCTTTCCAACAAAAAAGATCGTAAAACCGTTTCGGAAATTATGGCCTTAACATATAATGGTTCATCGTCCCATAGTAGTGAAATTCTGAGAAATCCTGATAATAGAATTCATATTTTGTGGTAGCGGCAAGGGGTCCCTATAGCTCAATTCCTGCTGGCTTGCCTTGGCATGGATGGTAGAGATGTTTAAATTCGATAAGCTACATTGAGATAAGAACTATCTTCCATCGACTTCCATTTTAAAAATTTCCGCCCTTCACCACTGTTATGGCTTTACTGGGGAACATTCTCCCTACTAGAGCTACTGAGAAAATGTACTTAAGGCTGATAAAAGTCATGGCGCTTATATACACAACATATATTGATTAATATGTACGTACTGTAGACTGTTATTATTAAGTTGTATTTTATAAATAAAAAAATAAATGACTTTGAATTTGACTTTTTGACTTTGATCAATTTTTACTATACTGTAATTTTAATGGAAAGCGCCTAGACATTCATTTTTTGAAATCGAAACGACGCGATTGCTGCCACAAACAAAGTAGGCGCTTTTTCCTGTAATTTTGAAGTTTTCTCTCAATTTTATTCATTTATTCATTCATTATTAGCAACATAAGCTTACAGTTTGCACCAAAAATTACTTAAATATACATTACATTAAATTAATTATTTAATATGGTAAATTTCTTGAAATCATAAAATTATTGAAAATACGATGAAATACGTTAAATTTTAAGCATACAAGTACAATAAGTTACACAAATATTTTGTCACAGTTTTACCAAAGACATCTGGCTTATCATAGAATATGTCTGCAACTGGATTCTTTTTCAAAAAGTAATTCAAGTATTGAACAGCTCTGAAAGTAAGACTACTCCATGCCAAATACGCCAAGCTGGTAGGCAAGTCAAGAGCTGATGCTGTCGCCGTCCAGCGCCACGCGTGTACTTGTCCGGCACATATAAGTGGATACATTCACGCACCGAAGTGCTGTCCACTTTAAAAATTAAAAGTAAATAATAATGCTTGACGTGCACTAACTCCCGCCTAAGTCGTAATGTATCAAGAAAGATCATCCCTGATACGAAAATGGACGGGTAAAGAAATGGATACGATCTCGGCATCAGATGCGGACTTCTTCGATATGAGATCCTTCTGAAAGTGTACCCTATCCAATATCATAAGAATTATAAAATTCCGTTCATCATTTCCGTTCGTTCTGATTTTGATACCGCGATAAACTAACAAAAAGCAAATCGAACGAATTGCGAACTTCCTTTTGAAAATTCATCACTGATTAGATCCTGATGAAATAGATAGACCGATTCGAGCTTGGGGTAAGACATAGTTGAATAGAAAAGATAGACAACTGGGAAGGGACAAGGAAAAGGGCAGAGATGGGAGCAGAGAGTCGAATAGAGATGCAAGTTAGAAAGTCGAGTAGAGTGGCGAGTAAATAGGTAAGTTTTTGTAACATTCTTTTGATGATCTTGATACAAGATAAATGTACATTCGTTCATATTTAATCTTAAGAAATCACTCTTTGTTTACTGACATTTCAAAATACCAGCAATGGAGTTTGTTGCTGCACTAGCACCTAGGAAGCGGTGGTAAACTTAGTTGGTAAATAACAATCTTGGTAAATAAAGAATTTCATTTTGAAGTAGGGAGTCGAGTAGAGAGGCTATTAGAGAAGTGAATGGGAGGCAGGTGGAGAGGCAAGTAGAGAGTCCAGTACAGAGTTGAGTAGAATCGAGAAGAGAGTGAAACAGGGATGATTAGAGGATCGAGTAGAGAGGCAAGTAAAAAGTCGAGTAAAGAGGCGAGAAGAGTATCTACTAAGCTCTCAATGCTCGACTCTGCGCTAAAATTTACGACACTACGCGATAAGCGAAATCAACGCGGGCGAAGCCGCGGGCAATAGCTAGTAGTTTATATGTATATACATGGGAGCAAACTAATAGGTCTGTAGTTTACTATATCACATGGGTCACCCTTTATAAAGAGCAGTGTTATGTTTGACTCCGACCATTGCGAAGGCGTGCTAGCACATTTCAAAATGCAGTTGAAAGGGCGAGTCAACGGTAGAGTCAGCAAAGTTTTAGCGGTTTTGATGGCTTAATTTGTAATGTGATCAGGACCCGGGCTTTTATCCAGTTTTAGTATGTTTATTGCATCCGCGACCTCTTTGACGTCAAATGGCTCGACATACTCTGTCAACTGGCTACACAAGGGGTTGCTATCGGAAGGTACGGATGTCTCGTGATTCTGGTCGCTGTATAGAGTTTTATAGAATTCAGTTGTTATCTTTATAACGTCGTTGCGGTTATTTAGGTTCTGTCCTGCTCTATTTAAACCATCTATCCATGTTTTATTTGTCCGTAATTCCTTAAACGCTTTATTTGAACTCCCTGTTAGTACTAAATGCTTTTCAGTAGTACTAAGTGGTTGTCCTGTATCTTGTGTAGTCATATTTTATGCGTTTGCTTATTAGCTTGTAAAGAGCAGATAGCTAATTTTTCATGGCTCTCGTTTTATTATTCGTTTTTTGTAGTGCTTGAGCTTGCCGTCTGTTTAGGAGTGCCTTTGTTTTCTGATAGTTTATTTTGACTTCTATTTGTACTTATGTTAGATGTTCTAGCGCATTGGAGGCTTTGCGTGATGACATTAATTATTTTATTGTAGTAGAGTTGTACTGAAGTATTTTCCTGGCAGTCTAGTATATCTGGAAGGTGAAACATGATGCACTCTTTATGTGTTTATTTCTTCATCAATTTTCAAGGTAGACTTATGGTTAGTAAATCCGGTTCTGCTTCTTTTTAGTTTCGTTAGTGTAAATGTATCTCTGACTGGTCTGTGATCTGATGAGTAGTTAGGATTCAAAACTTCGATATTTTGTATCAAGTCTGGTCTGTTTGACATGATAAAATCGATCTCGTTAAGAGTTCCCTTTGGAGATCGCCCAGTCCATTTGCGGTGTGGTTTCTTCTTGAAAAAAGTATTTTAAATTGCAATTTTGTATTCAATGGCGAAATTAATTAGTCTCTGCTCTCTTCCATTTCTTACGCCATATCCATATCGTCCCATAATCAGATACTCTTCTGTTCTAGGTTGGCCAATTTTTGCATTAAAGTCGCCCATCATTATGTACGTTTTATGTGTTGAGTCGATAGCTTTATATAAATTGTCATTAAAAACGTTGGTCACGTCTTCTTTAGCTTTAGATGTGGGTGCATATGCTTGTATTAGTGAGATTTTGTATCCTTGAATGTTTAGGTTTAGCAGTGCGACTCTATCACTAATCCCTGTAAAGCTTTCTATATCTTCCTTGTGGCGTGAATTGATTAAATATCCAACCCCATACATTCCCTGTATTAGTCCTGAATAACAGAGGATAAAGTTTTCATATTCTTCTATTTTTATACCACTTCTACGTACTTCGCATAGGCCAATAATATCGAATTTTATGTTCTTTAAAGCTTCGTTCAATTCTAATAAGCGTTCGTAAGATAATAATGTTGTCACATTATATGTTAATATATAGAGCTTGTTTAATGTTCCAGATATAGGGTTTGTTTGTTTAATTCTCTTTGGAGGGTTTTGGTCGTAATCTTCCACGGTGATCAGCCGGGTTGGAAGATGATTTTTGTTGCTTGTACAGTTCATTTTGTTTAATACATCTCTGCGGGAGGTTAGTTGCTGTATGCTTGTTTATGTTACTGTTATGCTATGGTTGTGGAGTGTTGTTTGCATTTTTGTTAACGAGATAGTTTAGCATGCTTGGTTTCAGGACTCCTTCTAAGACACTATTTGATCTCCGTACCGATGTTGAATGTGGTTGCAATGGTTTATTCTTTATGTTGGCTTGTGTGTTGTTAACGCCCAGGGGACTGTTCACTGGTGAGGTAGGGAGTGTTCTTTTGTTGTTGGATCTAAATATAACAAGTTTATCGTATTTTAAAATAGCCTTAATTCCTTTGTCATTTTCTCTTTTCAATTATTCTTGTAGTTCTTTCCCTTTCTGCTGTACTTGTTGTGGGTAATGCTCTTTCACATAGAATTGAGTTTCTTTCAATAACCTTTTTTGTTTCAGAATATTAATCTTTAAGCCAAGGGTAGCAAATGTTTTACTTAATGGGCGAGGTATTTCTCCTTTCTTCCCTACTCTTTTAGCCTTCTATTCTGTATGTCTCTGCACTCTAAAATTGTTTCATTTATAAGTAAATATTTGTCTATTAAGACAAATATTTACTTATAAATGAAACAATGTTTTTTTCTAAATCGTTATATGATGATTCCCTTTTCTCAATACCGAAGAAAACTATATTTATTTGCATGGATTTAAAAAAAAAAATCTTTTTTCTTGGTTGTCTACTCTTTCTTTCAATTTCTCATGTTTTTCTTCCCAAATGTCAAATTTTTCAGCCAAAATCTTATTAATATTTAGTGTTACTTGTTCCGTAACGTTCTCTCCACTGTTCCTTATCTCCAGTTTTTGTTCATTCAGTTCGTATTGTATTTTTCGAAGCATATTCATAATTTCCTCCATTATAATGACTTTGTTTTGATCTTAGAGAAAGAAAGTAGGTATAGAGTAACGGACGGCGTGGCCGAATGAGATAGAAGATTATTACCTAAGGTCAATAGTCTAAGATTGCAGTGTTGCTATAAAATATGATTTTACCCCAGACTCGGTGTAAACACTTCCAAATTCTGTTTCTAAATTGAACTGAGGATTAAACAATCACCTTCTAGGCGGCATGTCCTCGAGATTGTGGTTGTTATAAAGTGAGCCTAGTCTTAAGTGTCAATGCAAATTTCGTAATTGAAAGCTGTAAGTTGTATTGACGCCACCGTAGACCGCGTCTAAATGTGACGCTTTAATTGGCTGGAAGAAAATTCATGGAATAAATAAAAAACCTATTTAATCATGTATAACCATTTATTATATGTACATCTTACAGCATATTTTATGAAGCGCATCTTTTAAGTCCTAATTTTGAAAGTCCTAAAACTTATATCATAAACTCACAACTCATACGTGTCATACATAACATTAATAATAAAAAATATATATTTAGTCCTGGCGATCGAAACGCCTAATCATCGGTCGTAATAATTATAAATGAATATTAGTTCTTTACCTATGAAATTGCCGATACAGTGGTGGTCACATAATTAAAGACACCCTTTATGTTGAACACATACATCAAAATAAATGATGTTTAGATACCCAAGATATGAATAAATTCTGTTCTTATTATTATTCTACATAAATTGATGTCGTATTTTTAAAATGAGAATAGTATAAAAGGTAAATAAGCAATAGTTTAGTCTTAATTCCTTTTTCAAATGTAACACAAACTTTTTCGATGCATTTGCCGCTGGCCATTTAATTAAAGACAGTACGTATTCCGTGTTCTAAATTTAAAATTAAAATAAAAGGAGCATTTTTTTTTTCCATTTTGTCGCGAATTATTGTGAGACGCAAAAACTAGCTCAGTTTAAAGCTGGCTTTAAGTTTTATTGTAAAATTTAAATGGAAATATACTCGTAGTATGGGAAAAAGCAAAAGTTGCGATCTTTCTACAAGAAAGATAATTCTCAATTTTCATGACAAAAGTTGGTCGTACAGGTAAATTGCAGATCACTTGCGATGCTCTAAAGATACGGTTATGAACGCTATCCGGCATTATAATAAGTTTAATACTACGGAAAACGTGCCTAGGAAACCTAGACCGAGAAAAACAACCCCGCGAGAAGAATAGCATTGTTGGCTAAAAAAGACCCTTTCAAAGGCTCAGAAGTTATGCGCTTAAAAGTATTTGGTGCAGGGGGGTCTAGAGGAGTGTTTGCAAGAACGGTTAGAAGGCGATTATGTGTGACAGACTTATTTGGAAGAGTTTCTCGTAAGGTCCCACTTTTGAAGAAAGAAAATATCAGAGCTAGATTGCAATTTGCCAAAAAGTATGCACATTGGACAGAACGACAGTGGAAAAATGTGTTTTTTTCCGACGAAACTAAAATTAATATGGTTAATTCTGATGGAAAAGTTTACGCGAGACGTCCTCCAAAAAAAGAAAATTGCAAGCTCCTATTGCATTATAATAAAAAAATATAGGAGAGGTAAACTTTGAAAAATTAATATCCTCCAAGTGTCTTTAATTATGTGTCCACCAGTGTATGTATGAAATGCGTGTGAGGACTCTGGCGGAGGATGCGGTTGCCCGGGGCGAGGTGATGTTGGCGGTGTCCTTGGACATCTCCAACGCCTTCCACACCTTGCCCTGGAGTTGCATCAGGGAGGCACTCGTGTACCACGGTGTGCCTCTCTACCTCCGCCGCATAGTCGGGGCTTACCTGACGGAGAGAGCCGTCGTCTACCCGAGTTCGACCGGAGTCGGTAGGCGTGAGATGTCGTGCGGTGTTCCACAGGGATCGGTCCTGGGGCCGTTACTGTGGAACATAGGTTACGACTGGGTGCTTCGCGGTGACTTCGCGTACGGTGCCACCGTCACGTGTTATGCGGACGACACGCTGGTGACGGTGAGCGGGGCTACGCACCGCGAGGCAACCCTGAGGGCCACGACCGCGGTTGGCCAAGTCGTCGAGCGGATCCGGCGGCTGGGTCTCGAGGTGGCTCTGCACAAGTCCGAGGCCATGTTCTTTCATGGTCCTCGGCGCAGGCCAGGCCCGGGAGCCAACCTTACAGTGGGAGGCACTCCCATCGACATCAAGCCCCAGCTGAAATACCTGGGGCTCGTGCTTGACGGTCGATGGGACTTCGGACAACATCTCCGAAGCCTGCGCCCCAAGTTGGTCACCACGGCGAATGCCCTGAGTCGGCTGTTGCCCAACTTGAAGGGCCCAGGGGCTTCCTGCAGGAGACTCTACGCGGGTGTCGTGCGGTCCATGGCCCTATATGGGTGCCCCGTGTGGGCGGACACCCTGGGGGCCAGATTCCTGCCTCTGCTCCGTACGGGGCAGAGGACGATGGCCTCCAGGGCCATCAGGGGATACCGCACGATATCCTTCGAAGCGGCGAGTCTCCTGGCCGGATCGCCACCGTGGATCCTGGAAGCGAGGGCTCTTTCGGCACTATACCAGTTCCGAAAGGAGGCGCGGGAGCGGGGATTCGGTCCCGAGCCCGAGGACATTCGGGCCGAGAAATCCCGGCTCCACCAGGTCATGGTGGCCGAGTGGGAGCGACGACTTGGGCAACCACGCGCAGGGCACGCCGTGATTGCGGCGGTAAGACCCATCATGGGGGAGTGGCTAGAGAGGCCACACGGGAGCCTCTCGTACCGTCAGACGCAGATGATAGCCGGGCACGGTTACTTCGGGCGGTATCTGCATCTGATGGGTATTGAGCCAACGCCCGAGTGCCATCACTGCGACGCGAGCGTGGACTCGGGGCTGCACACGCTCACCGAGTGTCCGGCGTTTGAGACGCCGAGGCGGGAGCTTGTGCAGGCCCTGGGGGTGAGAGTGCTCACGCTCTCCACCCTGCTCGCGGCGATGGTCCGCTGCGCGGATGCGTGGGCGGCCAGCGCCTCTTTCTGCGAGCAGGTCATGCTCGCGAAGGAGACAGCAGAGCGGGCGCGGCGCGGTGAGCGAGAAAGACTCGCTGACATCGCTGCTCGCGCCCGAAGGCGGCTCGGGCGTCGGAGGGCGCTTACAGACCTCCGCCCTCCATGAGCGCGGGCCTGAGGGTGACGGGTGGAGCCACCCGTCACCCTAGCAGAAGCAGGCCACGGCGGCGGCGCGCATCGTAGGACGATGCGCGCCTCCCCACACGGGGTTGAGTCGGGGACGGCGTGGTCCCCACCTCCCGAGGAGGGCCAGACCGAAAGGGATGGCCCTGGGTCAGCCGGGGTGCGAGGGATATGTCGCAAGACAACCTCACCTTCGGCCTAGCACCACGACCCACAGACGGCGTGCGGTTTAGTCGGTTCGAGTCCGACATAACCCACCCCTCCGGCTCCGGAGGGGCGGGTATCCGTGGGGATTTCCCGCACGTAAAAAAAAAAAAAAAAAAAAAAGTGTATGTATGAAAAAAATTTTACGATTTTTTGCATGTATTTTTTATTTGTATTAATCGAAGTAATTACCCATGCAATCAATGCATCTTTGCCAATGCAGTTCAGTATTTGTTGTTATAGCAGCAATAGAAATACATCATCTGTGAAAATTTCAAATGCCTAGCAAAAAAAGTTCATGAGCTACAGCTTGGTAACAGACAGACGGATAGTGGAGTCTAAGTAATAGGGTCCCGTTTTTACTCTTTGGATACGGAACCGTAAAAAGGTGCCTCGTTTACAATTTTCAACTCTCGGTTGCGACTAAGTACTCAATAGTTACGAAACTGAATCCCAGATCCCGGGTAATATCACAATCCGGGTCTAGCAACACTGAATATTTTAACCAATGTTGAAACTACATTAATTACTGAGAAACTTTATGGAATGTTCATTGGTAAAATGTATACTAACAAATTTACTTAAGATTACACCGTTAGAATACAGAATTGGTTAAGAAATCATACACTTACGAGTGAAAGCTCAATCCAGGCAAACTATCACGACTATCACTTTTGCACAATAGAACACAACACAGCACCGCATCGTTCGTAATAAGCCAAGGGAAGGCTTAGGAACTATAAAAATAAGTCACCGTCGAAGAAATAGTTAACCAAACATTAAAAACGCAATAAAGTATTCTTCCTCTAAGAAAAAAATGTCAATAGTTCATCGACTTCCTGAGCGAATTAGTTGCTCAGCCTTAAAAAAACTGACACGCTCTGAGGGATGGCAATGGTTTGAATTTGTCCTTTTCTATCATGAGCAATTCTTACATACTGCAACCTGCTTTTGTCGGGATGTGTGGGAATGAGATAGAGCTATCCAGCAGTCTATAGTTCCTCCGTCTACGGTTTTGATACTAGTGGCGTCTTCTCGTAGTTGAGCTTTGTACCAAATGCGGCCTCTATTAGACTTCGGTAGTACTACTACGATATCCGTTGCGTCGTATCGATCTCAGTTTCAATACTAATAGAGGTTCATCCCTTGCTCAACAGATGGAGCTTTTTTCAAAATTGTGTTTAAAAGTGCAATTCGTTATTAATGCTTAAGAATTTTTTACAAAAGTTTTTATCTTTAGATGAATTTTTTAATGCTTTTATCACTTTCTGCACTAGATTTTTGAACAAGGACTCGAATAATGATTCTGAGTTCCCGGAGAAGTTTTGAGAGGCGATTTAACACTGATGTTTTATTATCACTTCGGATGTTATCAAAATAGACAGATTTCTTGAAAGAATTTGTCCTTCACTACACTGTATGTTATAGACAGTTGGTTTTTCTATCACTTTTACAACACTGCAAGTAATTATTTCCCTTGTAATATTAATTACACTTGTTTTGATACGGAGCAAGATGTTTACCTTTGTGTAGTTACGACTTTTATCAAAGACACTCAATCTTAAATGAGTCACAGTACGGCTTTCAACCTAACAAAAGCACTACCTCACTTTTGGCTAACTTCACAGACCATGTCAACTCGGCTCTCAATAACCAGAAACACGTGCTCGCCTTATTTGTTGATTTTTCCCGTGCTTGCGATACGCTGGATCATAAAAAACTACTAGCGAAACTGGAAGAGTCTGGCCTAAGAGGGCCCCTATACAACTGGTGTGCTAGCTACCTAAGGGACAGAACATACCGTGTCCAAATCGCAGATGAACTCAGTGGCCTGCACTGTGTGACCCATGGAACAGCTCAAGGTTCTGTCTGTGGTCCCCTGCACTTCTTAGCTTACGTCAATGACATGAACTCAGTATTTGAACATTGCAAGTGCTACCAATTTGCTGATGACACTTGCCTTCTTATTGCAGGCAAAAACCTGGGAAAAATCATGTCATTCATGCAGCACGACTTTGATAGGCTCAATATGTGGTGTCACGATGTGGGACTAGTGCTTAATGCCCAAAAAACAAAGTTAATGCATATAAAATCACCTCACTTGAAATGTCAGCGCTGCGAATACCAATTATAGTAGCTCATTCCCACATTTGTCTACACAAGTACGCTAATAATCACCCATTAATCTGTGAAATCACGTCATGCTCAAATATTGAACAGGTCAACACACATACCTATCTGGGTCTGATAATCGATGGTAAATTTAACTGGGGGCTTCATGTCAGTCGCGTCTGTGACAAACTGCGCACGATGCTGGCTAAAATGTTACTATAAGAAATCGTACGCCCTTCAAAACCCGACTTTTGCTATACAATGCATTTGTTGACGCGATCATTAGCTATGGCCTATCTAGCTATGGTAGATCCTACAAAACTTACCTCGACTCGATCTATAACCTACAGCTCAGAATATTAAAATTAATCGTACCACCTAAGGTTAGACACCAATGCACTGAGGAGTTGAAACTATTTAAATATTGTAAAACCCTTCCAATATAGGTACGATGAAGTAAAATTAAATATATTAAAAGAACAATACTTTAATGAAAAAATACAAAACACAATAGAGCATCCTGTATATACACGACGAGTCGCACAGCAAAACTGACTATTGTGAGGGCGAGGAATTGCTACGGTGAGCGGACGAGTACGTTCCTTGTACCGCGCCTTATCAATTCTTTACCTACCTCCATACGGGATAAAATAAATGTGAGAAACATTAAATATAAGCTCAAGTCCTATTTTTTGACAGAATTGTAGGGACACCTACAGTCCTGTTAGATAGTACGACTCCGATTGCAGTAGATTGTATAGATGTCTTGTTTACGATTGTTGACGATTTGTTGTACTTATTTTGTTTTTGAAGTGAAAACTTCTTTAGCGGCGTTGGATGGGTGTAAAATATTAAGGAAGCGTCAGGATTAGTTGACCTTTGAACCGTAACCGACGACTGACGTCATACAAGATTAGGTACAGACTATGTATTTTGCAATTTACAATAGAAATCGTCGTAGCTTAAACGGTAAGCACGTCGACTGTAAGTCCTTATAGTTTCAGATAGTATCGGGTTCAAACCACCTGGCCTTCAGGGATTTTTTGTGATTGTTTTTTCTTATTTATAATTTATTACTTTTGGTGATTATTTTTTCTTCTGTAATTTATTACTTTTTATGATAATTTTTTCTTTCTGTAATTTATTATTTCTTGTGATTATTTTTTCTTTTTATAATTTATTAATTTCTTCTGACAGAAAATTAGCGGAAAATAAGTGATAGGTTCTATGATAAGCGCTATATTATAGGTATGGTATGGTATGTTCTTTTTTATCTTTTTTTTTTTTTTTTTTTTTTTTTTTATATAGGACACGTCAATTTGACTTCACCTCGCCTGATGGTAAGCTGAAGGCAAAGTCTCAGAAAAGAGGGTCACCATTACAAACACGTACCATGTTAACAATGGTGGCACTCAGCTTGACGGCCTCATCAGATGCTTTTTCACGCCCCGCTTAAAGGACCCGGGACTGTAGGAAGAAGGAAACACGTGAGCTGGCAAGGAGTTCCAGGTCTTAATGGTGCGACAAAGAAAGGAGTCACCAAACCGCTTGGTTCTTGAGGGAATATTCTGCACCGTATACGGGTGACATCTAAGCCCTGCTCGTGTTGTCCTATGTAGGAAAGGAGAGGGCGGGACCAGTTGGAAGAGCTCATCAGAACATTCACCATGGTAGAGACGGTAAAATACTGCCAAGGATGCAACATCTCTACGCATCTGCAAAGGCTCAAGGGTGCTTGTGACCTCGGGATTCCCAATAATGCGGACCGCACGTCGCTGCAACCTGTCGAGAGCATCTAATAAGTTCTTTGCGGAGCCATCCCAGAGATGCGAGCAGTATTCCACGCAGGACCGAATTTGGGTCTTGTATAGAAGACACCGCTGCTCCGGCGTGAAAAACCGTCTCACTCTGTTCAAGACTCCGAGTTTACGCGAGGCTGTTTTGATGATACTCTCGATGTAGTTTTTGTTATTAAGTTTGCAGCGAACATCCATACCGAGGATAGTCAGGTTGTCCTGCAGTGGCAGTGGAGTGCTCTGAAGAGTGGGAAGGGGAAGGAAAGAAGATACCTTTGCTGTGAACGCACATGCCTGTGTCTTCTTGGCATTGAACTCGACCAGGTTCTCAGAGCCCCATTGGGAAATGTTGTTCAGGATCCGGTCAAGCTCAGTGACAAGAAGCTGCCTTTTATCTGCGATATCCGACTGCTTATCCGCAGGACGTCCATGATAACTCCCGTGCAAAGTGCTATCATCTGCATAGCAATGAATGCTGCCGGTAGACAGCATGTCATTGATATGCAGAAGAAAGAGAGTAGGGGACAGGACGGACCCCTGCGGCACACCAGCATTTACCTGCAAGAACTCCGAGGCGCGTCCATCACAAAGGACGCGAATACGGCGATCCTGCAAGAAGCTAGCAACCCAGTTGCATAGTCTAGGGGGCAGACCGAAGGCTGGTAGCTTGGAAAGAAGCGATTTGTGCCAGACTCTATCGAAAGCTTTGGCGATGTCAAGACCAATTGCCAGTGACTCGCCGTGCTTGTCCATAGCCTCACCCCAAAGATGGGTAACATACGCCAGAAGATCACCCGTTGACCGTTTCGGCCTGAAGCCATATTGCCGGTCATTAATTAGGGAGTGATCTTCAAGGTGACGCATGAGCTGTTTGTTAATTATGTGCTCGAACACCTTGCACAGCACTGAGGTGATGGCTATGGGTCGATAGTTAGTCGGGTCTGAGCGATCCCCTTTCTTGGGGATCGGCTGTACATTCGCCTCCTTCCAAGCCGAAGGCACTGTACCCGAGCTGTAGGACAGCTGGTACAGCCGCGCAAGCATTGGAGACAACTCCGCTGCACATTTTTGTAGAACCACTGCCGGAATACCGTCCGGACCACTGGCTTTCCGTACATCGAGTGACTGCAGCACTGCACGGACATCGCGTTGCCTGATACGAATATCAGGCATTGCATGGTCACTGATCGGTAGTGTCGGTGGCTGCATGCCACAATCATCGATTCGGGAGTTGGCCGCAAAGAGATTAGCCAGCAAATTTGCTTTCTCTTGCGACTCATGGGCCAGGGATCCATCGGGGTTGCGCAGCGGCGGCAGCGAAGGCTGGCAGAAGTTGGCTTGCACGGCTTTGGCCAGTCGCCAGTAGCCACGGCTGCCCGTGGGATGCGCTACTAGTTCCTGACCAAGCCGCGCTATGCGCTGGGCATCCGCTCTGACATAAGCCCTCTTGCAGACCTTTGTGGCTCTATTGTACGCCGCCTTGAAATGGCCCACGTCAGGATCGCACGTAGCGCGCGCCCTCACCCAAGCGCGGTACGCGGACTGTTTATGATTAACAGCCTCCGCGCACTCGCGCCCGAACCAGGGGCGGGCTCTGCGGGCACCGGCGACATCAGTGTAGGGGATATAATATTCCATGCCCAGACTGATCTCACCGGCGACAGCAGTTGCGCCCTCAGATGGGTTCTTGCCTTCAAAGCAGCGTTCAACCCACGGGATGGATGCAAAATAGTCACGCAATCCATCCCAGTCTGCTGACGAGTAGTGCCAGAGACGCCGTTTCCCCTGTACGGGTCGTGGTGGCGCTTTAATGGGCACCTTGGAACGGACCAGACTATGGTCGGATCCGCCTAAAGCGGCACTCACCGAAACACTGTACTGGTCCGGGCGACTCGTCAGCAGAAGGTCCAGCAGAGAGGGCTCATGGTCCGACCTTTTTGGTATTCTAGTAAATTCGTGTACCAGTTGGGTCAGGCCATGCGCCAGAGCAAATGCATGGGCGGCTCTTCCCGCATGGGTTGTTTTAGAGGAACCCAACCAGATCTCATGGTGGGCGTTAAAATCCCCCAAAAACACCAGCTCAGCGTTCGGAAACCGCTCCTGCGCATCATCTGCCGCCTGACTCAGGTATTCGAAGAGTCGAGTTGTCTCGGCATCTCCTGTATGGGAGCGGTAGAGGCACACATAGATCTGACTCGTAGAACCATGGTCTATGTGTACCCAAAGGGTGGAGAAGGATGGGTCCTCTAGGCAGCGCAAACGGCGACAACAAACATCCGCCCTAACAAACACGCACACCCCGGCTTTTGCACGGAAATTCTCCTCGAGGACATAGCCGGGGTAGAGCAAGTAGGTCGTGTCGTCAGGGCAGCGTATTTGTGTCTCCGTAAGAAATAGCAGTGCTGGTTTTGCCGTCTCCAGGTGTTGGTGGACGGCGTTGAGGTTTGTATGGAGCCCACAGATGTTCGTGGACTCCACCTCAAATAGCGAGCCCGTGGGAGAATGTCTTGCCGCTGTGTAGCCCAGTATTCTATTTTGCGCTGCCATAAGGAGGAGGTAAGGGAAGGCGTGAAAAAAGGGGACTATCGTCGCAGCACCGCGTGACAAATCGCGGGTGATTGGTTTTGTCTATGAATGTGAGGAACGGCGAGAGCCGACACGCCGAACGGAAGGGCCCCCGTACCCCCCCGAGTATGGTCGCCGGGCTCCCTCCGGTCACCAACCGGCACGACGAGCCATATCGGGATTATGCGCGACCTGGTGGGGCAGCCTCCCAGGGTGGTTAGTCCCGGTTGGGCCCCTGTACTATGCCGCGGGCGGCCAGCGGCACCACCGTTTCTACAGGTCTCCCTGTTCGGCGCGTCGCCCCGCGCCACCCCCCACTAGACTACGCCAATACCCACCGGTCCCGCTAGTGCTGCGACCACAATCCCCCCTGCCCGGCTATGCACTTGCTGACCCCTGAACGCAATCCAACCGAGATTGGATTACTATGGAGGGTTTTTCGCATAGTGCACGGTGGTACCAACCCGGTCGAAATTTGTGACAGATTTGTGTCATCAAATTTCTACCACCCACAACATCTTTTTCTATGTATATATAGCATTGTGTGAAATGTTGTGGAATATTTATTATTATTTATTATTATAACGAAGAAAGAAAAAAAGAAAATGTTTTCACTTCTGCCGGCACTCCCAGAGTGCAACCCGTCTTTTTTTTTTTGTTGTTTTCTTCTTCTCTTTTCCATGCCAATTTAAAATGTGCAATATCTATGAGCCTACCGGAATATGGAACCATATAATCGCACACAAGCTCCAGTATCTTTAGCGATACATTAAGTAAGATTGATTTGATTGTATGTATTCTGATAATTAAATAAAAAAAAAAAGAAATAAACTACCCTCCCACGTCACGTAATCCATTTAATTGTAATTTGCTAACTCAGGTAGACAGGATTACGTGACTTAATGCTCCGGTCGTCGGCCTGCGCGGTAGCCAGGAACGCCTCTCACCAGTGCCTCAACCAGCCAAAGTGCTGTACTCGCCGGCCTTCCCTGCTTGCAATGCAAAAGAGTACGGCAATAGAAAACGACGAGATGGTCACGAAAGCGAACGAGAGCCCTAAGAAAAAATTTACACTAAGAATCATCTAGATTGCTGAAAAAAATCAATAACGACCAAGTAAAAACATTTACCACGAACGTGGGTACTTCGAAGATTCACTGAGACTAATTTCTAAAAATACCTAAAATGATGACCCGAAGTTGAGGTCACGAATACAGAGAGAAAGTGCTGCTCGCGGACGCACCCTGTTTGGCTCCGAAGGGACCCTCTTGAATCTAAATTATGTTTAGTGGCCAACATATGAAAATATTTAAAAAAATACTTCACACAATTATTAATAAAAAGAACAATTTCTAAAATCTAAAAACTGTATTAAAATAATTTGCTTCTCAAGATCCAAATTGATCGCCGTACATATCGAATATCATGGGACAATATTTTTCAGCCATTTTCATGTATGGAGAATCATATTCTATTGTCATATTATACGTAATTTTGTTCCAAAGATGGTAAGTGTATGCGTTCTTCCCACTCTCGTCAAATTCTCCGGGCTCGAACAATACTCTGCAATTGCTGTAGTGGATTGGGTAAAAATATTCGGAGCCGTATACTTGAAGTCCTGAAACAAATGAAGTATCTATGCTATTGCTTATACTACTATAGTACCTAAAGATGAGGTTCCCGCTCGGGTATTCCCAAGCGACTACCATATGGGGTTGTTGATGGGCTGGGCAACACTATTGTTATGTTGTCTTTGCGCTTTTCTTAATTGTCATTTGTCTTTGGTCGCATACTTCCTTGCTCGACCGCCATTTCTCGAATAAAGATGGAAGCTACAAATTATGGTGTTTAAATTAAATTTTACCAAGCATGGAGCAGACATCAAGCACAAACATGGTGTCAGGTATGTTACCGCATCTCCCAGAGATGGAGTTTTCGGGAAACCTGGCCAGGAACTTCGAAAAATGGCTTAAGAGGTTCACCATATATCTAAGTGCCAACGGGTTAGATAACCACACCGATAAAAGAAAGATCTGCATACTATTAAATTTTATTGGGGCAAAAGGAATAGAAATATACAATACCTTTGAAATTAATGTAGAAACTGCTAAATTCGAAGACTTAAAGATAAAGTTTCAGGAGTATTTCGAGCCGAGGAAGTCTATAGTCATACAAGTAAATGAGTTTTTTACGGTTTGCCAAGGCAGCTTGACGCTAGAAGATTACTTCCAGAAAGTGATTAACCTAGATATGATCTGTGATTTCAAAGAATTACGAGAGGATCTCACAGTTAGTAAAATTATAGCGGGACTGGACCGTAAATACAACAACCTCAAAACTAAGCTAATTGTGGAGGATAAGTCGAAATTAACTCTAGAAAATGTAATGAAGTTCCTTCTAACCGCGGAGGCTTCTAAGAAATATGTTGAACAACAACAAAGTGGTGAAAGTTTTGAAAAGGAAGATCAAATATTGTACTCCGGTATGGAAAATAGAAAGGATAAAAAGAAAATAAATAATTGCAAAAAGTGTGGACAAAGTCATGAGCTTAATAACTGTCCAGCTTATGGCAAAGCGTGTTTTAAGTGCAAGAAGCAGAATCACTTCAGTAATGTTTGTAGAAACAAGCACAGAATGAAACAAGTGAAAGTAGCTGAAGAGTGTGATAATAAAGAGGAGGATTTCTTTATAGTTGTAGTGAGTTCAGGGAATGAGATAACTCAAGCATTTTCAGTCAGAAATCAGCAGTTACTGGTGAAAATGGACACTGGAGCTGCATGTAATATTATAGCAAGTGAGGTATGTAAAAAACTTAATATTAAAAAACATGAGATTAAACCATGTAAGAAAAGTTTTATCCAATTAGACGGTATTGCGGGCTAGGTAGAGAGATACCACAATTGGATTCACTTGTTTATTGATTAATTATTATTGTTAATGCTACAGCTTATATAGTAATATTTACAACTAATTAAAGAGTGGGGAATCGTCAGTCTTTGGTTTATTGCTGACTGACGATTCTGTTGTTATGGCAGGACGTGATTCTTATTTATTCAATTATTATTTATACAATTATATTTCCTGATAGAAATCACGTCCCGTGTGTACGTGCCATAGATGGTAAAAAAGTTTCAGTTGGTGGTGTTTGTGTGTTAGAGTTGGCACATCCCAATAAATGTAAATATCTGGTTGAATTTATAATTATTTAAGGTTCTGTACCAACTTTAATAGGCTGTAAGACTTGTTTAAAATTTAATTTCTTGAAAGCTAATACTAATCTTGTAAATGTTCATACTGTGTCATGTACTGACAATAGAATAAATAAATTAATGTCTGGTTTAAAAACTAATTTCAGTGAATTGTTTGATGGAGGTCTTGGTTATTTAACCGGGTCAGTTAAATTACAACTCACTGAAGGTGCTGTACCTGTTGTACAAGCTGCAAGACGTGTTCCATTTTCATTGCAGTCTGAGCTTCGGAGTGAACTTGACCGAATGGAGTCTATGGGTGTAATTGAAAAGGTACACAACCTACTACATGGGTCAATAATTTAGTGTTAGTTAGGAAACCGAATGGTAAATTGAGAGTGTGCATAGATCCAAGAGAACTTAATAAATGTATTATTCAACCTAAGTACTTATTACCGACTATTGATGTAATAAAAAATAAAGTGCAACATGCCAAAATATTTGCTTTGCTTGATGCCTCTAATAGGTTCTGGATGATAAAATTAGATGATCATAGCTCAGATCTTTGCACATTCATCACACCATTCGGGAGATATAAATTTAAGATGCTCCCATTTGGGGTGGCTTCGGCCCCTGAGGAATTCAGTAGAATTATCAGTCAAATGTTTGAAAATATTGAGGGAGTAATTTCATATTTAGACGACATCTGTATTTATGCAGAATCAGTCGATCAACTTAATGCAAGGCTACAGAAAGTTTTGGGAATTGCCAAACTTAATGGTATAACATTTAATATAGACAAATGCAATTTGTTTGTATAAAAATTACTTTTTGTTGGTCATGTTTTCACAGAAAGTGGTATTTCTTCCGATCCTAATAAGATTCAGGCAGTAATGAAGATGGAAAATCCAAAATGCAAAAAAAATATATCTGAAAATATGTTGGATTCTATGATTAATACAAATGTTCAACCATTTAGAGAAAATTATGTTACTCGTAGTGGTCGTAGAGTTAAGAAACCTAGCAGATTTAGGGAGTATGAAGATCTATGGTAAATTTAACGTTATAGTGGCAGACTCTGTGTAGAGTAGTTTTAAGATATCTGAAAAAGGCGGATGTTGATGGGCTGGGCAACACTATTGTTATGTTGTCTTTGTGCTTTTCTTAATTGTCATTTGTCTTTGGTCGCATACTTCCTTGCTCGACCGCCATTTCTCGAATAAAGATGGAAGCTACAAATTATAGTGTTTAAATTAAACTTTACCAAGCATGGAGCAGACATCAAGGACAAACAAGGGTCCTTCAAAAAGGGCATTAGAAGGTTTCTTCAGCGTCAGCAGCACGAGCGGGACGCTCCTGGTGTTGCATACGTCCATAGGCTACGGTAACCACTTTCCATCAGGTGATCCATCCATTCTATCCGAGAAAAGAAGTCATTTTATAGTAATTTCGGAGTGTGTGGCAAGTGTTTGAGCACAGTTTCGATAGCGAAATCGTCTGAAAGTATTTTAATTAAGTCAAAAATATGTTTTTTGCTATCAAAACAGTGCCCAAAAATCTTTCATTCCGAAATTACTTTTTTTTTTTATTTTAGTAAATAGAGTCGACATTGAGGATATTTCAAAAAATACTTTTTGTCTATATAAGTAATTAAGTATATTCGTGATGGACGCAGAAATTACTTTTGATGCGACTCTTTTTTTGTTTTGAAGGTCTTGGTTAGATTTAAAATCTTAGGTTTATTTACTGCACTTGGTTGAGTACTTAGATTGATAGATGGACAACTCTTTATTGTACACCAACATAAGATTACAAGAAATAATACAATAGTATGGATTACAGTACTTAATTATGATTAACTTCAACTCAAAGACCTCTGCCTCGCTAGAACGCCAAAGCGACGTCGTCGCCGGCTACGTATTCGAGCAGTTAGCATTGAAATCAAAGGTTGCCAAGCTGTTGCCAAGTGAGTTAAGTACCATATATATTTCAATTGTTTGGCGCCGCTTTGGCGTCCTAGTGAGGCGGAGGCCTAAGATCTTGGGTCGAAAAAAAAGTTTAGCTTTCATACCTCCGCAAGTGTCAGCAGACCAATCCTCCACCCTGTGAGTGTTGCATATTTTGTGTAGGACTCTTGTGATAGCCCCGGGACCATTATACAACCAGAGCTCCGGTTTGTATGTGGTACTTAGCTCACTGCAAATGAAATAACGACAATAGATCTTTGGAGACTTCTTATTTAAATAAAGTCATGTCCTAAAATACTGAAACACAAAGGTACCTAACCTCTATGGGTCGTTGTGCTAGGCTGAAGGTGAGGTTGTCAGACGACATGTCCCTCGCACCCCGGCTGACCTAGCACTAATACCACCTATTGATGGTTCTGATATACCTATCATAAAAAGTAAACTAATGAATATATACAACAATCTGGGTGTTTCCGGGCCTCAAAGAACAATATGAAAACCGTTACTAACATAACATTATGTGATGATACAAAAGTAATGTTTCCATTATGCTAGGTATCTATCTTACTAATATTATGAACGCGAAAGTTTGCAAGTATGTATAGATGAATGTTTGTTACTTTTTCACGTAAAAACTACTGAATGGATTTAATTAAACTTTACAATAATATAGCTTATACATCATGATGACACATAGGCTACAATATATATAATGATAATCGATATTATAGCGATAACCGATATCCACGCGGGCGGAGCCGCAAGCAAAAGCTAGTAATCTATAACTGCCATGTCGATCTTATCAGCAATCGTTTTAAATCGTGTTAGATTACACTTTATCTGTAATTTAAGCAGTCTATGTTAGTCAGACATAGATAACACAAGCTATAAAAATGATTGCTTTAATATTTTTTTAAATACGCCGTCAAAACGGGACCCCATTACTAAGACTCCACTGTTCGTCTGTCTGTCTGTCTGAAACCAGCCTCTATAGACAAGTAGCAATTCGTTGGCCGGTGTTTGATGGAATAGAATGACGAATGTACGGGATTTGATTCTTATGACAGTTGTTATCGCATTTCAAATCCCATACATTCGTGATTCTATTTCATCTAACGCCGGCCAACGAATTGCCACTTGTCTATAAAGGCAGGCTGTACCTCGTAAACAGTGGTCGCTAGATAGTTCAGTTTCATAGATGATATTATTTCTGTTGTCATATACAACAAAATGCAGAATAAAATAAATATTTAGACCAATTAATGGTACGGAACCAGTGTTGGGGAATTTTAATTACAATTATTTTTTTTAATTGCAATTAAACTTGTATATAGCCCAACTGCTGTCTGAAAGATAGAAACAAGTAAACCCGACTGTTGTCTGGGGTTGGAGGATCGGGGCAGGATTGACAGCAGGCTGTACCCAATCGCCAATCATAAACCGAAAAATATTCATGTACCGCCTGCTGTCAAACTTGTTTCGATCGTTTGGACAGCATGTTGGGTCAATTGCAAGTTTAATTTGGGCCCAAGAATTTCCCTTTGAGAAAAGTTTATAGAAATAGACATTCTTACCATAGTGTCACAATACATTTTCGAAAACCTAATGTATGTAAGGAAAAATATCTCAAAATTTTCAAGAGTTTGTGACAGGCATAATATAAACACAAGACATAAAACAATCTTATAGCTTGTGATAGTAGACTCCATAAAATTAGTAATTCTTTTCGGGGCAACTGTATACGCTTTTTCAACAAGCTCCCTAATTTTTTAAATTAGAGATTTACCTGTGAATAAATTTAAAAATGTAATTAAGACTAAACTGTGCCAAAAAGGCTATTATAAAATCCCAGATTATTTAGAAGCTTGGAAATGGGCTGTTTGCTCATCTATGCTACTCAAGCAAACTGTTGTATTTAGACTAAGTAGACTAAGTAAATGTTTGTAAATAGATAGAAAAGAAAATGCCCGCTGAGTTTCTTGCCGGAGTCTTCTCAGGTCGGGGCATCGTTTCGATCCGGTGGTCCATTTGCTAAACTAGTCTAGATTTTTTTTTACTTGGCGTTTTGTAAGTGCCGTTTTAATGGTCTATGCAGAATAAATGATTTTTGACTTTTTGACACTTGGGGATAATGAAAGATTATTGTAGATGACAACAGGTATGAGGTTAAAGTAAATGGCAATGTCTTCAAAAAAGATCAAGAATAATTTGTCAAAAAGGCTTTTAGTTACCAGTTACAACACAACAATAATAAATAAACAAATGACTTTTATATTTACGTACTTCACAAAAGCGACTGCTAAATTTCGCCCGATATGATCCATAGATATAGCAATCGCTGCAGCATTCACTAAAGTGTCATCTTCCTTTGCTACCCAGTTATCACCCAGGGGTGTTAAAGATTTGGTGACTATCATATCCGTATCGAGATATATCCCTCCCCATTTATATAATGTGAGGCATCTCAGAATGTCAGATGTATGTTCGATCCACCATTTACTGTCCTGGAAAGGTTTGTTCTTTACCATGTCCTCCAACGGTGTTCCCTGCGCATAATTTGTTATGTTTATTCTAGCGAATTTTATATTTGGATATAGGTCAAGCTTCGCTAAGTTACTCCGCTTGAGAATGAATTGATTGACTGGTGCGCTGAACAATACGTAAACATCTTTGTCTGGGTTTGATCTGGCTGCCGACTCCACTGCACATGCTTGGCGTGATGAGAGCCTTCCTTGGCACGAAGTTTCGTGAAAGAAAATCGACGACCTTCTAGAATTAAAATTAACATGTTGTGCCGATGGCAACGCATCACCTTCCTTTAAATAATGACACGATAAATTGTCTTCAATTTTTTCAAATACAGTAATATAAGGGTCCGTATACCATTCATCTTGTACCTTCTTGTAATAAATTGTAACAACACTTATAAACACTATAGCCAACAATAATATAAATTTATTTTTCAAAAACCATTTTTTGTTCATTATTTTTGACGTCTACTTTGTTTTCACTAGTTTAAATTATGATGTTAAAATGAAGGTGTTGAGCTGTTTTTAAGGCACTTAACACATTATCTTTTGCAAACAATGTTTGACTAAGTATAACCTTTTAGACGAACATAAGAATTCATTTAGACAATACATAAAAATATTTTTTACTGTCGACACCCACACATATTGCTGTATGATACAGTAACACATCATTTGTAGTTTTATTGCGAACTAAACAATATACCTAAATAACACTTTTAATAATGTTACACAGGAAAAATCGATAAGCGAGAGCAATGTTATTCAAAGTTTTATTGAAAGTACTTAGTTTATAAAATGCTTTGAGGCAAACATGTACTGTTAAGAAAAAATGGATTAATTTATATAGTATCCCGTTGCAACCTATTCTAGAACCAACTAACTTTAATAATTGAATCTCTCGTCCCCGTCGTCCCTTATTTTACGCCTTTAGCCAATTTGAATAACGCCGATAAACAAATAAATTACACATATACAAAACACAAAAGCAAGCAAGTTTCTTATTCTGAAAAATGATGAATTTCCTCACAATCGTTTATCCCTTATTTTAACTCCGTAGTGGTGAAATTTCTAAGAATCCTTTTGTCATAAACTACCTTTTTATTAATTACATTCTATAATTCTATGCTACGGTTACCATTAGTAACAAGAAAACGACGTATCTGATGAGATAATGACGTACCTACTTGTGAATATTTTTTCACTTCTCATGCTCTTAAAATGTTACTTTAGTCTCTGCATATCGGGACTAAAGTTGCTTATTAATCTCTAGGGACTAAAGTATTCTTTTTCAATTGACTTTGAAAACTCCTAAACAGCCAATCACGGTGTTTGTGAATGGGAGGATTATAACCTTTTTAGTGATTGTGTATAGAAAAACCTCAAAATGACATTTGAAAATATCTAAAAAACCCATTTTATTTCGTGAAACGCGATTAAGTAATGATATTAATGTAATTAATTATTATGTAAGTATTAAGGATTAATTCATTTTAATAAGCATTTCCAATTAGTTTTAAATTATTTTTCAAGTTTGCATCTGTTGGCTAAATATGCAAGCATTTAAAGCGTAAGTCACA